>JAMPIV010002385.1:0-265000 GCA_024509875.1 Oreohelix idahoensis
ACCTTGAATTTTTACTGGGAACATGTCACTAAATCCCACCCAAAAAGGTCAGCGGTGACATTGGGTTCAAAAGTTCATGTATCCATAGCGCAACTACAGAATAGCCTTGTTAATGGAAACAACATAACGACACTCGGGCGCCAACCTCCGGCGAGTGTGACAATACAATGACAGCCTGGACAATGCATTCTGGCCAGTGGTCGGCAACTAGGTTTGGTGCGTCGTCGTTACTTCAGCCTGCAGGAACTACTTCTTATCATCATCATCATCATTACCTTTAGCTCCCCAATGAGGAAAGGCATTCAACAAACTTATGCCTTCTTCTTCTTCTTCTTGCGATCGCAACTTTGATGATTACACCGTCAGACGAGTTCTCATGATGAATTCGACTGTTGTTTGAAGTTCCTCTTTAACTCCATATAGCTTTGAGTTTAGTGTTGAGTCATTGGGCCAGTATATCTTTCTTAACTGGTCATACAGAGGACAGTCCTGTAGAACATGCTCAGCAGTTTGTTCGTTTAATCCACATGTGCACAGTGGTGAAGCAGACAATCGTAGCTTGTGCATGTGTTTATTCAGTTTGTTATGCCCTGTCCTGAGTCGAAAAATAGTTTGTCTGTCCCCTGCCGGTCGAGAGTGTGATAGTCGTCTTTGGGTTGGTTCTGTTCTCTTCTGATAGTCTGGATAGCTCTCTTTTTCTCAAAGTATGTGACTTCATTATCTTCTTGTTCACATTCTCCTCCCTTTTTTGCAAGTTTGTCTGCCTTTTCATTTCCGGGTACACCACAATGAGATGGTACCCACTGAAGTATGGTTCTCTTTTTGGCAGCTACCTTGTTTAGTTCATTTCTCAGATGCGGGAGTTTACCACCCTTGAGAGCTTGCAGGACAGACAGTGCTCTGTGAGGATGACTACCTGGTGGCAGTCAGAGTTGGTGTTATAAATCATATTTGCAGCTTGCTCTAGAGCTTGAACCTCAGCTGTATAGTTGGAACAGAATTTACCAGTGGGAATGTGCCTAGTCTCATAGTGGTTGTCAGGATATGAGATAAAAGATACCGGCACCTCCATTCCTAACAGCATTAGTTGCTGATCCATCTGTATAGGCATGTATCCATGATTGATCGGGATAGCTTTCTTGGATCATACTCAATGTAGCAGTTCGTTTTTGCAGATCATTATACTCACATCCACTTGTGAGACCACTGACTGTTGTATTAATTTGGAGGGCACTGCTGGCCTGCTCCCATGGTACAGGGTATAGGGTGGGCTTCAGTGGTGTTGTCTTCATGGATAGGTCTTCTTGATGCTGTCTTATAAGTCTTTTCCCCCGATGCACAAAGCTGCTACGCTTTAGACGTCCCAATGCCAGATCATCTAGTCTTGCCTTCATTGGGTGCATTGGCATACTGTTGTACTTTTCCATCTGGATCATGGTTTTTGTGTCCCTTCTATGGGACAATGTCTGTAATCCAGCAACCTTCTGCATCTCTGTTATTGGTGTAGTTTTCATGGCTCCTGTAATGAGCCTGAGAGCTTGATTTTGCACCTTGTCCAAAGACTGCAGATGTGAGTTAGCAGCTGATGACCATGCTGCTGAGCTAAACTCTAAGTGTGGTCTTATTACTCCATTATAAATCTTCTTTAGATTTCGTTCATTTGCTCCCCAGTTGGTACCTGCTAATTTTCTGAGTATGCCTAGTCGTCTTCGGGCCTTTCCTTCTGCATTTTCAATATGCTTATTCCATGTAAGCCTTTGGTCAAATGTCACCCCAAGATAGGTGGGGTAGCTTTCTTCCTTGATCACGGTTGTCCCTAGGTGTATGTTAGCTGATTTGTCCTTGGGGGGCGAGGGAGAACAGTGTTGTGGAGGTTTTGTCTGTGTTTATTGTGATAAGCCATTTCTCTGCCCATGACACTAGCATGTCTGCTGCCCGCTGCATTCTATAATTTGCTGTGGTGACATTTTCATCAGCGCACCAGAGTACTAGGTCATCTGCATATAAGGCAGCTTTAACTCCTGCAGGGAGATCTTTCACCAGGTCATTGATGTAAACAAGGAAGAGTGTTGGGGAAATTACTCCTCCTTGAGGTACCCCCTGATGGAGCAACACTTTTCTGCTCTGCAGACCGTCAAGAGTGACTCTAGTTCTCCTGTTATGCAAGTATGACTGGATCCATTTCATCATGTTGCCTTGGATTCCACTTCTCCTAAGTTTTGCAATGAGGCCATCTTTCCACACCTTGTCAAAGGCCTGCTTGAAGTCGACCCAGATCGTTAGGACCTTTTTCTTCTCCTGGAAGGCATCTTCTATTGCTTGAGACAAGTAAGTAACTTGGTCTTCTATACTGAAGCATTCTCTAAATCCAGCTTGTTCCGGCACCAGGATCTGCTCAGACTCTAAATACCATTTCAATCTGTGGTTGACTATTTCGCTCCATAGTCTTCCCAACACAGCTTGTGAGACTGATTGGCCGGTCGTGTGTTCCTTGGTCTGCCTCTACCTATCTTACCTTGAGGATTCCAGAACAAGGACTACCTTGTTATACTGGTGAGAAAACATTAACGAAAACTTAGCATGTTTTACTTATACAGGCATACCTCGACTATCGTTGCTTCGCTCTTTCGTCGGTTTTCAATTACAACCACGTTTCCAAGTTTCGTCGCTCACTTCGCTCTTTCGTCGCATTTCGTCACAACTGTTCGTCATCTTGTTTCTGTCGTCGTTCAGTCTTTGAACAGAAATCGTTCGGTGTGCACTGTTTTTTGAAGTTGTCCGCACTGAATCTCTTATATTTGTGATTAAACATATTAATACTGCTTATTTTTGTGATTAAAATAACCAAACTATTCATACTATATTATTTTTGTGATTATATTGTAAACAATTCATAGTTATTTTTGTGATTATATTGTAACTAACCCTAACTCTAAATGGTACGAAATTTACACATTATACACATATTCACTGCTGAGCTTTCTGCCACGAGTATTAGCGGAAGAAGACATCAATGAGGCAAACGTCTTTGCCCTCCCTTTTCAAGACGCAACCGCCACAACCAACTTTAGTCACCCCTCCCCCTAACCCTTCACATTCCGAGCCATTAAACATCAGCTCCAGCCCCTGTTAGATCTCCTTCAAAGTCCCCTTCTACTAAAAGAATTAGATTGAGTTCCTCCAGTTCTGAAGCTGAGCCTCCTCCATTTTCTCCATCTGATTTTCTAAGTCTAGAATCCCCCTAAATCACCAACATTCAAAATTGTACATACTGTATATATTCATCGTCTACGTGCTCAAGAATGATTTTAAGGTAAGATGTTATTTACGTATTTTTTTAAAATTTATTACCGTATTTTCTTTATTCTTTTTTGTTTATTTAGGTGTTGCACGCGTTCGCAAGTGTTATATAGTTAGTTATTTACGTTTTTTGGCGGCCCTAATGCATTTGCAAGCTAAATAAAGGCTATGCTTCAACTTTCGTCAGTGTTCTGGTCCCTAACCTGTCGAAAGAGTGAGGTATGCCCGTATACAAGCAGTGGCGTACTAAGGGGGGTGCAAGGGTGGCGGCCCGCCCCGGGTGACAGCCAAGATGAGGGTGCCATCTTGATATGTACTTGTAAGTGTGTTCCTTTATGGGGGAAGGGGAGCCAAAGATATGATCCGCCCCGTGTGCTAAATACTTTAGGGACGCATCTGTATACAAGACAAATTTGGTCATATTACATAATCTTAATTCTAATCCTACCTAGTCTACCTGATAGCGGACATTTGTTACTACTGATCTTTACCCCTAGTAAACTAACTGACCCCCGACCCCCGGGCATATCTGAAGAAGCAGTGATTCCATTCTTCCTTTGTCTCCTCACATATCCCAGGGACTAGATGAGGCAAGTTATCCAGGGACTAGATGAGGCAAGTTATCCAGGGACTAGATGAGGCAAGTTATCCAGTGTCTCTTCCATATTTCGGCCGCTCTTCTGTTGCTAACTTTAAGATCTCACACATCAAAGTTTAAATACACACACACTGTCCTACAACCTGTCATCTCCCTCCCATTCAAGTCATCTCCATGGATCCAGGCCCTCTTGTGCGCATTCACCAAGTCTCTGACTCTTGCAACTTTCACAATGACCTATTGACTTTCTCTGACCACTTTCACAATGACCTATTGACTTTCTCTGACCACTTTCACAATGACCTACTGACTTTCTCTGACCACTTTCACAATGACCTATTGACTTTCTCTGACCACTTTCACAATGACCTATTGACTTTCTCTGACCACTACTAAGAATCTGATTGACAAAGTGGTTTGAGCGCTAGTCTCTCGCGGCAAAGATGCCGGGTTAGATTCACGGTATTGTCACGCTCTAGTCCACCCAGCTGTATATGGGTACCTGACTTTGTCCTTGAGTTAGGGAATGAGAAGGCAGTGAGGGAGGAAACTGGTCACCCCCAACCTCTCGATGCTAGACCTTGTATAGTGAAGTCTCTAACACCTCACTCCCCTACGGCAGTATCTGCTATAGGACTATCTTTACCAGTGCCAGCAAGTCTCAATTAAGACAGACTAAATATAAATAGTTCACCCATGTGTTACAAGGGCGCGCTGGTTTGACATGTCTGCAGAATGGGAGAAGGCCGGCTACCACGACAAACATAGGAAACCAAAAGCCAGGGATCCAGACCTCCAGAACGACGCAATGTTCGTTTGGGGGACAACATCAGACAATATCTGAAGGACCGAGGACTGGAATTGAACCAGACCAAAAATAAGACAGCTGATAGGAAACCATGGTGCTCTCTCTGGCTAATCTCTACATCCCAAAGTAGAAGAGGAGCAAGTAAATAAGTTACCAGGGCATGAAAGGGAGCAAAGATTACTAATACTGTAACCTACCATGCATATCGTAAAAGATGAGCAATGAGGGTTGGCCATGTGGCCGACAACCTCATCATGTAGAAACTAAGCCACAAGAACCTAAACAGTCCTTGTCCTGAAAAGGACACAAAGGTATATTTCAGGCACTCGTGAGAAATAAAGAAGCAGAAGACTAGACAACAGAAAAACAACCAAAGTGATAGGCTTACAGGGAATCGAACCCAGGACCTTCCGAACGACACCACCACCTAGCTACGGGGGCGAATCGTTACTATCCTCTGACAACTTTCCAGGGCTGACATCAATACGAGCCAAGAAAGCCTAGCGTTCAATAATTCGCACAATCTACATTTGGAAGGAAAGGAAAGGATCCCGTTACACGCCCATTGAAGCATATTGGGAATGTGGTGTTAGGCCCATATTTTCTTGACCATCGGCACACTAGGGGTGATGTGGTCAGCATCACGCCGGCCGACTTAACCTTCCCAGAAGTTGCTCTGGTACCCAATTGGGGCTGGGTCGACCAAGGAGCCGTTTGCGGCCTAAAGAAATCCCACATCATCTGGGGATCGAACCATAGACCACTGAGCTAGGAAGCCAGTGCACTAACCGCTATGCTACCGCGGCTCCCCCAGGGGTCTCTTGACAGACAAAGAAAGAATAGGACTACTGCACACTCAGGCGTGTCGTACAAGGCGACTAATATGCAGTGGTTCATGAGGCTGTCAATCTCATCACGTACAATAAACTGCCACAGAAACTACCCATGTAAGAGAATGGGAATGTTTGTTGCTGGCTTCTTGCATGGGATTAGCTGTAGTGGTGGTTCCATGCTCCGTTAAGGAGTGAACAGGAAAATGATGATAGCCAAAAGTGCCCACCTCGGGTTAGGTTGAACAGTAGAATCCCATCTCTTAGTTCCCACCTCGGGTTAGGTTGAATGGTAGTATCCCATCTCTTAGTTCCCATCTCAGGTTAGGTTGAACAGTAGTATCCCATCTCTTAGTTCCCACCTCGGGTTAGGTTGAATGGTAGTATCCCATCTCTTAGTTCCCACCTCAGGTTAGGTTGAACAGTAGTATCCCATCTCTTAGTTCCCACCTCAGGTTAGGTTGAATGGTAGTATCCCATCTCTTAGTTCCCACCTCAGGTTAGGTTGAACAGTAGTATCCCATCTCTTAGTTCCCACCTCAGGTTAGGTTGAATGGTAGTATCCCATCTCTTAGTTCCCACCTCAGGTTAGGTTGAACAGTAGTATCCCATCTCTTAGTTCCCACCTCGGGTTAGGTAGAATGGTAGTATCCCATCTCTTAGTTCCCACCTCAGGTTAGGTTGAACAGTAGTATCCCATCTCTTAGTTCCCACCTCGGGTTAGGTTGAACGGTAGTATCCCATCTCTTAGTTCCCACCTCAGGTTAGGTTGAACAGTAGTATCCCATCTCTTAGTTCCCACCTCGGGTTAGGTTGAACGGTAGTATCCCATCTCTTAGTTCCCACCTCGGGTTAGGTTGAACAGTAGTATCCCATCTCATAGTTTCCACCTCGGGTTAGGTTGAACAGTAGTATCCCATCTCTTAGTTCCCACCTAGGGTTAGGTTGAACGGTAGTATCCCATCTCTTAGTTCCCACCTCGGGTTAGGTTGAACGGTAGTATCCCATCTCTTAGTTCTCACCTCGGGTTAGGTTGAACGGTAGTATCCCATCTCTTAGTTCCCACCTCGGGTTAGGTTGAACGGTGGTATCCCATCTCTTAGTTCCCACCTCGGGTTAGGTTGAACAGTAGTATCCCATCTCTTAGTTCCCACCTCGGATTAGGTTGAACAGTGGTATCCCATCTCTTAGTTCCCACCTCGGGTTAGGTTGAATGGTAGTATCCCATCTCTTAGTTCCCACCTCAGGTTAGGTTGAACAGTAGTATCCCATCTCTTAGTTCCCACCTCGGGTTAGGTTGAACGGTGGTATCCGATCTCTTAGAGAAGAAGGGGAAAAAATGTCCCATCCCTATGAAGTATAGATTGAACAAACTACGTCACTGATATACTGTATAAGTAATAATAATAGTTGCGCATCGCAAGCGAAGATGGCGACAGCTTCAGACTTGAGTTGTGAGACATCAGTGCCGTGATCTCATGTGGCTAATTAGTCCTATTTTGGCCCTACAGGCCATGCCACATACGGGGCACACATGGTTAGAGTCGATAGTAGTGTTGCTGCGCATTCTGACTTTTCTTGCAGCACGCTTGCCTTCTGCCTTATCAGCTAAATTCTGTTCTGCAATGCGAACGCCTTGAGTAATGTTTGTCCGCCAGGCAGAGCGATCATGTGCGATAGTCTCCCAGGAGGAGACATCAATTTTGAAGCTGCTCAACGATGCTTTCAGTGTGTCTTTGAAGCGTTTCTTTTGTCCCCCTACTGTTCGCTTATTCATAGAGAGTTCGCTGTACATCAACTGCGTTTTTCGGGCATGCGAACAACATGTCCGGCCCATCTAGTTTGGGCCCTCTGCAGCAATGTGTAGATGCTTGAGATATGTGCTCTGTTGAGGACCTCAGAATTAGATACTCTATCATGCCACTTGATCCTGAGTATCCTGCGAAGACAGCTCATGTGGAAATGATTAAGCTTCTTGGCGTGTCTGCTATACACTGTCCATGACTCTGATTGTATAAGTAACTTGTTGTGGTGAACCACTCTCGCCGGCTATTTCTTTGTCTATTTTATTCCTCTCAAAATCTCTCTGCTAGAACTGAAACCCCTTTTCTTCATGCTTTTTCCATTCTATGAGAAAACTTTCCCTCTTCAAGTCTTCTATTTCAATAGCACTTGATAAACCCCTCGATTCCCCACGACTAGTGCCCTAGATTTCTATAGAGAGTTACGTCAACTATGTCAGAATCGAAAACGAGAGTGAACGACGTAGACGCCATTTTCAGCTGGACAATACCAGGGTTAGTAGCGAGAATAAGCATCGAGCAAGATTATTTTTTTTTTTTTAATTAATGAAGAAAATTATCCCGTTCAACCTCTGATGGGTTAAAATTAGGATATATATTGTTTTCAATTCCAAATAATATGAACAACTGCCGATATGAGAAAGTAGCATCACATTTGTCAAATCATTGTTAATATGGACACTCACAATTATGCTAATACGTTAAATAAATAAACAAACAAAACAAACAAAATCAAGAAGAAACTCTGAACAAGAATAATATTAAAATGGAGGGGTGTAAAGGCCTGGTGTTTCCAGTTATATAACTGACTTTAACAGATATTTAATTGACTTTCATCTGTTAAAAGTCATATGCATTGTAAGAACAGCATCAGACCTTCACATTCCCAGCCACTAATATTAACATTTGTTCGTGTTAAATATTGTTTACTATATTTTGCAGTTCCCTAGGTCTGTCTATTCTTAACACCTCTTCTATACAGCGTGTCCGGCAGAATCACTACCAATAACAAATGTCAATATTTCCTCATCCATGTAAGTTAGAATTATTTTTTTATGGTTACCTCGTATAGAAACCATCACATTTTTAGGAGCAGTGAGATAATTGATGAATTGTCCGATAATGTGCAGATAACGCATACATAATGCACAGCAGCGGAATGTGATGAAGCGTGTAGTGAAAATGGTGGAGTTCATGGTGCAGCAGAAAGTGCAATGCTGTTATTGCCTTGCGGAATTAAAGTTTCCCTACGTTGTGCAAAGGAGATTCAGACAGGAATACGGACAGAAACCTCCAGAGCGACATACCATAGTGAAATGGCACAATCAAAAATTGGAAACTGATTCTTTGTTGAGAAAGAAGGGAAGCGGCAATGAAGTGTTGTCTCCAGATAGAGTTGAAGCAGTTAGCGAAGCTTTTCAACGTAGCCCGCGGAAATCCATTCAACGGGCAAGTGAAGAATTGGGTATTCCAAAATCTACTGTTCACGACATTGTGCACAAAAGATTGTGGCTTAGAGCCTACAAGATCCAGCTAGTGTAGAAGTTACAGCCAAATGATAAGCCCAGACGGGCCGAGTTCGCAAATTCAATGCTATGTCACCTCGATGATGACAATGAATTTCTCAGTCGTGTGGTATTCTCCGATGAAGCGACCTTTCACACTTGTGGCAAAGTTCACCGGCATAATTGTAGGATATGGGGAAATGAAAACCCACATGTTGTAATGGAGCATGAGCGAGACAGCCCTAAACTTAAAGTGTGGTGTGCCTTAACCTCGAATTATGTGATCGGGCCATTTTTCTTCACCGAAGCCACAGTCAGAGGAGCAACATACCTAAACATGTTGCAAAATTTTGCAGTTCCTAGAATACCAGAAGGATTCATATTCCAGCAAGATGGAGCACCTCCACAATATGCCAATGAAGTAAGAAACTACCTTCATCAACAATTTCCAGACAGATGGATTGGAAGATTAGGTCCCATTGATTGGCCGCCAAGGTCACCAGATTTGACCCCCTTAGATTTCTTTCTATGGGGATACGTAAAAAGCTTTGTCTATCAAACTCCGGTGCAGGGACTGGATAATCTTCGGCAGCGAATAATTGACGCTTGTGCATCTGTCACACCTCAGATGCTGCAAAACACGTGGAGAGAGATAGAATATCGTCTTGACATTCTTCGAGCCACTAGAGGCGCTCATGTGGAGATCTACTGAAACTTGGTGAGTTGCTACTGAAACTTAATGAGTTTGCCTAACATCAAAATCCAATCGGTCTGCTATTATTAGTATAAGAAATATTGACATTTGTTATTGGTAGTGATTCTGCCGGACACACTGTATATATATATATCTTTATATATATATATATATATATATATATATATATATATATATATATATATATATATATATATAATAAAAAATTATATAATATAGTTATATAATAAAATTATAATAAAATCTCCGGTCCAAAATATGTAATTAGATTTTGTTAAAACTATCTATACATTGTCGCATTTTTAATGAAAACAAAAACTGATGTTATCATCTGGATCCAGTAAAACTGTCAGTGTCTACAACAGTCATTCACCAGTTTCCACATTTCAAACTAGGTAAATAGTTCAATTCGAAGGGAGTATGTTTTGCTAAGTGTTGCAATTCTTACGGAATATTTTGTTGCCAAATAGTGGAATTCTGACGGAATATAAAATTTAACGGAGTATGTGTTAAAAATTCACGCTACCGGTACTTATTCTATTCAACAAACCGGTAAGTAAACTAGTTTTCTTCTTTTTGTTTTGTTAGTTGACATACAAAGAATAGTACAAATATGTGCTACTGTATTTGCATCTAATTTTATTTCAAATTATTAGTTAACCTAAACGAAAATGCAAATTGGGTCTGAAACTCGCGATTGGGTCCATTTTCCTGCAATACGGGTACAGCCGAAAGTGGCGGCCAAATTTTAGTTGGCGTAACTCTCTATAGAGATCTAGGGCACTACCCACGACTCAGGCCAATAAATTATTCGCATGGCCAGCGAAAGTCATTCCACTTGGAAGGTGAAAAACAGTGCTACGACCAGCCCGGAAGTAACTCGTTTGTGTCAAATACAGATGCACATAAATCAAGGAAGCCTGCACTATTAGAACGCTCGGACCAGTTTAAATTGAAGAGATTTGATATTCCTGCGACCAACATGAACTACACGAACTTGTGTGTGTGTGTGTGTGTGTGCAGGTGGGATGAGGCCACCCCAGAGGCCCCCCCACCCCTGCGCCGGGGGGAGGGCATAAGGAGATTGTGGGGGGAATTATAAGTCGTTCTACTTGTAACAATCGCTCGAAGCAGAAGCCTATGGGCCTCAACCGAAGCTACATTTTGGTTGCAAAATCCGTAGTGAATTCGTGAGCGAAGTAAGTAGATCTAATACTGCTGATTTTATAACATGAATAATCATATGTTTATCAACTGCTTATTATTGCAGTATCTTTCCTTAAGCAAAGTTTTAAATGTATTTCCATTTTCAGTGACAATAATTGTTTTTTGCATATTTACAGATCACTCAAACTAATGTATGAGTTTGCTGAGATCATAGACCTAATTAACCACTGATCTTTCTCTCACATCCTGGCAGAAATAAGACAGGGTTAAATAATTGATGTATATTATTGTTGTAACTTTGGGATTTGCATATTGACCCAAGCAAAACAGAAGTGTATAAGTGGTCCTTCTATTTTCTATTTCTTATAAGGCTTCAGTGTTCTCTGTCAAGACTGCAAACTTGATAAAAGTGTTCTCAATCACTTCTTCTCCCTTTGTCTCATATTGGACAATAATGTGTTTTTCATCATGGAATGTTCTTTACATGTATTTAATGCAATCTTATGCATATACCATGTTTTATGATTGAAGAACTATTTTCTTATCAGTTATATGAATGATATTTTCTACAGGAACTAGGACTTTAAGAATGTTTACAATTATTTAGCTATTTAATGAATTTACAACTTGACTGACAAAATGTAAGTCAGCGGTTCTCAAACCCTTGAGACCATGACTTCCCTCCAAATGATTTACTGCTTGAGTAGCAAGAATGTAAATCATTGGTTCTCAGACCTTGGCAGCAGTGACACCCCAACATGTTAAAGCAGCATAGGAAACTATTACCCGGTGGTTCTCAAACCATTGTTGACAGTGACCCCAAACTTAAAAGTCTGCTCTATGGGCACTAGGTGAACCAGTGGTTCTAACCATTTGATGACCTCAGCCCCAAACCTCACAGTTTGTGAAACTCATTGCCCACACGGAGAAAATGCTGTAAATAAGCAGACAGCAAGATAGAGTTTGAGAACTCCAGATATGCTATAATGTCAGTTAAGAAGGAGTATTTCATAGATAATTGATCACACACTGTTACTGAATGGTAGTTAGCATTGTGTTAATTTAATTTATGATGACGCTTACCGGCCATCAGACATAGGAGATGATTGCTCTTGAAACCACTAATGGGACTTCAGTTGTTTCCAGTCCACCCAGGTTACGGTTACAAGGTACTAACCCAGGTTATGGTTACAAGGTACTAACCCAGGTTATGGTTACAAGGTACAAACCAGGTTACGAGTCCATGGTACCAAAGGTTACCCCTACCAACCATACCCTATTAACCAGGTTACCTTACCAAACCAAACCCTTTCACCCAGTAACCCATTCCATACCACACATCCCATAAGTAGAAGAGGTATTCAGCAGGGTCGACTTACTCCATCCTTATCTGTGATGTGCACTGAGTCCAGGGAAGCAACCTCTGCCACCCTCTGAACCCATAGAACTGTTTATGCTACCTAAGTGCTGGGCAGACCAAACCAAGAGAGTCCGAGCACCAATCATCTCCGCAGCTACTACAGGCCTTGAGGAGATGAGTATTAACACCTACCAGCAAAACTACCATAGAAGAGATCTTCTGGTCCACGTGAAGGCCAAAATAGTTCTTTTTTCTTTCTAAATAAAAGGGTATAGATTCTCACATAACTGAATGTACATATAAACTTTTTTTCATATTTATATGTACATTCAGTTATGTGATAATCTATACCATTTTATTCAATTTAATTTAACTTAGCGTCTGTTGTTATTTTTCTTGTTAACTTTATTTGGGCTGTATTTTGTTTTTAAACATAAATCTACACCCTGGGGGCTGAGCCATAATTAAACTAACTTCTAGTGGATCATGATATTTTAATTAATGTGGCTGGACACCGAATCTCCTCTCAACCTTATGTTCTTTACATAGTCCTTTTGTAGGATTCCTGAGAGAGAATTTATCGTCCAGAAAATATCCTGTTTAGTTGCCAGAATTCTCTTTGCATTAAGGATTTCTAGTACACTATTTCCTGAGGAGAGGCAGTTCCATTCGAACTCGTAGACTATCATAAACATATTAATAAAGATTATTATCTTTTATTCTTCTAGACCATCCAATTTGTCCTTCTCCGTCAAAAAGTCACCACACTTGTGAAAAACGAAACATATCTATTTATAGAAATCACGCCACGGGTGTGTAAATGAATTGTAAACAACGAAACATGTAATCTATTTAAAGAATCCAGAGAAATGTTCATTGTTAAGTAATAAACAGCGCATCTGCCAAGAGTGTGTCACCCAGGATACAGAAGTTTGCCAACACAGCTTTCAGCGGACATAAATACACTACTGTCTGTTGTATCGTTTCTTCGTCGTTTGTTATCCAGCTTCTATGGAACATATGCCTTCATTTAGTTCTTGTCAAGTCGATCTGTATTACGATAAAATGTTCCAAGTTCTTTCCATTTTGTTAAAATCGTTCTTACGTTTGTTTCCAGTTCTCTTCTCCACAATTTTATTTTTATCTCTGTGTTTCTTTAGGCCCTAGTATTTGCCTGAGGATGGATCTGTGACGAGACAAAGAAAGAACAGGACATCTCCCTCAACCACGTAAAACCAACTTCTACAGGAGACACCTCAGCAAGAGAACATGAATGGTTTGATGGGGGCCTCCGGTAACGGAACTAGCTGCGGTGGTGGCCCCTTGCTCTATAACGCGCGGGGGGAGGGGGAAGAAGACTCATAAGCACCACTTGGAACTTGCTGAAGATTATCTCTGACGGTCGCTGCCTTTATCAATATTTTTCTCTAAATTTTAGGTGAAAATATCGAAGTTTACTATTGACATCGCACTACATACCAGCTTACGGACCACAACAAAAACAACAACCAAAAAGCTACAGACTTTCATAAATAGACGCTTGCGTAGAACTGAAGGTTTGAAGTGGTATGACAAGATCACTTATGTGGAACTGATGATAACAAGTGCCAGTGGAACAACAGATGAGAAAAAGACAATGGCGAAGGATCGGACAAATACTGAAGAAACTTGAAGGTAGCATTACAAGGCAGTGATCATTCTGAAATCCCCATAGTAAAAGAAGCATAGGAAGACCACAACACACGAAGAAAGAACTGGTGACAAGTAAAAATAATGAAGAAGACAGAAAGATCTATAGCTAATGGCACAGGACTGAAATACTAGGGACAAGTTTGTTGAAGGCCTATGCTCCTTGTGGAGCTGAGGGGGTGATGATGATGATGACGAAGATATACCAGCTCAGTTTAGCGGAACACAACACGCCCATGGCATATTTAAAACCGACTTCTTTCAAGTCTATTTTCAGTCAACCAAATCCGTGCCCTATTAAGACTGCTACTTCTAATACAATAAAGAACAGAACACGTAGTAGTTTCATGAATGAACAGTTTTCATAACCCATATTACACGCTCATTCACTCCAAGATATGTCGTCTGCTAGGCCAGCGGTCTTTATCATTTGTGCGACACGCACCGTTACACCGCAGCTTTGAGAAACTGATGCACCCAACAAGTCTTAGTGCCCTGCATGGAACACATATTTACTTCTTTTTTCATCGTAATTATAATTTAGGGAGCAAATACTCTCACAATCCCCAATATACTAATTGTCCAACTACTGTAACGAACAGTGAAAAAGACCCTGCCACCTTTTCAGGAAAGTACGAAAAAGGCGCGCATACCACTAAATTCTTCTTCGTTCGCCATCAGACTTCTACATTAATGACTTTAATTAATAAAGGTAGTAATCAGTTCAAGGTTTCTGACATCTCCAAACAGTTTTTCGTGCAGAGAAGTGGGGTGTCGCTATATGCCACTCCATTCACTGCTGTAAGTTGGGCATGACTAGAGCAAACTTTCGGCCGTCATGGAGCTGGTGCCACAGGTGCAGAGATCTGTTGGACCAATCCTGTACTTGTGATATAGATGGTACCTCAACCTGTTGTGACCAGTACGTAAGCGGAAAATGATGACCTGGGTCTCGCCTAGATAACTGGTGATAGTCATCATGCACTAAAATAAACACCATTTTAGAAGAGTACGTTTGCCTGTCAACTGTTTTACGGTGCGTCGACCAAAAGTCATGACAAGTTTGACTACAACGATTCAGTGAACTTGAAATAGAATGGAAAGGAATGGAATGGAATTACCAAAGGAGAATTAATGCCGTCAGCAGGAGAGCGGGAGAAATATCACATGATTTCCCGCCTTATTTTGGCGGGACACTTGCTCGTATAAGTTATAATTATCTGGTCTACACATTGTAGCAAACTTACAGCACAATTACTAGACCTATAACGTTTTAAGAATAAAATAAATCTTAGAAAGTATAACGTAACAAAATGTGCTACTGATTAATAATATATGGGAGAATACTTCCAATAATCTGAGGGAGATTAGGTCAGAATATTCATTTTAAAAATAGAAAAAAAATGTACACAATCTAAATGAAATTATTAATTACTTAAAGGATAACGAACTAGTAATTAACATATATCATTTCAGTGGCTTGTTTGCTGCTGAATTTCCTCAATCTTCTCAAAGCGAAGCAATATTTCATGCGCCAGCCACCTCCCCCCTCCTCATCAAAGAATCAACATGTCTGTCTATTATGTTCTTATATCTACTAAACTGAGAAGAAAAAACGTTATTCTGCCAAAATATATTGTTGGCAGCTGCGCAAGAAAGGTACTGGCCCTTGATTTCCAATACATTTTGCCCCCTGTGACTTCACCTGATTGGGTGAAGAGAATGCTACAACAAGCAGAATGGACAAGAACACGTCAACAGGAACATCAGGCAAAGGAAACTAATAGGTAGCTATCACTTCAAAAACACATCATCACTATAGTCAGTTATCACTGGAGGAGGTTACTATATTACGTACTTCATATATTTTTTTCCTCATAAATTTATTTGTGCAGTGCACTCCTATGCATAATTTTATCTTTTTAAAAAAAAAAATTCACCAGACGATACGTCAAGGCCTTAAATCCTACCCCCTGCAGACCCAAGTAGAACAGTCCCAATTAAGATGGTTTGGCCATGTCTGCAGAATGGGAGAAGATCGGATACCACGACAAGCATGGGAAACAAAGAGCCAAGGATCCAGACCCCGAGGACGACCCAGAGTCCGCTGGGAGGACAACATTAGACAATCTTTGAAGGATCGAGGAATAGAATGGAACCAGGCCAGGAGGAAGACAGCCGATAGGATAGTCTGGCGCTCTCTCTTCCAAACCTCTACACCTCACGGTAGAAGGGGAACGACTATGTAAGTAAGTAAAAAAAAATTCTAAGCACCTTAATATGCATACCAGTACTGTAATACCATGATCTAATATGCATACCAGTACTGTAATACCATGATCTAATATGCATACCAGTACTGTAATACCATGATCTAATATGCATACCAGTACTGTAATACCGTGATCTAATATGCATACCAGTACTGTAATACCATGATCCCTCTGCAAAAATGCATGCACCATGGGGATCTCCAAGCACCCTGGCTAACTACTGCGCTAGGCCACCTGGGTACGGACGCATCCGTCACTCCAAAGTCAGCTTCCCGTATCATTGTTAAGTGCAACGCAAGAATGAATTCCAGAAACATGTATTCTAGAAAATATTGTAATGGTACATAAAATACACGACGCCTTGAATGAAAAAGAATTAGCAAGTTTTATCTTTAGAAAACGGCTATTTGTCCGTACAAGTTGTATGCTGGTTCACCCACTATCAATCTCTCAAGCTTGCTACTGGCTCTATCAAAAAGAAGACGATATATACGTAATGTAGGTCTGGATCGTTAGATTAAGTTTACTTCAACATGAAGCAGTTTTCTCTATACTGCGTAACACCAGGAACAAATAAGTAAGAGGTGTTGCACTTTAACCCCTTCAGTCCGATTAGCTACTAAGATTAGTTCCGTGTAAAACTCTTTTTCTCACCTTTATCGACAACAGCTATTTGCTGCGTGAGATATTTCTCACTGCGAAGACCACCTGAAAACTGTCACAACGGGAATATAACTAAGTAACAAGGTGTAATACCACAACAAGATGTAGAATTATAAATATACCTTGGCAGCAATACACAGTTGGAGCGACAGACATGATATCACAATAAGAAAACAAAAGGTTAGAGCAGCTTTCTTTGCATTGGGAAATATATAGAGGTCAAAAGAAATCAGATCCAAAACAAAAATTTAGAATCTTCACTTCTAATGTCAAGGTGGGACCGGAAACGCAGTAAAAGACATGAATGAAGTCAGCGACTCATAGCTAGACTGCTTGCGTCAGAGTCAGTGAACCAGAGCTGACCAAGACCCTACTCCTTCTCCAAGTGGTGGTCCTGGAAACAGGCTGCATCACTGCAGTCTGGCTGAGTGAGTAGGGATCGAAGAGGGAAGGCAAACGCGGTCCCAAAAATGCCATGCTGAAAATGGATGTGTCGGGCTGAAAGGCGCAAATATCGCAGCACTGCTGTAAACGGCGACACAACGTTACCAACGTCCTTTTCAGGACGAACGCAGAAGAAATAAAAATGTCATGGTGGTCCTATTGAATGGCTGTGAAACATGGAGAACAAAAAAAGTTACGGACTTTCGTAAATGGATGCTCGAGTAGAATAGAAGGATTGAAGGGGTGTGACAAGGTCAGCAATGTGCAACTGATGACAAGAACCAGACAAAAGCCAGAGGAACAACAAATAAGATGCTAGCGATGGATAGGACACACATTACCAGGTAGTCCTTGTTCTTAAATCCACGAGATAGAGGGAGACCAAGAAAAACACATGGAGAAGAGAAATGGAGACAGATATGAAGGGGGTGAAGAAGATATGAAAAGACTTTGAGCTGATGGCACGTGACAGGAAGACTTGGCATGCGTTTGCTGAAGACCTGTGCTCCTTGGGAAGCTGAAGAATGATGATGATGAATTACAAGGTGCACAGCTACAGAAAATAATATCAGTAACATAAGGCATGCATGCGACACATTTTGTTTAACAGCAAAAAACAAAAAAAAAAGATGAAAGGGACCTCCAGTATAGACCTGACACGGTTATCGCTAAAGGCTTCTAAAGTTTTAAAGTTACTTACTTAGTTATCACTCTTCTAACGTGAGGTGTAGAGGAGGAGGGAGCGACATACTATCTATCCTATCGACTGTCTTCCTTCTGGCCTAGTTCCAACCTAGTCCTCAGTCCTTCACAGATTGTCTAATGTTGTCCTTCCAGCGGACTCTGGGTCGTCCTGGATGTCTGGATCCTTAGCTCTTAGTTTCCCATACTTGTCGTGGTAGCCGATCTTCTCCCATTCTGCAGACATGGCCAAACCATCGTAGTTGGGGCTGTTCTTCTTGGGTCTGCAGGGGTTGGGTTCAGTTTTAAAGTTAAAAAGCAATAATACAGAAGGGAAGTAAAGTGTTACAGACTTCACCATAGTAGATCTCAGCTTTAAAAGGTGGGGTGACAGGTTCCTTTCCTCGCTGCCTTTGCCTTCCGTAACTCGAGCAAAGTCAGGTACCTATTTACAGTCGGACAGTTTGGGGCATGAAGCTACCAAGTTTCGAACCCAGTAACTTTGGCTCAAGAGACAAGCGCTCTCTCCACCCAATCAAACGACATTCTCTGGATAATAAACAAATAGACAAAAAAGAACATTGAAGATAGTAAAGATGCGTTCCTAAGAAGGATGCAAAAGATTGTTAGCCAACAACAAAATCAGATAAGAAAATCTTCATAGATACACAAGAAAGTTGCCAATCATCACTACGACAAAGCGCAAAGTCAAAGTTCTTTGGATACATCATAAGGGAAAAAAAAAGATCATCTGATTACAACAGATAAATTCACATCAAATCCAAAAGGAAGACAGACAAATATAGGGTGATTAAAAAATCACTTCCTAATATAAAATGACGATTTCTTCACTCCTATTCAACTAATTTCCCAACGGGCTGATCACCCGTTTGCCAGTCACTTTTATTACGGAAACAACGACAAACGGATTGATTTGTCGTTGCCCTAAAGACGCCATTAGGCGTGATGGGAACAACGGCAAAGAAAATCTATTCCCTGTTGCCCTTAAGACGCCACTAGGCGTAATGGCCACTGACTGCTTTGCCGGTCTTTGGCTAAGGACGGAAGAAATAGAAAAATCCCAATTAATTTATATGAGACACATGTCAAAATAAAGACATTTAACTACTATTTTATTATATAAAACTTTTATGTCACATTAGCACTACAGCTGAACGTGAGATAATGTTTGTTCTACACATTATTTCACATCGGACATCAATTTTGGCTTTCTCTTCTATTATTATTATTGCTGATCAAAATCGACGTCATTGCACCCAGGGCAAACCCATAGGTGCTCAGTCAAATATCGAAGGATATGGATGCTAACTGTTCCTGTAGCGCGCTGGTTATATCTCTTGTAACATCAGTTGATCGGCCATTTTACAATTTATTTTGTTTTATTCTGTTTCTCTGAATTAAAAAATAAATAAAACGTGTTTGCCAAATTATTGCTCATTATTTGACATTTGTTTTGTGTATTTCCAATGGATACAAGTGAGGAAATACAAACAGGAAGTAACTTTTCAATCATTCTACATCGGTAAACTGGGAACAGACTGAAAAACAGCTGACTCAAAGACTCCACAGCTAGTGGGGCATGGCATTCTGGGAAAGACTGAAAAACAGCTGACTCAAAGACTCCACAGCTAGTGGGGCATGGCATTCTGGGAAAGACTGAAAAACAGCTGACTCAAAGACTCCACAGCTAGTAGGGCATGGCATTCTGGGAAAGACTGAAAAACAGCTGACTCACTCCACAGCTAGTAGGGCATGGCATTCTGGGAAAGACTGAAAAACAGCTGACTCAAAGACTCCACAGCCAGTAGGGCATGGCATTCGATGATTTTACTAGCGTTTCCTAAGTATGGCGGTACGGATAGAGTAGTTCATAAGTGTAGCGCTAAGGAATGGTAGGTTTCACAACAAGGTTTCGATCCTCATTTCAGGACGATCAAGACAGCACTATAACCAGCGTCCTTTTCAGGACGTCCACAGCGCTCAACCACTAGTTCATTATACGATAGCAATATAATAAAATGACTCGTACTAAGCCAAAAGCGAAAAAGAGGAAAGTATACACAAGCCCTCAAACACTTGTCAGCAGCATCAAGCAAGAACCAACGAAGAACAAACAGAGTCAACCAGAGAGCAAGAATACTCCAACTACCAACTTCGTGGCCAGTCCTTCTCAGAAGGCAAACAAAGCAACCGTTGATACTACAACCGATGAGCGACCCGAAGCTTCGAAGGAAAAGGACAAGAGCAGATTGCCGGAAAGCAGTGCGGCCCCACGTGCTAGCGTGGAAGTAGATGATGATGAAGACCAAGAACGCAAAGAAATATTGAGAGCGGTACAACAGTTGGAGCAGATGTTGAAAAGAATACAGAAAAGGGCAGAAGCAAACGTCTCTGGCCAACATTATGAAGACCCAGAATATAAAGACATGTTGAGAGCGCATCAACAGATAAAACAGATGCAGGAAAGACGAGAGAAAAGAAGACAGGAGCCTGAATCCATGGGGCCAATACCGTTGACACCACCACACGATGCCGAGATGACAGCCGACCCACCTGCAAGCACCATGAAAGAACTGACAGAGACAGCTCCTCAGCAAAGACAGATACAAGAGGAAGATATCAAAGAGACCAATATAGATACACTTCGAAGAATTGACGACGGAGACGAGTTCCTTAGACTCGCTCTTCAAGAAGCGATAGAAGTAGACCAAGGAGTGCTGAACATCGAATACACTGAGAAGCAAGCTACTATTCCTGGTCCTAAGGAAACAACAGCAGACAACTCAAGGGCCCAGAAGCAAGATATAACACCTTATAACAAAGAACGGGAGAAAGATTCGAGCCAAGACTGTGGAGGGGAACAAAGATCAAACACCAAAGGGACCAATAACGCAGAGGCGATGCGGGAGAGAATCGTAAAGATCACCCAGACGTCGGGAAGCGAGGCCTCACTCAGGGCCCTACCCGACAACAAAGTGATCAACATCCTCGAGGTGATAACTGGAAGAAGAGGTATCGCTAAAGTAGGGAGGCACGAAAAGGGAGTCGTGCTTTCACTCAACAAAACAGACAAAACCACCTCGCTGATGATCGAACTGGAATCTAGTCCAAAAGAAGTCCAGTTGCCCCACCAAATAAAAGTGGTGGTGGAGAAATACATAACAACAAAGAAGTTGGTCATCAGAGGGGTGGATACCAGTTGTTCCGAAGCCGAGGTCCACAGACGCCTCCAGGATGAAAACGCTAATCTAAAAATCAAGCAGGTCGAGAGACTAAAAACTTGGGCCAAGAAAGATACCAATCTGATAATAGTTACGGTAGAAGGATCGACAAGACCCGAGAGACTGACGCTCGAAACCACAACCAAAAAGACAGAAGCCTATATCCCTCCGGTGATGCAGTGCTCCAACTGCCAGCAGTTCTCCCACACAAAGAAGACGTGCAGGAGGGATGCAGGCTGTCGATATTGTGCGGGTGGCCACCCATACCGCGATTGTCCCAAGGCAAAGGAGGACAACAACTTCAGAGCAATAAACTCAAACCGCACCTGTGCAAACTGCCTCGGAAACCATGGGGCTAGATACCGAGGCTGCCCAAGTTACCAGGAAACCAAGATCATCCTGAAGGAAGCGGTTTCCAAAAACATTCCCTTCAAGGAGGCAAAACACAGAGTGGCTGCGGATGTTGCAGAAAAACAACGCACGATAGACAGACGACAGTTACACAAGCTGACCGCTGAAATCAGAGAAATGAAAATGAAACTGCGAATCGAGAACAACAGCAAGCAGGCCGCCGAAGAACCAACCGACAGTGGAGAAGATACGATAGACATGCAGAACATAAAACACATGATGGAAGAAATGAAAAGAATCCAGCAGCAAGTAGAAACAGATGTCAAGAAGCTGACAGAGCTGACAGAAAAAAACACAAAACTACTCCAAAGAATAGAAGCAGAAAGAATAGCCATTGAGGAAATATCATCAAACAGCACGCGAGAAACTAAAACGAACAACCAAGCAGTAAAAGAAATCATCCAAGAAACGCTAGAACAGCTACTACCTACGATAATTGAAAAAGCACTGTCACAGATACAGGAGAGCAAGAAGACAAAAGCAACAGAAACTATGAGCGTAGAAACACACAAAACAAAACGAGCCAGATAGTTGAGGCAGGACATAAAAACACCATGAGAGCGACACGGCACCACAAACGGACAAAGAGGAACCCAGACAGCCATCTAGTGGTCCTTTTCAGGACCGATCACCTCCAGGACGACGAACGAGATACCAGTGAAGACGATAACACCCTATATACCCCAATTATAACCAAACTTTCAGGTTGAACAGGGTATTACAGCAGCATAGTAGACGAAAACAACAACAACATGGTAGGTTTCACTCTGGGCCAGCGCTAGTTAAATTAGGTCACTAAGTGGTCTGCGCGAGCATGCTTCAGGAAAATCTAAAAGTGGCGCGGTCTTAGATGAGAGTGCGTGAAGTGATGAGACATTTTGAACACAGTAGGACTAACGGAAATACGTTAAGTGATCCGAATTTACGGTAAAGTTAATTAGAAATTATGCTACGAACCACTGGTTCTCAAACATTTTTGTTCCCTACTCTTTATTACTTCATTGCTCGCGACCCTTAGGGAATATAATTTCGCATTTTCCTCGTACTTTTCCTAGGCCTCCCCACGCCCCTACAAAAGACCTTCGCGACCCCAGCGACGCTTATTAGGGTAGCGACTCTGGGAACCACTACTATAGACAGACTTTGCAGAAAGAAAGCCCGTCTGTTTAGGTCCGGTACGGCGGGGAACGGAAAGTTACGGAGATAGTTCCTTTATTATTGAGCCCCACAGTCAGACTGCACTAGGAAAAACATTCCTACAAGACGTGGGCTCTTACATGTATCTTGGCAGTAATGTAGATAAAGGTGGAGTCAAAGACTGTTTTATCAAAATAAGGAGATCTTTCCATGTCCCCTATACCCCTTTCATTCTGTCTCCAGTCCCCTTCTGCGTGTGATTTAAGATGCCAAAGTGCTAAGAGAAAAACCAATGAAGACACGCGAGAAACAGTCAGTCCACTTTCCTTACAGGTATATATATATATATATATATATATATATATATATATATATATATATATATATATATATATATATATATATATATATATATATATATAATCAGTTGTTATGTAACCAGCTCTTTGGAAATCCGGAAAAAAGTACCTTTGATACCGTGGTCACCGCGATTTTAACTGCCGGCGGGGAAGGTCTTGACCGAAGATAGAAAATATTAAAGGCGACCCCCCCCCCCCGAAGAACAAAGTGGGGGGAAAAAACAAAGCGTTTGGGGGAGGGGGGAAGAAGAGAGAGAATAAATAAATAAAGCAATTTGGTAATCTCCAAAAGAACGTAGCCAATTGTTCCACGCAGAATATTCACTTGGAGTTAATTTCCCTTTAGCAGTGTTTCCTGGACATGTATCGTACTGCGCAAGTATGGATTATAATTAGGAACTGTCACACTACTGGCGGTGCAAAACGCAGAGACAATACCGACTTTCGTACATCAGTTCGTTAATCGGTCTGTCAAATTAGCAGTCTATCACTCTTTTTTGTTTTTAAATTTATTTTGTTTATAATTGTCTCTGCGTTTTGCACCTCCAATAGTATGACAGTTCCTAATTACAATCGATACTTGCACACTACCATACATGTCCACGAAACACTGCTAAAGAGAAATAACTCCAAGTGAATATTCCGTGCGGAACGATCGGCAATGTTCTTTTGGAGATTACCAGCAATTTTTTTCAGTAAAAAAAAAAAAAAGTTAGAAAAAAGTAAAAAAAAAATGTTTGTGGAGAGAGAGATAAATACATTTTTTTTTTAAAGGAGACAGTAAAACCTACATAATAATACAAGTACATTTTAGGGCAGACAGAGACAATAAAAGAGAGAGACAAACACACACACACAAACTACAATCACAAACACCTTCACATTTCTGACGTGACCGCGACAAAAATAACGGACACAAAGAAACCGATTCACGGGTAGACACAAGATTGCTTCCAGGCAGAGGCGTCAACAATAAAACAGCAGATTTTGTTTAAATAACCCAAACAATGCCTGTGCCATCCCCTAATGGACCTCTCAGCGGGCAAGACAAAAACAAAGAAAGAAAACAATTGAGAGACTGACAATAAACAACGTGAAAATAATACAATGGGGTTGTCAAACTGGGACAAAGTACAGACGAAATCCTAACAAAGGCGTAAAGACGGTTTGAAAGTATTAAAAAATTCTGAACTCATCCTTAAACAGTCTTTAAAAACAAACACACACAAAAACTCCAACATGAATCATCACTTAGCCTCTGTAAAGCACCATTAGAGCAAATAAGACATCAAATGTGGAACACTTGTCTCAGAAGAGCAGCTACAACGGCCCACAAAATTTAAAAAAAATTACCACAGCAGCATATATTATCATTTCTTCATTTTCCACATCCGCGCAGAGTTAAAAAATCCCTCGTCATGCCGTATTTCCGGCAGACGTACAGTAGTGACGTTGGAAGGTCTTTCCCAGACTTTCTTTTCTTCTTTATCTTAACGCAATTCTCTTAAATCATCAACAAATCTTCCGCCAAGCGATGTTTAAGAGGTGAACTTTCCTACGTTGAGACTCTTGAATGTGTGCTGAGCTAGCTGTCTGCGATGTTAGCGGACGGGAATTCGGGAGTTCGTGTTTGATGATGCGCTGAGAATGTTTCGTGTCTTTCCATCTATGCCAGGAACTAGTCATTATCTTGTAGTGCCATGCCGAATAAAGGCGTTGGCGATCATGTATCTTCATTCAGAAACTTTTCTACGCTGAGACCAGTGAATGTGTGCTAAACCAGCTGTCTGCGTTGTTAACGGAGGGGAATTCGGAAGATCATGTCTGAGTACGCGATGAGAATGTTTCTTGTCTTTTCATCTGGAACTAGTCATTATCTTGTAGTGCCATGCCGAATAAGGGTGTTCTTCTTTACCTTTTAGCACCCCAAGGAGCATAGACTTTCGATTGTAATCTTTACCTTTAGACTAGTAAATTAACGTGACCATCCTTTGCAGTGGTAGACCGTAACAACTGCGAATACCAAAATAAACATTGCAAGGGGATGTCACTCTATAATTTACGTGTCTAAAGATAAAGATCACCCCATTCGACAAACGAATGCCTCCTGATGCGTGCCAATGTTTTTCCAGGTCGTCCTTATCATTTTCATTTCTGTTTCCGAGTCTCTTCTCCGTGTGTTTTCCGGTCGACCTCTAATTCGCTTACACTGCGTATTCCATAACAGGGACTACCTTGTAATGCTATCAACAGGTTTCCTCCATGTGTGTGGGACTACCTTGTAATGCTATCAACAGGTTTCCTCAATGTGTGTCCTATCCATCGCCAGCGTCTTCTTCTCTTCTCCCATCAGCCAAATAAAAATGCATCTTTAATTATTTTTTTAAAAAACATTTTGATGAAGAAACGGTTTGGCTACGAGGGAAATCTGAGGCAGACCAGCTTTTTAAGAGAGAAACATATGTGGTTGTATGAGACGCTCCAGTCTACCCAGCTGTAAATGGGTACCTGACTCTGCTCTTTAAGTTATGGAAGGAACAGGCAACGAGGAAAGGAACTGGTCACCCCCCTCTCGAGCTGGACCTAGTCTAGTGGTTTCTAAAATTTCACTTCCTCTACGGCAGTATTTGCTATGGAACTACAATATCTGTGTATGATTATATGAGAGCAAACCACGAAGACTTCGAAGTACCAACACCTACTCTGCTCTAATGCTGATTGTAGGGGTGGGAAGGGAGGGATGGAGAGAGAGAGAGAGAGTGGCTAGAACACCCGGTATAGTGATATGTTACATTGTTAACTCTGTATTAAACTCAGTTACCAGCTCAAGAACCGCGTCGTTTAGGTCAGTGGTTCTCAGCGTGGGTCATGCCATATTTCGGGGGGTCCGCGCGCACAGTAAGATGGCAAAGTACCTTTTTTCCAGCTAACAGCCACTATAAGGAGGGTCACATGGGTAATTGAGGTTCAGGAGGTCGGGAGACCATGAGCAACAAAAAAAAGGTTAAGAACCACTGGTTTAGGTCGCAAAATGAAATTGACAGGAGCTACAAACAGTGACAACAAAGTAACACATTTACTGCCATACAGAACATCTAGTAGGTGTGAATCTGATGCAGTATCACACGACAGGTGCGTACATGTAGGGATGATGACAAAAACAAAAGGGAAGTGTAAGCGGGGAAAAAACTGCTATAGCGTCCGTTTTCCCTGACAGGGCTGTAGAGTCGGCATCGTAGAGTCGGGATCGTAGAGTCGGTCTTGTTTATTTTATTTGTTTGTGAAGTTGGTGTCGGCAAAAAAATGTCCGGACTCTTGACTCTTATGCGATATGACTAGTAATAAAAACAAATGCCATCAGAGTCGAACTTGTACCATTTCAGTGGAGTTGGATAATTTTTGTTGGCCGACTTCAAAATCCTGACTAAAGAACGACGTACAAGAAATAGGTTCTGAGAAAAAGATATAGGACGCTGCAAATATGTGGAGGAAGAATAGATAAATAAAAAAAAGATGTCCGACACAGAACGGAGAAAAGGAAGAAAGAACCGATAACCAGAAGAACAAAAAATTAAAACTGAAAAGGCAAGTAAAAATACGGAACAAGACAGAAATATCAAAGTAACAAAATAACAACAAAGATAATGAACTAACAAAATACTAAAATAATATAATTGTCTGATGTGATAGAAAAATCCAAAGCAGAGTCGTCAAGCGGAATAATGGCGCTCCGTAATAATAGGAAGTAAAGAATGCGAATAAGAAAATCAGATACGAAACAAAACACAAACAACAAAAAGAATGCGAAAAAAGCCAGAAATGAGAAATCAGAAATCACTGAAAAAAAGTGAACAGGCACCGAATAGCATAAATTAATAAAATAGTGCTAGGCACTCGGTCCGTTAGGAGAAAGACAACCCATTTAGACACACACACAAAATAATCATTTACATATTTATGAATATAAAAGAAGAACAGAACGCGTGGCAGCAGAATTAGTGAAAGACGAGTAAGAAAAAATAATAGGCTTTAACAAAGTCGACTTAAAACGACAGGCCAGTAACTGGTTCAGGTTAAACTGCATGATATAAGAATTTACGTGCAGACGACCACAAAACGTAAACACCCATACCCGAAACCACAAACAGTATCGCAGGCTGACAGATCATTAATAATTACTCAGTACTTACTGTTGGTGATTTAGTATCCGTAGGAGCAGCGGTAGTTCCTGTAAAGAGAGAGAAAGAGAACAAATATTGTAATACGTAAATGAAGTGGAAAGAAATGTTGCAGTTATATGTAATTTCAACATAAATCAGAATTTTTCCTAGCCTGGGGACATAATCGCAACTGCAACTGTAATATTGCTGGCATCGAACATGACAACAGATACTAGAGAAACTGTTGCCACTGAGGAATATCGATACCAAGAATAGTTGTGTATTCGGAGAAAGATGTGGGACTTGTCATTGCCAGACCAAAAGGTCTTTTATATTTGGACCTGCACCCTAATATAAACGACGGACCTTGTGTTTAAGTTGGATGAAGCACGCCTCGCCAAAACTCTTATTTAAACAAAAAATTTGGCACTTGAGAACATCACCATCATCTTCCTTGTCGCTCCCTATGGAGCCATCTAGCCACCACTACAGTTGTGCCTCTCGTAGGAAGACTGCCATGAAACATACACATACCCCCCAGGAACTACAGGAGACTTGAAAGAGACCCCCAAGAACTACAGGAGACTTGAGAAAGGGGACCCACAGGAATTACAAGAGACTTGAGAAAGAGACCCCCAGGAACTACAGGAGACTTGAGAAAGAGACCCCCAGGAACTACAGGAGGCTCAGAAAGAGACCCCCGGGGAACTACAGGAGGCTTGAAAACATTCTTCTTCCGTCCTTAGCCACCGACCGTCAAAGCAGTCAGTGGCCATTACGCCTAATGGCGTCTTAGGGCAACAGCAGATAGGTTTTCTTTGCCATTGTTTCCCATCACGCCTATTGGCGTCTTTAGGGCAACGGCAAATCAATCCATTTGCTGTTGTTTCCGTAATCGAAGTGACTGGCAAACGGGTGATCAGCCCGTTGGTATTGAAAACATAGGAGCACGTAAAAGACTAAATTATCAACTGTGTTAATTGAAAACATCAGAAAAGAGAACAATGAACATCTTGCTAGTTAACTTTCAAAATGACGATACAAAAGGGTCCGCATGCATTATACAAATGATTCTATCATTCTACCGTTTTCTTCACCCTAAATAGAATTATATCTTACGAACCTCTGACAATCTACGAGTTTCTTCAGTCACAAACACACAACACTAATACATACAGCCAGGGCTGGATTAATTATTAAGCAAAATAAGCACGTGCTTAGAGCACCAAGGGAAGGGGGCACCACAAAATTTTCCCTCTAGCTATCATGCCCTTAACTCTCATCTCTTTCACTGCCACAGTCGTCTTTAGTCGGATTTTTTTATAATTGTCAATATGTGCCGTGTTAAATCAGAATTGTTAAAAAAAAACAAAAAAACGTTTTCTTTGGTGTGGTAACTGACTGAAAGTGTCAGACATTGACCTAGAGTTCAGTATGTTTGTCTTACCAACGTTTTTCGGCATAAATTTCAGTGGGGTCTGGCCAGGAAGAAAATTGAATTTTCAATCTCTTCAGCGTTTATTGAGTCTTAATGTCTTATCAGTTAAGCAATGGAAGCGGTTGGGGGGAGGGGGGCGCCGTTGGGGGGCTGTGCTTAGGGCATCATATGGCCTTAATCCTGCCCTGCAAATGGGCGCTCTTACACGCTCACTCTCGTTTCAAAATCACTCGCAATAACAAACAAAAATGCACTGGAAACCTCACGTGCAATCTGCAGCTGGCGGTCTGTCTCATGCTTCTCTCGTGTAACCACATCTGCTTCTCCCATAAACGTGAAGATCTGTCTCAGGCTTCTCTCATCACTCTTATATAACAACATCTACTTCTCTAAAAGCTGGCGGTCTGTCTCATGCTTCGCTCGTCGCTATAATATAACTACATCTATTTCTCTCATACAGTTGGCAGTCTCTCTAAGGCTTCTCTCATCGCTCTCATATAACCACATCTATTTCTCTCAAAGTTTGCAGTCTGTCGTCTCAAGCCCCCCCACATCAAAATACAACATACCAGTACACAATCTCTAAACAAACAAAGCTACCCGCTTCCTAACATTTGAACAAAAAAAACAAAAGAACGTCAACCATTCTGTCACATACTCACTGTTTATAAATAAACATGACACATATGTCTTCACAATGACAGCAGACTTGGTCAAAACTGCTCGTTTTAGTTAAACACCATTTAACAATTATTATAGTGTAGATGTGTAGAAGTCAGATTTTTTTACTAATGAATGAATAATACACTGGAACAGTGTTTCTCAACCTTTTTGTGTTCACGGCACACTGTTCAATTTTCTTAAAATTTGCGGTACGCCTATCTGACCCCGCGCCTGAATAAAAAATTAGTGATATGTACTAAATTAAATACACTAATTTGTGGGTACTTTAGAATAAAGAAAACTCTCAATTTAATTTTTTTTTAAATTGTTTAAAATGATTTTGAAGTATATCTATTTTTTGTTCTTCTTCCTCGTTCGTCCTGAATAGGGACGGTGGTTGCGTTGTGTCTGTTTACGCCGGAGCTGTGATATTTGCACCTTTCGGTCGACACATCCGACTTCAGCACGGCAGTTTTTGGGACCGAGTTTGCCTTCCCTCTGCGATCCCTACTCTCTCAGCCAGACTGCAGTGATGCAGACTGTTTCCAGGACCACCACGTGGAGGTGGAGTAGGGTCTTAGTCAGCTCTGGTTCGCTGACTCTGATGCAAGCAGTCAAGCTATGGGTCGCTGACTGCATTCTCTATTGCTGCATCTTTGGGTCCCAATTTTTGTTCAAAGCAGTTAATAGCTCCGACTGTCATTGAATTAATTCAAGCTGTAAGATCAGTTTTATATTACAAGATCACTAAAAATATACTTCATGTAGTAAATTTTTGCGGCACACTAATGTGCCGCGGCACACCGCTTGAGAAACACTAGAAACACGGGACGCTTCGGGACAACTCTTCATCAGCCACAATCAGATTTTTTAAAAAAAGTTAAAATAGACACACGAAAATAAAAAAGTTATCAGAGGATGACAAAAGACAAAACAAACAAGATGGAAGATAACAAATAAAGGTAATGACTTACAAAGGAGATACCGCATAAAGCAGACCAGATATATCGACGTCATGAGTTAAAACAACATGACTAAGCCCTGAAAGACAATAAGAATCCTCCAGTGGTGCGTGGACGTCAGCGGGGAAATGGCAGGGGCGAATGCAGAGCGAACAAAGATACAGAAAGTGTATTTTGATGTGCTTCCATAACTGATGGTCCAGCCTCATCTCTATCACTTTTCGTGCGTATATAATAAATAAATGTTAGACAAACATAAAGGTAATGTTTTCAGGTACTCGTAAGAAATAAAGAAGTAGAACACTAGACAACAGAAAAACAACAGACGTGAGTGGCTTACCCAGGACTCGAACCCAGGACCTTCCGTGCGTATATATTTTGTTCTTTTTTTTTTGTTGGTTCTATAATCAGTTTTACAGCTCTTATCTATGTAAACGATTACCGAGATGTAACCAGTGGCAACACTGTTTGACATTTCCATCTTGTATAATCTTTTTATTGTTTAATTATTGTTTTAATACATTTATCTTCTCGTTGTGGTTTTTGTTTGTTTGCTTTTTTTAAGTCTGTCCCTAACGTAGACATTGTGACCGTAACGCTGGCGATTTCGTTGTCCTGTATCCTGGTTTTTAAAAAAAAGGCGCATCCTTTCATTGTCTTTAATTCGCTATCACTGAGCGTTATCTTTTGGTGATAATACTTTCATTAAAAGGTCAAGGTAGCATTTACTGCCGAAGGGGAGAAAAGTGTTACAGACTTCACTACACGAGATCCAGCTTCGAGAGGTGGGGTGACCAGTTATCTTCCTCGCTGCCTTTGCATTCCCTAACTCACGAGCAGAGCCAGGTGCCATTTACAGCTGGGTGGACTGGAGCGTGACGCCACCATGTTTCGAACCCGGGTACCTTTGCAGCGAGAAGACAGCGCTCTAACCAGTCTCCCAGTCGGACACTTTCATTAACCCCACCGTAAAACAATTTTTTTTTTTTTTTAAACTGGGGCTCCTCAGCCAGACTGCAGTGATGCAGCCTGTTTTCAGGACCACCACGAGGAGGTGGAGTAGAGTCTTGGTCAGCTCTGGTTCGCTGACCCTGACGCAGGCAGTCAAGCTATGGGTCGCTTATTGCATTCCTCACTTTTGATGCGTCTTGGGTCCCTGGCCTCAGATATGATCCCTTCGACATGTCATTTTAGGTGGCTAATATGAGGTTTCGCGTGTGGACTAGCAACCTCATCCTGTAAAACAAATTGCTCCAGAAACCACTACTGTATGGGAAAGGGGGGGGGGGAGAAATCACACGCCTGCTTTGGTACAGGCTTCCTGCAAGACGACCAAGAGCACTGGTTGGTCCATGCTTCATCGGAAGGGAAAGGTGAAATGAATGAACGAGTAATCGGGACGGCAACCTCAATTGCGTAAAATAAACTGCTCTAACAACAACCACGTGAGTTTTGGTCCCGGGGCGGGAGTTATATCCCCTCCCTCCTCTCATCAGATCTGCCAACGCGTGTGTTACGCAATTCACCAGAACAACATAATGATGCTACACATCCACACATCTGAACTTGAGTTACGCTAGGACTAGCTAGTCGTGACGGCGCGAAAACGAAGCAGTTCGCGCTGGAATGAAGTGTGGCTGAGAATTTGCCTTACCCATTTGTTCCGGCGGGATATTCATTGTATTTGTATGTGCTACTTGAGCGCGGGTTTAGCAACGGTTTTTGCTTTTAGGCGCGTAATAAGAACGCCTTTACTGTTTATCTGTGTTTTATAGTATTGTTTATCAGGAGTGCCGAAATCGGGGGACAAGAAGCCGGGGCGGCAGATCGCCAAGGAGCATACAATCTAAGAAATCATATTTCGATTCTGATATTAATCTAGCTCCTACCGTTTTGAGTTGGTGCAAACATTCAAAGAAATGTCAGCACCTAGGATGTTAAACCTTTGTGTTAAGAGTCTGCACGCTACCAATTCGCATTTTTATCTTTCTATTTTCGAGCTACATGAACAGTTAGCATTCACACACACTCTTCGACATTTACTGAGGGAGACTGGGTATCTACGGATTTGCCCGGACTGCAATGGTATCGATCATGTTGAACAATCTACTCATATCTATCTGCAAGTATGTCTGCCTACTTGTCTGTTTATATGTATGTCAACTCGTCTGACGGTGTAATCATCAAAGATGCGATCGCAAGAAGAAGAATATGTATGTCTTCATGTTCTGTTATACGAGTATCTATTCCATCCGTCCATAATGTTGATTGCATGGGAGAAAAGTCGTTCAAACAACTCTCAAGGCCAAAATCACCAATGTGGGAACTGATGACAAGAACCAGACAAGTGCTACTGGAACAAGAGGCGAGAAGAAGCCGCTGGCGGTGGACAGGAGATATATCAAGGAAGCCTGCTGATATCAGTATAAGACAAACCTTGGTCTGGAATACCCAGATACAGAAATTCTCTTATAACCGGTGTTCGTTGAACACTGAGGAGTTACGGGCATCGCTGGTAGTCCCTTTCAGGACTTCGTCACGCTAGCAGATAGGTAATGTTGGTCCTTTTCATGACTTAGTATCTATCAACGCTAGCGGGGCTATCAGTCCTTTTCAGGGCTACTTCATGCTAGCTGATAGAGGCTAGTAGTCATTTTCAGGGTTTAGATTTTATCAACACAGAGCTTCAGTTAACAGAATTCACATATTTTTTAGACAAATTACGCTCCAATATAACCAACGGACTCGCCATAAGAAGGCAAAACCCTCAAAAAACATCCCCAGGTAGAGGAAGACCAAAAGATGCATGGAGAAAAGAACCGAAAACAGAAATGAAAGGTATGAGGAAGACATAGAAAGACCTTGAGCTGATGGCACGGGACTGGAAGACTTGGCACGTGTTTGCTGAAGGCATATGCTCCTCGGGGAGCAGTAAGGTAATGAGTGACTGAATTAATGCAGAGCAGAAAGCAGGAACACCGAAGACTGGCATAGCGTGTAAAGGTATCGCTGGAGAATAACTCTTTAATACTAAGAAAACGAACAACCAAGGGCGGACTGACACTGATCTGGCCCCCAGGCAAGATGGGGCATCGGTCCCTAACCACCAATCTAGTTGACTAAACTAGATGGAGACTGTGGCACTGTCCGATTGTCCAACCGTTCAGTCCGCCCATGTAAACAACAGTGATAACTCTTACGGTCTGAATGCCTGTCTAACTCTCCGGAGGACACCTTATCATAAGTTCATCTACTAGAAATAATGTTTCTCGAAAATGCTTTTGCATATGACTAACTACTAATGGACACGTCTATAGATCAGAACTATAATTCACGAAAAATCGATAGCTCTAACATTCCTACCACCAGAGTTATGAACGCGCCCTTCTTTGGCGGTCGATGAAAGCATCGAGACCGCCTCACGGGCGTTTTGCACATCTGTCGTAGGAGTGCTGATATGTTGAAGTCGCTCAGGAGCAGGCAACTAGTTATGTGGATCTACTACAGGCATCTGGATTCGGAGACCTCTGATTTAGAACAGTGGTTCTCAACGTGAGCCATGGCATTTTGATGAGGGGCCACAGTAGGAAAAATACCTTTTATCCAGCTAACAGCGACTATGATGGGGGCCGAAGAGGTAAATGGGGCTCTGGCGGGTGGGGGGGAGATGAGCAAAAACAAAGATCGAGAACCCCTGCTTTATAATGCTTTTTATGGGCATTTGGTTCCTGTGTCTTTAGACAACCGGACAGTTGTGAAGATAATGAGGTACACCAATCGCCCTAGTGTATGTGCACTCGTGAATTCGGAAGACTTGCAGCCGAATGAAACGGCTTTCTGTTCTGCCCTGGGCATCACGATTGATAACTGAATTTTTGGTTTTCGCCCATGAATGTAATTCAGCAGATTATTGACCTGAAACTGGGTTAGGAGTTCTTCTGTAGGCGACCCGTAATTTATTTAGTGCATGGTTATTCGTGCATATTTGTTTCATGGCAGACTTGAAAGGGTCCTGGTTCTTGACTTGATGCAGGATGGACAGTGGCAGTGGTCAAATGCTCAATGCCTTGTGACATACATAATTCCATGAACTATTGTGAAATCAACTGGGTACCACTATCGAAGACATACTCTGAATGTTGAAGAGTCTAAACACATAATAACTCCAGCCAACAATTCTGCAAGTAGTTCCGATATCAAGAAGCCATTTCATTGGTCATTTACTTATCTTCAGGTTAATGACGAATTTGTCAAAGTGAATCTCCAGGTTGAGAAATCATACTCTGTCGGTGGCTTGAATTTGTCATTCTTTGGATTTCTGTCAATGGCTTGAGGTTCAACGTAAGTTCTGGCTTTTTGAAAATTGACTGTAGAGATCTTTTGGAAATACATACTGAAACAATGTAACCTATTTTTCCCAAAGGAAAAATCGGTCAGCATTCAGCATGCTGATGTTTTAAACATAATCCAGGGCACGACTTAAGCTTATCAGATGCCTGAAATTTAATTGACATCTGTCAAATTTAATAATGTTAATCTTGTTTTATTCTTCTTGTATGTTGGTTTTATCTGGTTTTTGTTTGTTGGAGTAGACTTATTTCCCTCAATGTCTGGTCTGCAGAATTTGTGTCTCCGTAAAGTGCAGCGATTTGAGCTTTCATCAGCTGACGCTGCTTTATGAATTGATCATAGTGGTTTTTGTTATTGTAACATGTCTCTGATATTTTAAGCAATCAAGGATTCTCCACAACTTTGCTTTGGAATGGCAAAATGACATTCTGTAGCCAGGTGCTACGAGGAAAGGGGGGGGGGGTGGGGGGGGGCCTCATCCCAGCCAAGGATGCATGATCATCTACTTTTTACCCCTCTTCCAAAATAATAAGAGGCCTCACTCTCTGAGGGTCTGTCTGCAACTATGCCTGATGAGGCCTCCTTTGAGGATCACTTTAGTTGCTGCTGTAATGATCTTTCCTATCACAAATTTCATTATACAAAGCTCTTCCACCAAACAGACAAACAGCTGAATAGTCACGTTGCAATTTGAAAATAGAAGCTTATTTCGAGTGTGCACGCAATGAATCAATAAGAATTAGGCCGAGGTTATTAAGAGGCTGCCTCGGAAAAGAACTATTCCTTGATTACACAATTTGTTGAAATGAAGCTGAGAAAGTTGTTGAAATGAAGCTGAGAAAACTTGTAGAGATGAGTTTCATGAAGGATGGAGGTAAGAAAACAGAACATGGGAGATGATAAGAAAGTTAAATGCAGCAACTGATAACAAGATTGCTTTTGGAGAAACATCCCTACCAAACACGCACATGTCCTGGCAGCAGTAGAGACAAACATGGAGTTTTATCAAAATAAGAATACAAAAGCAATGACAAACATGGGAAACCAAGAACCAAATATTCAGACCTCCAGGACGACCTAGAGTTTGCTCCGAGGACTGAGACAATCTATGAAGTACCGAAGACTGGACTGGAGCCAGGCCAAAGGGAAGACAGCAGGTAGGATAGCATGGCACTCTCTCTGGCTAACTTCTACACCCTAAGGTAGAAGAGGAACGACTAACTAAGTATACAAAAGGCAAAAGCAGCTTTCATTGTTTTTGGAATCTGGAAAAGCTATATGGAGATAGAAATAGCCTCAAGCTGACAACTGCTTTCTTTGAACATATTTTGGGACCACAGACGCAGCAAACGAGATGAATGCAGTCAGCGACCCATAGCTTGACTGCTTGCGTCAGGGTCAGCGAACCAGAGCTGACCAAGAAATTACTCAACCTTCAAGTGGTGGTCCTGGAAACAGGCTGCATCACTGCAGTCTGTCCGAGAGAGTAGGGATCGAAGAGGGAAGGCAAACCCGGTCCCAAAAAATGCCATGCTGAAATCGGATGTGTCGGGCTGAAAGGCGCAGATATCGTAACTTCACTGTAAAAGGCGACACAACGCAACCAACGTCCTTTTTAGGACGAATGAGGAAGAAGAAGAAGAACATATTCAAGTTGACTTCTGTGAGTGTATGAAGAAGAAGAAACGAAAAAGAACACAGAAATAAAAATCTTGAACTGAAATGTCAAGGGTAGTCCTATAGCATGGCTCTGGAGAATTACAGAAACAACCAAGAAGTTAAACTTTCCTAATGGGTGCATGCATAGAAGGATGTAAATGGTATGAAAGGATAACCAATGTGGAGCTGATGATAAGACCCAGATAAGTGCCAGATGAAAATGAGATGAGAAGATTCTGGGCATTGTTCTGGAAGGCCCAGGGTAAGAGAGGCAGAAGAAGACCAGAAAAGGCATGGAGAATGGAACTGGAGGCAGAAATGAATGGGATATAGAAAACATGGAAAGACCTTGAATGAATGGCACAGGACATGAAAGCCTGGCATGAATTGGTTGAAGACCTGTACTCCTTGGAGAGCTGAAGAGATGATGATGATGATGAGGAAGAAGAAAATGAGAAAGTTACAGATAAATAACAAAAGGTGGAAACAATGAAGAAATGCAACAATTCTATGCTAAGGCAAAGTTCTAGCTCAAATTATGAATTAATCTATTCATCTAAGTCATTCATTGACTCAAATCATTTACTCACTTATTTACTCAGACTGCTCAGGCATTCAAAAGGTCAGTCACTTAATTTACTCAATCAAATCAGTCACTGATTCAAATGATTCATTTATTTATTCAACTCACTCACTTTTCTCAAGTCATTCACTCAGTGAAGTTGTCATTAATTTCAATCATAAATTCATTCACCCATTTACCCAAACAGTCATTTCTAGGCAAGATAATCTGTTACTACAGATATATTATTCTTCTGCGTTCATTCTCAGACGTCGACTTGAATATGTTCAATGAAAGCAGTGGTCAGCCTGAGGCTGATATATTCAAAACTGTTGCCAGTTTTATAAGAACATATTAAGAAAGAAGAATGCTCAAAATTTACTGAATCACTCACTCATTTAAGCAAATCAATCACTCAATGCCATAATGCACCAATTCGCTACAGTAATTAAGTAAATCACTTACTCATTTGCTCAGATCATTCACTTATTAATCCCTTCTTTCAATAATAAAATTCACTCATCTTACTTTACTTTTTCAATGCAGCTGTTGCTGTGAAGATTCGTGGGGAGCTCTTGGGAGAGCCCAGAACTAGAGCACAGTATTTTAGCTTTGCAAATTTGGAGACTCCCCCTTGGATCGTATGGTGCAGCTTTGTGGTAACTGGTTGGGCTCCATTCTCATGAGATAGCCAAATCAATTAATTTTCTGTCTCTCTAACTGATGATCTCTGTAGTTCCTGGAGGTCTCTGAAGGGCCCAGGAAAGAATAGGACTACTGCACCCTCAAGCACGTCGTACAAGGTGACTGTCACATAATTTTGTTCGCTCTTTTTTCCTCTCTGGCAGTACTGAACTACCTTTATTGTATGTACCAATTATGTGCACTATTCGATAATCGGCACATTCTATTTTCCTACCTTCCGACAGTATTTGGTATTCTCGAGTCAATGTTTACACTCCTTCCATTCATTTGTGTCGTATTTATTTACCTGAGAGTTTGATACAAACCAGACCAGATTGGCTGGCAAGGTAATTTTCGTGTAGTGACCCAGTGTTATGTTTCACGGGTAGCGCCCGTCCATTATCGAAACTGGTAACAGATTACAGACACATGAATGATGTAAGAAACATCCAGACAGAATTGTTTGACCAAGATGTTGCAGGGGGATTGCGAATGTAAACATTATTGAGAATAGACAGATATAGCAACTCCTTATACAGAAAATTGACCGTTTGAATTTTACAAACGCATGAGTCTTGCAGAAAATTCCATGAGGAAAGTCATCATAACACGAACTTTTGAATGTTTTGGCTGGCATTTGAGGCGCAAATAGACATTCACATTGATTGGAAGTTTTGTCGGAAACACCAGGTGTGAGCGTAGGCCGGAAAACTGCAATATAATGTAGAACATTTTAGACATGCAACACTGCATTCCAGAATCGTCAAAAGTAGACAGCTCGGACTGAAACTAGGAAAAGAATAGAGTTAGGATTCTGATCCTATAGGACTGGACAAAACACGTATCAGAACTCCTTCTGAACACTACATCAAGGAAAACCTACCCTTTAATAAGGAAACCGGACTCCTATAGGACCTACTCCCAAAGTCACACAGGGATTCTAACTAAAAATAATACCCCTGACATATGTTCGAGGCATCTTTATCAAGACTATAGAGTTCCCAACTAGTTTGGGTTGGTGGTACGAGTTTACGAGACCATTTGAGGTTCGATTCTACAATACCAGCTGTACTGCTGTTCTGTGGTTCAAAGCTTGCAATCAACACTAGAAACCTACATTCAACGGGTTGTGAAGATACCTGCCTTGACCAGGAGAAATGACCTCGCCACAGAAACAAACTGACAGAAACAGCAGCATCAACACTTCAGCAATTTGGAAGCTAAGTGACATTTTTAGCAGGCCAACACAACAGAAACTTTTTTATCTATATTCCACAACTAAGTGTTTTAAAGCCGATTTCAATGACGAAACCTATTTTTTTAGTAATCACCAGTTCATATTTATTTACATTTGTTCCAAAGTAATTGATCATTAAATTTGTTATATGTTGTTTTTACAAATTCATAGTTGATTTAGTTATTACAGAGAGAAGTGCACACGGATGAATCAGCATCTTTAATATATCTATATTTATATCTATAGAGCCAAATAATAATAAGAATTTCACTGTTAATTCAGTTGGGGGCTTGTACGAGCTAAATTAAATTATATAATACTTCTTCACAAAAGTTGTCGGGCAGAAAAAAAGTTAACATTGCTAAGACACATTCAGCATTGTTCTTGACTTCTGAAATATCTTGTGAGGCAGAAGCATCATCATCCTTCTATCTGTATCTCTGCCAAGAGTAATCTTGTGCGAAGGTAGACATCTTTGAAGGCCCACATTAGATACTCTAGGTTTTGGCCATTGTTGGACCATCACTGTGGAGAAAAAGGGAGGCAACCCATGACAGTGACCAACATGAGGTTTTTGTTGGGGCAGGCAACCTCGTCATGCAAAACAAATTGCCACAGAAACCACAATTGTAAGAAGCAAGAAACTTCCTTGTGCAGTCTTCCTGCGGGATGAGCTACAGTGGTGGGTCCATGCTCCGTAAGGAGAGCATAGGAAAATAATGATAAATTTGATGCAAGATAAAAAGTTAGTACAAACTTTCTGATGTTACCATTTGTCATGCTCCCTCTTCTGGTAACATCAATGGCTCTTCTTAAGCATCTCATCTCACACGATGTGATTTTCCTCTCCTGTACTCTGGTCAGGGATCATGTTTGACACTTATAGCAAAGAGTTGGTGGTAAGAATATACTATTTATCAACTGTCGTTATGTTTCCATCCAGATACTCACTCTGGTGTCAGGGTAGTGGTGACGGTAAGTCACTGCACTAGCTTTTTGACATCTTATTCCAATTTCTCTGTCAATTTAGGAAAATGAATGATTCAATTTTTTGCGTAAATTTAATTTCTCTGAATTTTCTCAACTTACACAGAGGAATTCATTGAATACGATAGTCAAAATCTCCATAAACATATCACTAATTTGTTGAATCATTCACTCATTTACACAGATCAATCACACAGTTCGATTGTGCATGAAGTCGCAAACAAAAACAATCACCAAATCATTCAATCATCCACCCAGTCACTTAATTCAATAATAAATTCACTCATCTATTTACCCATATGTTAATCTTCACACGTATCACCGATTCACTAATTTCACTCATATACACAATTCAATCATGCATCAGTTCATGAAAATAATTAAGTAAATCACTCACTCAATTAGAAACATATGTATTACAAACAAATACACTTACCATTTGTAAGTTTTGTGGGTGAAGATTTAGGTCTAGTCAAAGATGTGGCTGTCCTGCTGGTTGTACTGGTGGCCGTTACTGATGTTCTAGTTGTTGCCTTGGTTGCAGTTGCAGTGGTGGTAGTAGTGGCAGCTGTGGCAGACTGTGGTCTTGGGGCTCGGTGTGTAGCCGAAGAGGTCCGTGAAGTGGTAGTTGTTGTGGTAGTAGTTAACGGTTTCTTTTTCTCTTCTGTTGTTGTAGCTTTGACCTCCTTAGGTTTTCTTGGCGTGATTGGCTGGGCGTAAGATGGCACAGGGCCCGTGCCCTTGGCGGTTGCTGGAGCCGCTGGTGATGGTTTTGTTGGTGATGTTGTTGTCTTAGCTGGCGTTTTCTTTTCGGCAGTAGCCGCAGATGTTGGTCGTGAATCTGTAGGTTTGCGTGGCGTCGTTTTTGACGTTGCGGTTGTGGTAATTTCAGATTTCTTAGTGGCTGTTGCTTTTCCAGTGGCTGTCTTGGTCTCCTTAGCAACCTTAGTAGTAGTAGTTGTGGTTGTTTTACCACTAGGCTTTGCTGAGGATTTTTTCACAGTAGTGGTTGTCTTGGTTGTTGTAGCTGCAGCCGCTGCAGCAGCAGCAACAACAACAACACCAGCAGCAGTGGCAGCTGCAGCCTCAGGAGCGGCACTACTTGGTTCTTCCTTACCAGCTGCTGGAGTTTCCTCTACTGATGACGCCGGCTCTTCTGGTTTTTCCGAAGGGACTTCTGAAATATGGACATCACCTACAGCGTCATCTAAATCTTTCGGACTCTGTACTTCGTGTGGCTCAAGTGGCTGGGAATCCACACTGGATTCGGATTCATTAGCTGTCGAATCTACTCCCGTAATGTCCAGAAGAGAATCAGCAATTTCCTCTTGTTGTGCAGCTGGCGTCTCCGACACCTGCTCGGTGACACGAGTATCAACCAGAGAGTCGAAACCGCCAGGTTTATCCTCTTCATCATGTACACCATTTATTTCAGATTCGGGTGGGGCTGTATCGACGTGTTGAGGTTCTAGATCATCCTCATTACCCCTGATATCGAAATCATCCTGTGGTTGATAACTTTCTTGAACCTGTGCAAAATCGCTCTGAATCTGCTGACCAAAATCATCGCGATCAAGTAAGTAATCCTCCTGCTTTGGCTCGAAGCTGTCATGCCGGCTTCTCTCTTCTGCGATAGATTCGCCTTCGTAAAAATGATTCTCCTGCTGCTTTGGTTTATCTTCGCCGCCTATGAGTTCACCGCCATCATCGTAAAAACTACCCTCCATAGACATCGACATGAGCGCGTTGTCGTTTCCTTCCATCTGCTCGACACCTTGTACTCCGTACTCACCGCTTCTTTCGTCAACGCTGGTCTCCGTTTCTGTAGTTCCAGTGGTTGTTAAGCCGTGATCTAGATGCTGGGATTCCTCCTCTTCGTCTTCTTCCTCGTCGTTTTCGTCGTCGGAATGCAAGAAAGAGTTATTTTGTGAAGTAACCGCTGTACCATCCACACCGAATTTCGTTTCTCCCTCGATTTCGCCGGCGGTTAAAAAATCCGCTGTGTTATTTTCATCCGGCTCAAGTCCGTGTTCAAACAGCGCACCGTGCTGACCTAGATTTCTGTCAGGCTCACGACACGGGGAGGTGGAGTCACCGGGAGCTTGGGGGTCAAAGGATGACATATTTTTAGGCTCAGGTGGGGAGGGGAGAGGTTGGGGAATTGTCTCAGGCGAGGTTACTTCTGACAAGTTATCTACAAAACTGCGATCATCGTGTTCCGAAGATAATACATCAGACTCGGAAAAGCGTGAACTGAACCCTTTCTCGCCCGCTTCTTCGACGCTCTCCACTTCCTCGTCATCGAATCGTATCGGTTCTTGAATGTGGCCCCCCTTCGCTGCAGTGGCACGTTCCATTTCTTCATTATCGGAGCTCAGCTGTTCTGCTGTGTAGTCCTCAGTAGTAACACGATCAATTTCTTCTGTTTTAAACTGACCTCGTTTGTATTCTTTCTCTGTTGTAGTTACTCCATCAAGCTGTCCCTCCTCTGATTTAAACTGTTCTTGTGTGTAATCGTCTAGTCGTGAACCCGCGTATTCCATTTCTTCCTCTTCACGACCTTGCTGTCCATAATCTTCATCTGTTGGGCTTTCACGCTTTATCTGTTCTTGCCCGTAATCTTCCTCTGTCGTTCTTTCATGCCGTAGCTGTTCTTGCGCGTATTCTTCCTGTGTTATTCCGTCCTCCATTTCTTCATCGTCTGGTCTAAATTGTTCTTGCGTGTAATCTTCCTGATTTGGAACGACTTGGTCCAGATCGCCGCGTTCACTGCTATATCTTCCTTCCTTATCCTCAAATCTCTCATCTTCTTCCCCAGCATGTTCTTCAGACTGTACTCCTTCTTGCTCCTCCACGAACTCTTGTTCTGTGTTTTCTTCTCTCCGTTCTTCATAAAGTTCTGTGTCAATGATGGTAGATGCCTTAGAAGCAGGAGGTTCGCTTTCGAGAACCTCTTCCTCCTCTGGAATAATCTTCCCTCCTTCCAATTCGCCATAATCAGAAAATCCCTGATTTACAATCCCCAGGTCATCTTCATCGACCTGCCTCGACTGTGGCGGTATGTTTTCAACGTCGTCCCTTTTTTCATCATAATCTCCGCCCTTGTTGTAATCGATACTTGTTGGCGGTGTGTGCGGATCCTTGCCTCCTTCATATTCTTCTTGATCTTCCCGATTGTCGTATGAATAGTCTTCAGGGCCACAATGAAGCGCGTCGACTTCTGCAAAGGTAAGTTCCTTGCGCAAATTAGATTCATCTTGCTGGAAAGTTCCTTCGTCTTCGGAATGAATTTGATCATCAAGAAATGATGTATGAGAATGAACAGCATCCTCTGTTTTGTTCTCTTCAAAAGGGCGTTCTTCGGCAGCTTCATCTACTCTATCGTCTCTGTCCTCCTCGTGATACTGTTGGACATTGTCGACAGACTCCGTCTGAAGATCCGTACGATCATCGTCTTGATCTTCTTCAAGTCGGTCGAAATCGGGGCTTGCCTCTTTTTCGTCACTTCTTCCAGAAGTTTCTCCAGGTCCCCCCAAATCGTTACCCTGGAAATGATCAATCTCTTCTTCTTGGGATACACCGACGCGGTCATCGTGGGAATCTTCCTCGTCTCTCTCATAACGTGGTTCCTCGTTTAAGAAAGGGTTGTATCCCATAATAGGCCTGTCACTACTGTCCACATAGCTCCCATTAGATACGCCATTGCCTTTGGTTATAGTGTCCGTTGTAAAAGGATTGGAACCGTTACCCTGTTGGGCTAGTTCCTCTATCTCATCTTTTCGACCACGACTTGTATCTCTACCATATGGCTCGTCTTCAAAATCATCAGGCTGTGGAAAGTTATGTTTTCTGGCCGCTTCTCTGGCAAAGTTAGCAGGCAAATCGCCATCTTGATCATCCCTGAAATGTCCATAGTCTCCAGATTCGTTAGTGCGTGGAAAATCAGCCTCGTCTTGGTAGTCCCCGTAGTCATAGCTCGTTTGGTCATAATCCTTATGTGCCATCGTGGAAGAAGGCTGTGACGAAAACGGGTGGAACTGATGTGAGTGGGGATCACCAAACTTGGACAAATGTGACGGATCTTGGTCTACGTTGGAATCGTCGAAACCCAGGGCGTCATCTGGACAAAAAAAAATAAATAAAATATGAGTTCAAGATGCCAATTAGAAGGAAAGACAAAATCTTTAAAAATTATTGAAATAATGAAGCTAAAATACATCAGTTAGAGACCACAATGGCTGTAAGAAAGACACAATAATACCTTACAACGGAGAGCATCTTTGCCACGTTATTTAAGGGTCAGGGTTAGCTTAGGTAGTCTGTTTCAGGGCTCATCATGCTAGCGGATAGATGATTGTTCCTTTTCTGGGCTTCAACGCTGCAAGAACTAGTAGTCCTGTTTTGCACTAGCCCTGTTCAGGGCTTACTGTTTATCAACACTATACTTCAGTTGACAGAAGTCGCTTATTTTCGAATGGCATTTGCTACAAGAAGGCACAAACCTCAATGAAACTAATATCATGTTGTACAAAAAGTAAGGGTCAACACTGTATGTGGGTCATGTCTCAGTCTACTACAGGGGTGCTTTTTTGATCTTATAGACGTCTCGCTCCCCTTTCATCATCATCTCAACCCGTAACCCGTCATGGGTCGTAGGGGTGCCATGGTGGAAGCATCAGCAGACAGGGTCCTCCACTGCTCTCTGTACTCAGCAATGCGTACAAGTGTGGAAAACCCGTGTCCTGCCCATTCTTTGATGTTATCAGCCCAGGATTTTCTTTGCCTTCCTCTTCTCCGTTTACCTTTGACTGTTCCCTGGAGGATCGTTTTCGAAAGGGAGTCATGACGAGTTACATGCCCAAACCAGGCAAGCTTTCGACAAAAGTGGTTCTTGGTAGCCTGCATAGGTGTTTATCTTCTCTCTAACATAGGCATTTGTTTTGTGCTCTTTATAGCAAATGCGCAAAATTCTTCTATAACATTTATGTTCGAAAGCCTGAATCCTTCGCTCCGTATCTTCGCTCCCCTTTACATAATCTTAAAAAAGCCACGTACCCCTTTACATAATCCTAAGAATCCTCGCACCCATTTACAGCATCGTAAGAAGCCTCGCACTCTATTATCTTCTAGCTCGTAAAATATGCCAGAAATACACTAAATAGATCAAACTCTTTTTCTTCTTCTTCTTCTTCGTTCACCCTCAGACGTCAACTTGAATAAGTTGAAAGTTCACCCTCAGACGACAACTTGAATAAGTTCAAAGTTCACCCTCAGACGACAACTTGAATAAGTTCAAAGTTCACCCTCAGACGACAACTTGAATAAGTTGAAAGTTCACCCTCAGACGACAACTTGAATAAGTTCAAAGTTCACCCTCAGACGACAACTTGAATAAGTTCAAAGTTCACCCTCAGACGACAACTTGAATAAGTTCAAAGTTCACCCTCAGACGACAACTTGAATAAGTTCAAAGTTCACCCTCAGACGACAACTGTTTGAATGTTCGAAATCACTGAAATTTACATGTAACGACAACTTGAAAATATCATTTTTATTTTATATTTTCAAAGTTCACCCTCAGACGACAACTTGAATAAGTTCAAAGTTCACCCTCAGACGACAACTTGAATAAGTTCAAAGAAAGCAATGGTTAGTCTGAGGTTGTTGATATCTCTGTAGAGCTTTTCTAAGAATGGTACTGGTGATGGCCATATGCCCTTTCTCTGTTCCTCGTATGTTGGGTACCTTTGAAACAGATGTTCAGCAGTCATTATATCAGTACCACTCATCAGTAGTTCTTATCTTTAACTTGTTGAATAGATGGTGTCTCAATCTGTTGTGACCTGTGCGAAATCTGAAAATTTACATGTAATGAAATGACAAATATCATTTTATTTATATATTTCGCACATGTAGTTAGCCTGGGAAAATAAGAAACTGTTCGGTAGAGGTACATTAATAAGTAAGAGTGCTTGTGTGAATAGCTTCCACCGTTTTTCGTACAGCTGCAGACACAGTGAACAAAATTGTTTTGGAATATATCCTGCACCAGTATTCGAAACTTGTTGTTAAGAAGATTAACATTTCAAACGCAATACATTCATAATTAAAGAATGACAGAGATGTAATTTTAGACATGTTTTTAAATTTTATAATAAATGTTTGAATATATATACATTGAGCATTCTACATTTTAAAGTAATTATAAAAATATGAAATAAATGAGCCTTCTACAGCTGCTGCTTTTAAATCATACTTGAGGAAATGTTATTTTAAAATGCGACTTAGTTTTGGTACTGAATTTACGTTGTCAATGTTCCATTTTGTACAAATACATATTAGTTGTGTGTATTATGTTGTGCTTAAGATGATTCGCCTTCTAGAATATCTTAAAGGCCCCCCCCCCCCCCCCAACCAGAAGTCGGGTCGCGGGCGCCCCCCGAGGTTGCATGCACCCGTGGTTAAGATACACTGCGTCAAGAATGTCAATAGCGAGAGAGGGAGCAATATAAAATCATGGAAAAGGATAAATTACAAACATCATACACATTAAACAATGCCACAACAAACGGCAGATATATTACAGCACAAACGGCAGATAAATTACAGCCTGGAAGAGCCAACACACAAGAAAATTAACCAATGAAATATGCTATATAGAATGACAAACATCAGTTTTCAGGTGCATGGTCCAAAACCCAAACCAAACCAAATTCGTAGCAAATGTTTTGTGATTTTTCCAGCCTATGGTAATTAACCCCCTTTTCCGTTCTCACAATCTCCGCACTTTTCATAATCGATACCCGAATTTTGTTTTATCTTTTCGTAGTCGGAATGTTAGGTTTAGAGGCCATGGCGATGTGGATATACAGAACAATGGAGCGCCTCTCGTGAAAAGAGAAGGACACAAATAAGGAAATCATTAAAAAGTTATGAATGAAAAGCAAAATAATGACTGACACAAAAGATAGATAAAGCAGTTTCCATCAATCAATTCTGTTTAGCTCCTCAACGAGCGAAAGCATTCAACAAATACGTGCAAAGTCCTTCTTTCGCGTGCCACCAGTTCAAGGTCTTTCCCATCATTTTCATTTCTGTTTCTAGTTCTCTTCCCCATGTGTTCTTCAGTCTGTCTCTAATTCTCTTACCCCGGGGGGTTACAGAACAAGAACTGCCTTGTCGTGTTATCACAGGTTTTCTCAAAACTTGCACCTTAACACCATTCCTAGAAAACCATAATCTGAAGGCAATAAACATCAAGAGATGGACAGGAAAGAGTCTATCTGAGTGCACCATCAAGACAAGAGACAGCGATATAAGTGGAAAGATAACATCAAGAGATGGACAGGAAAGAGTATATCCTAGTGCATCATCAAGACAAGGAGTAATGAGGATGTCCTGAAAGAGGCCAATGCGCAAAGGAAACTTATTTCACAAGTTAGAAAGAAGCAATCCACTTTTTTGGGCATGTTATGAGAAGAGGAAAGCAGGAATATATCGTAACAACAGGTAAGGTTGAAATAAAAAGAGATAGGGGAAGACAAAGAGAGCAAATACTGGACAGTTTGACATCGTGGCATGGAAAGAAGTTGTCGTGAAATATTCTAATCCACATATATAAATTATTAGGTAAATATAAAGCCTAACAAATAAATTCTAATAAAGAAAAGAGCAATTGTAAAATAACAGTGCTGTCACAAAGAATGTACTCGAAATCCCCTTTGTTTTATGCTGCGTCTGCAAATTGTAACGTTTCCACGTTAAATATAAGCCACTGCATAAATACAAGCGTTTCCACAACACATTAAAACGGGTATTGCATTTCTAAGAAAAACATTGACAGGCACAATGCGTAATGACCTAAATTAATCCTAACATTAATTATATTACGTTACCAAAACGAACGAACAGATGGACTCAAATAGAAAGAGAGAGGGGCGAATGAAATCAGGAACGCATGCAAAATTAAACACGCGTCTCGCTATTAATGCCACCCCCAACACGCGTAACGCGATACACAATTACTACTATCACGCGTGTAAGGCCACATGCACTAACTTTATTTCAAATCGACAGTGATAAAATTCACTACCCTTCCCAGAGTTAGGTTTTTAAATCCTGAAAAACTCTTATTAGGAAAGATGACAATAGATGGGTTTACGTTTGAAAACATTACAGTACCCAGACAGCACATCTTCGAAACAGGAGGTAGAAGAAATTGCATATTCTGAACGCAGCCACTTAGCTCTTTTAAATTTGTTTATTTGGGTTCCTTAGGGCTTGCTGACAAAGAATATGTAAAACGTTACGCAAATAGTCTAGGAATTAACAAGTTATAGCCAAAATAAAATGATGGTGCTGTCAGACAACACCCAAAATCAGAATCGCTCAGTGGTAGATTTTTTTTAACCCACCATTGTACGGGAAATGGGCCACCAGTTACATTTGAACTGATTGGCTGGAATGATATGTAAGGCTAAACACGATTAGTCGGACTATAAATGCTATCCTTGGTTGTTAGGGGAGACGTAGGAAGGTAAAATTTTTTCAAACACTTGTCGAAACGTGGCTCCATTGGCCAGACTCGCTGATATAATCACTTAGGAGCGTTAGTTCGAGACCACTAGTTCAAATAAGCTTGATAAAGCAACAGTGCGTTGAAGCCAGCTCATATTTTTGCTAAATAAAAGCCTGGAACATAAGCAGATGGGAATTTGTGCCAGTAATTGTGCCAGAATTCATTGCTAGTCAACGTATCTGTGTTTATTCTATGAATTGTGGTAAGCTTGAAACATTCAGTATCTTTTAATGAAAATTGAATGTGAATTGTTAATTTATGCCTGTATATATGTGTAGTTCAGTAGCAAACATGATGTAAAGCCTATAATGCTCCAGCCTGAACAGAAGGTGTCGGAGGAAAGTAAAACGGCATGGAATGGCCAAACAGTACACTGACACCTAGATGATTGGCTAGAAAGAAATAATGCTGGAATTGCAGAGGCGTAGTAACCATTAAGGAGGTTAATACTGGTATAAAGTATTTCAGATGAAGCTGACAGTTGGCCTAACGCTCTGAACTCAATGTTTGTGGTGTATTGTGCTCAGTGTAGAACTAGAGTATCAATTAGTTATGAAGTAGAAGGTACATCCTTCTTGTTTTCAGGGACCGTGGTCTTGATGGTATTGAGCAGCACCTGGTCAGAGTTTTGCTGAATCCAGAGTCGGACAGCATACTCCTTGGTCCATTTAGCTATCAGTGAGGTGTCTCCAGAGCCCAGGGGAGAAATCGAGCAGAGGAGTCTCTTCCTGCCGCCATCACGCAAGATAAGCTGATGTGGACAGCTGAGCTCAACATTATGTACCCCATCTTAAAATAACATTGTAACATAAACTTAAGAGGGGAAGTAAATTGTTTTAATATCAGGAACTGAGAACATCTCCAATACTAGACAAACTATTGAAGTCATGATGACAAATACCAACAGAGCTTGAACAAAACAAAACCAGTATTACCTCATATTACTACTACACAACTAACACACATAGGATACTTTTAATAATATATGTCACTACAATATTCATATTGAGAAATTCTGTACATATAACTTGTAATTAAAATTGATTGTGATTCCTGGTTCCCTTTGTATTTGAATCAGGACACATATTCATTCATGACAGCAATGAATACATATTGTTATTTGAAAAGTTATCAGTGACTCCTTTAAGATATCCTTGTAGAGTGTTTTATGTATGTGAGTGTCACAGTGTTGTCAAGTGTGGTGGAATAAATTAAATTGGTTATCTGTCTGTTGTTGTTATGACTTACACTTCATCATACACATACCCTAGACATACAACGTAGTCATCACACTATTCCAGAATAATTCTGACTGAGGTATACATATGTGGCAGCAAGTAAGGTTATATATAATACACTACTCTTATTAGATATATATATACCTTCACAGCTGATCTCAGTCAGTACACTAAGTCCCCTATAAAGATTTATAACATCCCACTTCACCACAGAAGTCAACAACAGAATTGATAAATTGTACTGGAGACAGGAAGTTGTTGAGAGACTTGATCTCCTACGCCACTAGGCATGGTACTAGATGATGATGATGATGTTCATTATCATTTCCTTTTCCCTCCACATGGATAATTGAGCCACCAACACAGATGGTCCCGTTGCAGGAAGTCTCCGTCAAAGTATTCAAATGCTCTGCCAGCAGTGGCTCATGTAACAATTTATTCGATATCATGAGGTTGCCAACCTTATGTACAACCTTGTATTAGTCGTCTTTTACGGCTTGGGGAAACAGAACTATTTCCTCTTTGTCTTTCAAGAGACCCCGGTAACTACATGAAGCGCAACGAGACAACGGTTATTTAATATTATGGACACATGTATTACTGCGCCATGAAAGTATAACATAACATTAAAAAATTAAATTAAATATTTTGGCCACATAAGAAGACATAAGACCTTACTGAAGACCACAATGGAAGACAGAAATGAAGGTAGACGTGCAAGAGGAAGACAGCGATATAAGTGGGAAGATAACACCAAGAGATTGACAGGAAAAAGTCTATCAGAGTTCACCATCAAGACAAGAGACAGAAGACGTTGGAGATCCATTGCAGCCGACGATGTTTATGAAAATGGCAGGTGATGATGGATGGATGTATAGTGACTTTCATAGACAGGCTGACAGTTAGACACACAGAAAGACACATAGAATTCTGGTAGATAGATAGGCAAGCAGTTAGACCGATAAAGAGATAGACATGTAGGCATGCAGGCAGACAGGCAGGTAGATAGATACGTTTATATGTAGTCTGTAGATAGACAGACAGACGGACAAACGGACTTACAGACAGACCAATAGACAGACAGGTATGTATGTAGGTAGGTAGGTAGGTAGGTAGATAGATATATATAGATAGGTGGGTGGGTGGACGGACGGACGTATAGATAGATAGATAGCTGGGTGGTTGGGTGGATGGATGGTCGGACGGAAGGACGGACGGACAGACAGACAAACGGACAGACAGGCAGGCAGACAGATAGATAGATGGGGAGATGGATTTGGGTGGACGGACGGACGGATGGACAGACAGACAGACAGACAGAGATAGATAGATAGATAGATAGATAGATAGATAGATAGATAGATAGATAGATAGATAGATAGATAGATAGATAGATAGATAGATAGATAGATAGATAGGCAGGCAGGCAGGCAGGCAGACAAATATATGGTCAGGCAGACAGATGGTAAGACAGACATAAAGATAGAGAGTGGGGCGGACGATAAGGAAACTATATGCGCTGGTGAAATGCTCCAGAAATTAGGCACCAACGGATATACCAGCCAGGCTCAGTAACAATGTAACCGTACCCACACTAGTGAAACTCGCGACCGTTAGTCACAGACAGATAATTTTAAGAAAATACAACACTCCATAAACCCATAACAGCACTAGATTCCCCCCTCCCCTCAAAGAATAATAGAACAGAGTTGACGCCAAAGATTTTGTTGAGAGATTTCTTGAGACACACAAAACAGCGGCAGCGATGAAGGAATTCTCAGGGGGAAATAACCATGAAATAAGTTAGTGGCTGAACATGGTTTACACTTGTCTCCCCGAAATGTATGTTAAGAACGTAGCAGGCTACTCTCTCCCCCCCTCTCTCTCTCTCTCTCTCTCTCTCTCTCTCTCTCTCTCTCTCTCTCTCACGTGTACCTCTAAATTAAAGACACAAGAAGCGTTAAACAAAGGAACTAATTAAACAAATGAACAACAATAGTCCCAAAGTAAGAAGTAAATATTTACAAAATGAAACGTGATATTAAACAAACTAGATAACAATCCAAAATAACATGTATAAACGGCGAGCTACGAGAACACATAATAACAGTGCTGGTATATGCTAAATAGAAGGAAAAAGTTCAATAAATAAGGCGAAAACTAACATTGATACAAATAACACACAAGTTAAATATTAGAATTAGTTGGTATTGTATGTAGGAAGTCCCATTGTCTGGCTTTGATACTTGGTAAAGAACGAGAATGGCAATCAGAAAAGTGCAGACTTTCATAAATGGGTGCTTGCGTAGAAACGAAGGATTGAAATGGTATGACCAGATCGTCAATGTAAAAATGTTGAAAAAAAAAAACAAAACAAACCCAGATCGCTGTGGAACTAGAGGTGAGAAAATGACGTTGGCTTTAGGCAGGACACACTTTGACATCATTACGAGGTGGTGCTTGTATCGTAATTCTCAGGGTCACTGGCGGATCTACATTTGGGGGGAGGGGGGCCCTGAAACTTGAACTCTTGGAGGGGCCCCTTTTATTTAAAAAAAAAAGTGTTGGAGAATGAAAAATAAACGTATTATAGAGACAACTGGACTTGGGGCCATGAAGCTTAAGCTTCATAGTAGATCCGCCACTGGGAGCCGCGCTAGCGTAGTGGTTACAACACCGCTCTGGCGACCGGGTGATACAGGATCAAACCCGGGCGACGGCATTTGAGGATTTTTCGTCGACCGGGATTTGGACTGGATTAACTCGAGACCTGGCGAGAACATTTGAAGGAGTGTCGTCGACCAGGGACTGGCGGCTCCTGAGCCGACCCAGCTGCAATGGGTACCTCCGAAATCGGCGAGTATTTGCCTGAATGGCGAGGGACACCTGTCTCTGTACAAGAAATAAAGGGATACTCACGTAAAGTCAATGTCAGGTTAGACATAACATAATAACCTGAGATTTCGCCTCGAGTATTAGCGGGCGAACGCAAAAAAAAAAAAAAAAAAAAAAAAAAAAAAAAAAAAAAAAAAAAAAAAAAAAAAAAAAAAAAAAAAAAAAAAAAAAAAAAGATCCGCCACTGCCCAGGGTAACAAAAGTATTGAGGAAAAATATGGAGAACGGAACTGGACATGGACTTACAGGGATAAAGATGATAACAGTAGACATTTTTGTTAGAGTTCGAAATTATACATAAACAGTGAATTGATTTAGAAAAATAGACATGAACAAGAAAGAAATACAAATGAATTAACCATAAACATGAAGAAGTTAAAGAACATTAGACAGGACATGGAAGGGAATTAAGAAAATCAGACAGACGTGAGGGAGATGAATAAATATATATATAGGCACGAGGGGTAGAGTTCGAATTGACGTAGACATGAGGTAAATAAATAAAAATTATATGTAGGTTTGATGAAGATAAAAAGAAAGTTAGACACACATATAAATGAAGTACAGAAAACATGGACATCCTTCTAAAGCGTAGCAGCTTTGTGCATCGGGGGAAAAGACTTATAAGACAGCATCAAGAAGACCTATCCATGAAGACAACACCACTGAAGCCCACCCTATACCCTGTACCATGGGAGCAGGCCAGCAGTGCCCTCCAAATTAATACATCAGTCAGTGGTCTCACAAGTGGATGTGAGTATAATGATCTGCAAAAACGAACTGCTACATTAAGTATGATCCAAGAAAGCTATCCCGATCAATCATGGATACATGCCTATACAGATGGATCAGCAACTAATGCTGTTAGGAATGGAGGTGCCGGTATCTTTATCTCATATCCTGACAACCACTATGAGACTAGGCACATTCCCACTGGTAAATTCTGTTCCAACTATACAGCTGAGGTTCAAGCTCTAGAGCAAGCTGCAAATATGATTTATAACTCCAACTCTGACTGCCACCAGGTAGTCATCCTACAGATGCACTGTCTGTCCTGCAAGCTCTCAAGGGTGGTAAACTCCCGCATCTGAGAAATGAACTAAACAAGGTAGCTGCCAAAAAGAGAACCATACTTCAGTGGGTACCATCTCATTGTGGTGTACCCGGAAATGAAAAGGCAGATAAACTTGCAAAAAAGGAGGAGAATGTGAACAAGAAGATAATGAAGTCACATACTTTGAGAAAAAGAGAGCTATCCAGACTATCAGAAGAGAACAGAACCAACCCAAAGACGACTATCACACTCTTGACCGGCAGGGACAGATAACTATTTTTCGACTCAGGACAGGGCATAACAAACTGAATAAACACATGCACAAGCTACGATTGTCTGCTTCACCACTGTGCACATGTGGATTAAACGAACAAACTGCTGAGCATGTTCTACAGGACTGTCCTCTGTATGACCAGTTAAGAAAGATATACTGGCCAAATGACTCAACACTAAACTCAAAGCTATATGGAGTTAAAGAGGAACTTCAAACAACAGTCGAATTCATCATGAGAACTCGTCTGACGGTGTAATCATCAAAGATGCGATCGCAAGAAGAAGAAGAAGAATGGACATCCTCTGAACGAATAGCACAGGAGAGGAAAGTTTGGCGTGCAGTTGTAGAATTCCCGTGCTCCGCTGGGATCTGGCATGAGCTGAACTTAATTTTATACTCTGATAATTAATGTCCACTACTATAAAATTACTGCCACCATTTTTTTTTTTTTTTAAACCAGCTTTCCAGCTCTTTTGGCCCAATGACATGTCATTGCGAGGCTGGGGGGTCAGTGGACTTTCCTTCCAACCCGGTCAGGAGCTTCGCTCCTTCCCATCCACACGGGATTTATGTGCAGGAGCCGTTCAGGTTATTCAGTCAAATTTCCGGTCGTAAACATTCCTTCAAACGCTGACGCCCGGGTTTGAACCATGAAAACCTGGTCGCCAGTACAACGCCGTAGCCATTACACCAGCGCGGTTCCCGACAGCCACCATTAAAATGATAATTACCCAAATCGGAAACAGAACAACGCAATAACACCATTATTTGAGGCGTCTGTCAACACGCATTACCCGAATTTCATCACACCAAGAAACAGCTGTTACAACAACAGCGGCAGGGAATTCGGGAGCTGTGGCAATCTACTTTAGAAACACCGAGCTCAATGAGAGAGTCTACCGTAATGAAATTTTGTCTATATTCAAGTTTAAGAGTATGTAGAATCTGAAATGAGTGTATCCTGCATGTAACGTCTATCTTTGGCCGATGGCCTGCTTCAAGAGATTTCACCCATACAGCTTTGGACAATTCAAACTAAATTATGTTTTACCGAAAGTTAACTTTACTTCAAACTAAAGATGGCGTTCATATCTCACACAGTTAACGACAAAAGTGAATGTCTGTAAGCTAGCTCTCAAGTATTCACTGGGAACGCGGAAAAAGCGCGTTTAATTCTAGGGATATAGCTCTTTTAAATAAGGTATCATCTTCACGAGCGTCCGATTGGCAGAGTGGTTAGAGCGATGGTCTCTCGCGGCAAAGGTACTGCGTTCGAATCACGGTACCGACACACCCCAGTCTACCCAGATGTTAATGGGTACGTGACTTTGAGTTAGGGAAGGACAAGGCAACTAGGAAGGGCTGGTCACCTCTCGATGCTGGACCTAGTATGGTGAAGTCTCTAACACTTCACTTCCTACTGCAGTATCTGCTATGGGGCTACCTTGTTATCATCTTCACAAATATTGTCGGCTGCAGTGGATGTTTTCTCTCTTCCATCAATTAGATTTCTACCAAATAATTCTCTGCAATCGAGATTTAAGTTTTGCCGACTCTTGTGTTACAACAACAGCGGCATTAGACAACAGCATAAAAGACACAGTTTTACTAACAGCAACATCCCAGAATTCCATCTAATACGTCTCCACCAAAAGCCAGATCGATTTTCTTCCCAGAATTACCCCAGGGACCAAACGACCCTAAGATAGAAGAGTTATCCCAGACATGAAAACATGAGAAATCGATATTCTCTCGTCTGGCCTAAATTCATTACGGGGGGAAAAGGCAATTGCATCTGACTGAAAATAACCAGACGACATCACAAACGAGGCAGGTCAAACAAGAGCGCAAGGATAAATACGCGACTTTCTCAATGAAAAAATGATCGAAAGTATTAATAAAATCAGGAATACTTGTAAGAGATTACTTGAAATATTAATTCACTGTTTCTTTCTCCGTGTCAGCTTGGCGCTACAATTGTGACAAGTCCATGTGCAGATGTCTACACCAAAACGTTCATGTGGTCAAGTCCATGTGCAGAAGTCTACATCAAAGCGTTCTTGTGGTCTTGCAATGATGTTTTTTGTGTGTGACAAATTGTTTTACAAGATGAGGTTGCAGGTCCCATGCACAGCCTCACATTAGTCGCCTCTTACGACATGCTTGAGACAGGAATGGCCGTATCTCTGTCTCCTTGGAGGCCCCTGAGAACTACTACACGGGGCACTACGCCTGAAGTAACTACAATGAAACAAGAGATTTGGAAAGAAAACCTAAAGTAACGACAGAAAAATAACTCGAGATTACATTACGTCAAGAAAAACGGCAATGAATTTAAAACAAGAAAAACGGCAATGAATTTAAAACAAGAAAAACGTGGTAATTTAAAACAAGAAAACGGCAATGATTTTAAAACAAGAAAACTCAAGCGAACCAACTTTGTAGCCCAAGCAAAAGAAAAAATTAGCAAAAATACCATGCTAGCAAGCTCAGTTGCAAAGAAAATCCAAACAAGCTCAACTATCCCACTGTGGAAAATAAGATGCTTTCCTGAGCTAAAATCTGATATTCCAGGCATTGAAAGTAAGAGAACACAGACAGAAACACAAAGAAAGTGTATAGCAACCAAGTATATTGACCAAAAATTCGCAGCAAAGCTTTGGACACATGCATATACTGATGGTTCAGCAAAAAATGCAGTTGAAAATGGGGGTGCCGGCATCCTCATAAAATTAAAGAATAGAATCCACTCTATGGCAAATGCCACTGGCAAATACTGCAATAACTTCAGTGCTGAAGCAGAAGCCATGAAACAGGCAGCTGAAACTCTTATTGAATGCAAAGCACAGGCAGAAAAACAGATAGTAATCTTTACAGATGCCCTCTCAGTAATATCAGCGCTGAAGAGCCATCAAACTAATGGATTGAAAGATCTGATAATCTCCCTTGAAAGACTGGCCAAATGCTTCAACAAGTGCACTATCCAGTGGATACCAGCCCATTGCAACATACCAGGAAATGAGGAGGCAGACAGACTTGCTAAGGAAGGAGGTGCCTTACAACAAAATGATATAGAGACAACTTACGGAATGGCAAAGACTACTACTACTATAAAGGCTACATTCAAGTCCAAACGGGGGACCTCAAGACGCAGCAATAGAGACCGCAGTCAGCGACTCATAGCTTGACTGCCTGCGTCAGGACCAGCGAACCAGAGCTGGTCAAGACCGTGCTCCACCTCCACGTGGTGGTCCTGGAAACAGTCTGCAGCAGTGCAGGCTGGCTGAGCGAGTACGGATCGCAATGGGAAGGCAAACCCGGTCCCAAAAAATGCCGTGCAGAAGTCGGATGTGTCGACCGAAAGGTGCAGATATCACAGCTACGTTGGAAACAGACACAACGCAACCACCGTCCTTTTCAGGGCGAACGAGGAAGAAGGAAGAAGAAGAAGAAGTCCAAACGGGAAAGAGAGCACCCTGGCCATTTGAAAAATGACGCATATCATCAACTATCCAGGAAAGAACAGGTCATCATTTTTCGGCTACGGACTGGATACAACAGATTGAGATACCATCTATACCACAAATACAAAATTGGTGCAACAGATCTCTGCACCTGCGGTACCAGCCCAATGACAGTCGAACACCTGCTGCAATACTGCCCAACCTACAGTAATGAACGGAGTAGCATATGGCAACAACCCACTTCTGTCAACGAAAAACTGTTTGGAGATGTCGGGAACCTTGAGTTGACTACTGCCTTTATTAGAGTCATAAATGTGGAAGTCTGAGGGCGAACGAGGAAGAAGAAGAAGAAGAAGAAACAAGAAAAACGTGGGAATTTAAAACAAGAAAAACGGCAATGAATTTAAAACAAGAAAAACGTGGTAATTTAAAACAAGAAAACGGCAATGAATTTAAAACAAGAAAAACGTGGGAATTTAAAACAAGAAAACGTGGGAATTTAAAACAAGAAAAACAGTAATGAATTTAAAACAAGAAAAACAGCAATGAATTTAAAACAAGAAAAACAGCAATGAATTTAAAAGAAGAAAAACTGCAATGAATTTAAAACAAGAGAAACTGCAATGAATTTAAAACAAGAAAAACAGCAATGAATTTAAATCAAGAAAAACGAGGGAATTTAAAACAAGAAAAACAGCAATGAATTTAAAACAAGAAAAACGCGGCTTACGTTTCAAGCATATCGTAATTTAGTCATGTTAAAGTAACCATCATCATATGATACTTTAAGTAACTATTTATTATGTATTAATTTTCAAGCTTGCTGTGGTTCTATTTTAGGTACCATATAGTAAATGTTTCAAGACCTGAATGTCTTTTATATTTGGACATGCGCCCTAATATAACCGACTAGGTTGAACGGGCCTCACCAAAACGAGGCAAAATAAAAAATGTATTCATTTTTGTTCATGTTAATTACTGTTTGGCTATACCGTGTAACAGTAGAGGCTCGGTGAAACCGAGGACAGGGCAACGTGTTGTTTGTGCAGCAACCGCAACGGGCTATGGAATTCAGGTCAGTAATTGACATACAACTTAATTGTTTCAAGCTGGCAGCAAAGATACACCCAGGATTGAAGTTGACAGTTGCAACTAAGGTGGAGTGGGTTTAATTCCCAGCGCAGTAGGAAAAAAAGACAACAGGAAGCTGACACTTGGGAGTCATGACCCAAGTGCGGCCCCCCCCCCCCCCCTCGCTTTAGAGTGTATAGGAAATAAAGGGACCAAAACACGTGTCCGACGTAGAGACTGTTCAGATGATCAGATTACCTCCTGTTGTTTTTTATCATATAGTTTCCTAGGCATGTCTATTCTCAACATGTTTTACAGCTATGGGTGAACTGCATGCCATGTAAGTGACGGTGTACTCTCCATAGAAAAAAAAAAGCGAGTTGCGTGATACTGTGGTTTCCGGTGCGCCTTCTGGCCCAGCATCTACGACTTTAGCACCTGTTCAACGGGAGAGTGGGCTCATCCCTAATCTGTTTATGTTCCCAGTAGTAGACTATTCGCAAGCAGCCTGGGGGTGTCACTGCTCTGCGCGGACCTTGTTTACCGAGGCGGCGTCCGAGCTCGTATGGTGAAAATATGGTTGCGTTATCTTCAAAATAGCCCTGTCTTTCCCATGGCTTTTCTGCCATCCTGCAACTTTGAGTTAGGGAGTTCTGAGCTCAAGTCTCTTTCCCAGGCATTTTATCCTGGCCTGGCATGCATACAGAGGACCCCACTTCTGGTTCTAAGTTAGCAGTTGGGGATAGGTGGGGTAGCACACTGTGCATTCCCCGTCATCCAGGGGGCTCTCCAACTTTGCAGAGCTTGCACAATGCTGTGCTCTGGTTCTGGGCTCTCACAAGGAATCCTCACGTCCTGCACAGAGCCACTTCCAGATACCCACCACCTGCCAACCCTCCATTGTAGAAATCTCCTGCATGTGGCCATCCAGTCAAGAGCCAGTATTAAGTCTGGTGCCCATGTGATCCCCCCAAGCTCAGTGTGCAATGCTGGGTTCTCATCATGCTGCAACACAGGGGGGATTGTGATGCTCAGCCATCTCTCTCAACTCTGCACCGATAAGTGACATCAGGGACTTAACTGTGCCTCAGTACTGGGAGGCCCCGTTTCCGGGTACACCACACACAGCCAATTGAGGCAACGGTCGCCGTAGGCGTGCCATGTAAGTAATATAGGGTTATGATTTTTCGTTATTCTTATATTTTAGGAGGACAATTATTTATTTATTTTTTAACGTACGCCCGCTATTACTCGAGGCGAGAATCTCCGGTTAGTATATCTAATCTGAGACTGATTTTTACGAGAGTATCCCTTTTTTCCTTGTACAATGACAGGTGTCCATTCGCCATTCAAGCAGATACTCGCCGTCTTCGGAGGGTACCCATTAGAGCTGGGTCGGCTCAGGAGCCGCCAAATCCCTGGTCGACGACACTCTTTCAAATGTCTTCGCCAGGGCTTGAACCTGGATCACCCGATCGCCAGCGCAGTGTGGTAACCATTACGCCAGCGCAGCTCCTAGGAGAAAATGATGTACCGAAATTAATGATACCTTGTTTAAAAACAAACATTTTTATCACCCTTAATTCATTGGGTTTCTCTGGTAACTTTGACAGAAACCCGTAGACAGTTTTTTTTTTGTAAACCTGTTAATTTTAAGCCTTATTTTCTCTAGCCTAAACCGACGAGCTTGTCATTTCTTTTCTTGTGTAGACTTTTGTTTCGTGTGTTCTTAACTTTCTCCTCGTTTTTAATGTTACCGTTTTCATTTATTAAATTCGTAAATGTTTCTGATCAGGTTTAAATTTTAGTTATTGTTGATCAGAATCGACACCATTGCACTCCGAGCAAGCCCATGGGTGCTAACCTCCCTCACCAAATGTTGAACTGTATGAATGCTAACTGTCCGTGTTGCGCACTGGTTGTATACACGACGGATGCATCCTCTCATACGTCCATCAATGCTCGGTTTAGGTTTTTACTACTATACTGAGCTGGATTTTTAAGCAGATCCTTGTTTATTCATTTTCTGTCTTTTGTAAATTTTTGACTGTTCTTTCACAAGATTTCTGTAAATAGCCTGTCTAGACAAGTGCGCGATAAATTTGGAAATTTACCCACCGTTTTAGTAACATGGCTACAGTAGGGGTATACCTTTTGAAATGCTGGACTCAAATGTGTGGTTTGTCAATCAGAATGTTTACAGTAAAGGCGGGCGAGCCTGTCTGAGACCTGACGATTAGTGAACAAGGCATAGAATGACTGGTCAAGTATTCGTGGTAGTCGATACTATTATTCGAGTAATTGGGCGAAATCGAGTATGCTTATTTATTTATAGTGTCTATGTAGCTCGCAACTTGTTCCTTTTCCACCGGATCAAGACAGCACTATACTAAAACGAGCGTCCTTTTCAGGGCGAACACAGCCATCGGAATTCACAAAAATGGGTCGTACCAAGCCACAAGCTAAAAAGAGGAAAGTGTATAGAAGCCCTCAAACACTTGTCAGCAGCATCAAACAAGAACCTGTAAAGAACAAACAGAGTCAACCAGATAGCACGATTACTCCAACTACTAGCGTCGTGGCCGGTCCCTCTCAGAAGCCAGAAGCAAGCGGTTCTGACCTAGATGATAAAGACACAGAACGTAAAGAAATATTGAGAGCGTTACAACAGCTGGAGCAGACGACGGAAAGAATAGAGAAAAGAAAACAGGAACTTAGAACCATGTTGACACCACCACACGTACCCTACTCGTCAGCTGAAACCCTGTCTACCACAGAGAAGCTGCACCGAACACCAATGACACCACCACACGATGCCGAGAGGACACCTGCAAACACTACAAAGGAGGTGGAAGAGACAACTCTTCAACACAGACCGGCACAAGAGGTAGACAAAAGTGCAGAACAACAAGACGTCACCTCACAGCCAGCTGCTGATGTGGGGACAATATCATCGGAACTAGACGAATTAGACACAGAAGCTATCGCAGAGACCGTTATGGACGCACTATACAGAATGCGTGAAGACGGAGACGAGTTCCTTAGTCTCACCCCAACATTGAAAGAAGCACTATTTGAGGAGGCTCCAGTGTCAGACATCGAGATACGCCGCAATTCAACAGAGAACAGCCAAGTCCCCCGCGGTGATCAAGAGAAGCAGAATCATGAGCAGACAGAAGAGGACAGGGTATCGAGCCCAAAGACAAATACTCAGCCAGTGGTGAGATGCCGCCCAGACGAACTACGAAAAAGCATTCACAAAGAACAGGATCAAGAGCGCAAAGTAAAAATTACGCAGTTGTCCGAAGGGGAAGCCACACTCAGGGCACTCCCGGACGACAAAGTAATCAATATCCTGGAGAAAGTAGTAGGCAAAAGAGGCATAATAAGTATCAGAAGGCACCAACAGGGAGTGACACTTGCCCTGAATGATACAGAAATGACTAAATCGCTGATGACTGCTCTGGCATCCGGGCCTAAAGAATTTCAGCTACCACACCGGATCAAAATCCAAGCAGAAATCTACACTGAAACCAAGAGAGTAGTCATCAAAGGGATAGACACCAGCTTATCAGACACAGAGGCCCTCAGCTACATCCAGGCCGAAAACCCTCGGTACAGGTTCACACACGCAGAAAGACTTAAGTCCTGGAACAAAGAAGACACCAGACTGATAATAGTGACTCTACAAGGGAAAACAATCCCAGAAAACATCACTATCCAGAATAGACCTCGAAGAACACATGCCTACATCCCACCAGTGATACAGTGTTCAAAGTGCCAGGGATTTTCTCACACAAGGAACACGTGCAGAAAAGAGACGGTCTGTAGATACTGTGCGGGCAGCCCCCAGAATACAAAGACTGCCAAAGGCAAAAAAAAGACCGCGAACTACAAAGCACCAAAACAACAATAGAAAATGTACCAACTGCCTCGGAAAGCACGGAGCACGATACCGAGGGTGTCCCGAATACCAACAAACAAGGCAAATAATTACAGTTGCATATTGGAAAGGGGGTATCGTACCAAGAGGCAAAAAACACACTGAAGGCAAGTACTCTAGGTAATAGGCGCCAAGACAGCCTAACAGAACAGGTCAGACAGCTCACGACTGAGGTGAGAGATCTAAACCAACAACTGCGAAAGGAGAGAGAAAACCGACAGCCACACAAAAACAGAACGTCAACTGCCAGATGTGAAGAAAACCCCGATAGTTCAGAAAGCGCGAAACAACAACAATTCATGAACGACATGAAAATAATACACCAAGACATGAAAAGAATTCAGCAGCAGGTAGAAGAAGATATCAAGAAGCTGATAGAACTGAAAGAAGGAAACGAAGAGGTACTGAAGAGAATAGAGACAGAAAGAATGACCATTAAAGAAATAACATCAAACACAAAAGATATTAAAACGAACGACCAATCTGACGAAGAAGTCATCGAGGAAACGCTGGAAAAGCTACTCCCAACAATTATAGAAAAAGCGCTATCTAAGATACAAGAGCAAAGGAAGACACAAGAAACAGAAACAAGGAGGACAAAAACACACAAAACCATACAGGACAGATAGGGAGGCAGGATACGAAATACACTATAAAACATGCCACGACAACACAAACAAAGAAACAACGAAGAGGACGTCAGCTAGTGGTCCTTTTTAGCACCAGTCCTTTTCAGGACTAACAACCGGACACCATCGAAGAGCATAACACACAATATACCCCAATTATAACCAATTTCCAGGTTGAACAGGGTATAACAACACTATAGTCGACTAAAACGAAGAAGAAGAAGTAAAAGCTGGCAACACGATCGTTTTCGGCTACTCTGTCTGAAATATTCACACATCTGTTTTGATTCTTCCTTTTTTCCCTCTCATTCTAATCTTTAGCATACAAACTACATTAGCGATATCTATGAAAGACTGTAGGGTGTATTTGTGTAGTTTTAACATATATTTTGGAGCAGTTTTGCCCCGTTGAGATATGCTAAGCAAGAAAGAAAGCTCGATACCTCCTATCTACGGTGTCTGCGTCAAATCCTTGGTATATCGTGGAAGAACAAAGTGACAAACGTCGAGGTGCTGTCACGAGGTGGTCTTCAAAGCAGGTATACACTGCTTAGATTTGATTACGCTGGCTTGGCCATGTCCGCCTCATAGAAGATGGTCGCATCCTAAAAGACATTTTCTACGGACAACTTGCAGATAGCAAAATAACAGCCTGGCAATCTCAGCAGAGGTTAAAAAATGTGTGCAATAGAGACATGAAGACACTGGATACAAATCCAGCAACCTGGGAAGATGAAGCTGCCGATCACACCAAATGGCGATGTTCCTTACGGCGCCATCTCAGATTGGGCGAAAAGAAGCTCTCACAACCAGCAGAAGAGAGAAAAACATGCCAAAATGAACAAGTAAAGCAAACGAAAAAAAACAGCTGAAGGCTAACACCTTAGATACCATTCCCATAGTCGTCAACAACAACAACAACCACACCCAACAACCACCACCACAACAGCTGCAGCAGCAACAGCAACAACAACAGCAGCAACAACAACAAAAACAACAACAGCAGCAACAAAAGCAACAATAACAACAACAGTAGCAACAGCAACAACAACAAAAACAACAACAAAACAACAGCAGCAACAACAACAACATCAATAGCAACAACAACAGCAGCAGCAACAACAACAACAGCAGCAGCAACAACTGCAACAACAACAAAAACAACAGCAGCAGCAACAACAACATCAGCAACAACAACAACAGCAGCAACAAGAACAGCAGCAACAGCAGCAACAACAACAAAAACAACAGCAGCAGCAACAACAACATCAGCAACAACAACAGCAGCAACAACAACATCAGCAACAACAACATCAACAACAACAGCAGCAACAACAACATCAGCAGCAGCAACAACAACAACATCAGCAGCAACAACAACATCAGCAGCAACAACAACATCAGCAGCAACAACAACATCAGCAGCAACAACAACATCAACAACAACAGCAGCAACAAGAACAGCAGCAATAGCAGCAACAACAACAAAAACAGCAGCAGCAGCAACAACAACATCAGCAACAACAACAAGAGCAGCAACAACATCAGCAGCAACAACAACAACAGCAGCAACAACATCAGCAGCAACAACAACATCAGCAGCAACAACAACATCAGCAGCAACAACAACATCAGCAGCAACAACAACATCAGCAACAACAACAACATCAGCAACAACAATATCAGCAACAACAACAACATCAGCAGCAACAACAACATCAGCAGCAACAACAACATCAGCAACAACAACAGCATCAGCAGCAACAACAACATCAGCAACAACAACAACAACAGCAGCAACAACAACAACAACAGCAGCAACAACATCAGCAACAACAACAACAACAACAACATCAGCAACAACAACAGCAGCAGCATTTATCCTTTTGAAAATGTAGACAAATTAATGAAGAAAGTAGACCTTGTAAAATCAGGGATTTACACAGCATGAATGGCGCGATTACGCGCGAAAAAGTTTAATCACCGTACTCGCGACAAATATATCAGTATCGAGGTGGTTATGTGTATTCACACTCACCCGGGTAAGGTTAGGCTAAGGCGTAAAAATTTAACGTGGGCGGATTCTGGTCTGGAATTTATGTACGTTTGGTGCCAGATCTAGGTTAAGGAAAAGAACGATGACAGAATTAAGAGGGCGAGAAAGAATGAACAGGAGATAGGCAGTTGACTAAGAAGGGAGGCTGAGTGAAATTTAAAAGGCAAAAAAAGATCTGGATTGTAATAAGGAGGAAGAATAGCATGGGGAGATGGATTAATGCAGTGAGGTTACGAGTGACAAGAGTAACAACTGGAGGATTAGGTAGGGTCTTAGGCAATGCTAAGAACAAAGAATAAAAATACATTAAAAATACTTAAGAAATAAAAATTGAGACTGTGGGAAATATTATAAGTAATAACAGTTAACGTCCTATGTAGTCGTCCTACCCCCCCCCTCCCCCCCCGGTCCCCCATTGATCTCTGGGGACACTAAGAAAGACTATAATCACTGCCTCCATGCATGTCGTAAGAGGCATCTAGCATGAAGCTGTGCACGGTGCTTGCACTTCATCATGTAAAACTAATTACTACAAAAACCATCATTACGAGAGCGCATAGATATCTTGGTGTAGGCTTCCTGTAGGCGAACAAGCTACAACGGTGGCTGCATGATTTTTTAGGGAGCGAAAGGGGAAATGAATGTATGAATAAATAACAATTCAACATTATCTTCTAATACGAGGTTTTATTTATTAGTTACACGTCAACTGGTCTTAAGAAACATCAAGTAGGGTTAACTGACGGTAGGTTGCTGCAACAGTTGTGGCGGTTTTAGGTTGTGCGAGGCCCTAAGAAAGCGTGAACTTGAGAGGCCCCTTTTAAATAAATTCATGTTGTATCGACACTGACACATCCTTAGATTGATTTAACATGATGACATAACACGGCCCTGTGCTCTCAGGGGGCTACAAGCTCGGGTTCCGACCTCCAGCTTTATATATATATATATACGTGAAACCCGAGCTGACAAAACGGAATTCATTGATAACCTTGCAAGTCAGGCAGAAGCACAGATCAGAACAAATTGTAATTCTGCGCCTATGAACAGGACACAACCGACTCCGCAGCCACGTGTATACAAAATTCAAGATTGGCAATTCAGCCATGTGTACATGTGGACAGGCACCCCAGACTGCGGAGCACGTACTTCCAGATTGCCCCGAATATGACATATTGAGGCAAACCCACTGGCCCAGAGAAACAACACTGGAAGCAAAACTATACGGACGTCTGTATGAACTACAAAAGACAGTGAAGTTTATACAAGAAACAACATTACAGATATAGACAATATAGTTCAAGCGAACGAAAGAAGAAGAAGAAGAGGCAGAAGCAGCAGCACTGTGGAATGAACAAAGCAGAAGAGAAAAGAACACGCCAAAAGGAACAGCAGACCAAAAACAAAAAACAGCTGAGGTCTATCACCTCAGGGGCGCGCGCATTCCCATAGTCAGTTATGACCGAAGAGGGCTATTACTACTACTTTATGTCTCTCTTGCACACATCTTTAAACCCCAGCTGTGGTCCCCCGGATATTCTTTTGCCATCTGCCGAATGTCGTAGAAAATATCTTTGGGAATGCGACCATCTTCCATGCGGCGGAAATGGCCAAGCCAGTGTAGTCTGCGCTGTCTAAGCAGTGTATACTTGCTCTGAAGGCCAGCACGTGACAACACCTCGACATTTATCACTTTGTCCTTCCACGAAATACAAAGGATGTGTGGTAGACATTGTAATGATGATCTAAAGTTCTTGTTTATGCATATATGATCAATCCGGTTTTCTGTCCTGTGGTCTGGCGGCATCCAGGGTGCTTTATGTATTTTTTACGTTAAACACGCTTCCTCCTATAGCAAGTGATTCGAAGCACAGAGGTTGATGTATATTTCTCAATTTTCGTTCATTGTGCTAAGGTCAATATCAAATCTACGTGATAACGTTAATACTTACCTGACAATCAATCAAACACCACAAAATTGCCAATATTCAGAATAAGAAAAAAAGAAAAAAAACTCCAAGCTTATAAGTCTACTTACTAAATGAATACACATATGTAATACGACCAATGAACTGGCTCAGAATGAGTGTCTACACGCTCTGTGAGAGATAACGTGTAAATAAAGAATACCTCACCACTTTAGCGCCTGGCTACAAAAAGCGCCCCCAGATAAACTATTCACAGCTGTGACTAATCCACGCGACTTGTGCTTTTCAGAAGATGGCTGTCTGGTTTTTATAATTTCACGTTGGCAAGAACCTCTTGTGCTTCCTTTAGCTTATGAACCAGGATAGTTTACATGACCAGTAGAGGACGAAGTTGATGTATGTTTATGAATAGATAAGACTTCAAGTAACATCTCGCTTCGGAGCACGGACAGTGAAGAAGACATAAAGGCTTCTCTAATAATTTTTTTTTTCTTCACGCAGTGCGAAGTTTAGCACATCATAGTTACTTTCTTTGTCGTGTCGCTTAGTGCATAGGTGTTAATATTCATCATCATTATTGGGATCCGGGGTTGGTTCCCGGGGGACCTCTAGTGAGACAAAGGAAGAATATGTCTACTGCCTCATCAAGCGTGTCGTACAAGGCGACTAATGCGAGGTTGGCATGAGACTGGCAGCCTAATTAAGTAAAACAGATTGCTACATGAACAACCGATGTAAGATCACGTGACTTCTTGGTGCAGGCTTCCTGGAAGGGGGCCAGTTGTAGTGGTGTGGTTCCATGGAAGGGAAAAGGGTGATGATCATCAGCATCATTAGTGGGTTCTGTATAGGCAAGCGTTGGCGATTAGGTTGACTATCTACAGTATCTAGCGGGCTGTGAATCGATTGTATTTTCACTTTTCACCCATATCATATAGTAAGTTTAACAAAAGTATCTCTATTTGAGTTTGTGTATGTCTATCTGTCTGTCGGTCGTCCTATTAAAAACAAACAAACAAACAAACAAACAAACAAACTCACAATTACGCAGTGAAGATTGAAAAAGAACAATTAAAGGACAAAAAAAAAAACACACACACAGTATAGGATCCATTGTTACTATTGTTACCAAATGCAACAGAAATAAACAGATGTTCCATAAATGACATTGCATAGAACAAACGTGGATCACCAGTTATCATTTATCAGTAATTCTTCACATCGTTAAAAAATATAATTCTGTATTTAAGATATTACTGTATATAAAATTGATTATGTCAATGCAAGGCCAAACTTAAAATATTAAAATGTACTAAGTAAGGGAGCTACACGTAAAGTTTCAACTTTTAACGATGACTGAAACACATGATGTTATGAACGTCAAAGATTTGAAACGCAACTAATAAAAAAAGCTCGGGTGAGGTTAAATAAAAGTGACTGAAAAAAAAAAAGGGCTTCGCTATAAATTTTGTTCACGCAGTGTGAAGTTTAGCACATCGTAGATGATTAATTTGTCGTGTCGTCAGGTGCGTAGCGGTTAACATTCACCATCATCATTGGATTCTGTGTAAGCAGGCGTTGGCGATTCTGATACTTCTTCTTAATCGTTCCTGTTCTATCGTGATGTGGCAGAGGTTAGTGTTTACGGCATCTGGTAAGCTTTGAATCTGCTGCATTTTCAATTTACACCCACCCCACGTTGTTCAAAACTTGGTAATGTCATGATAAGTCTAACCAGCTGTAAATGGGAAGGCAAAAGCAGCAAGTAAGGGAACTGCTTAACCCCACCTCATAAAGCTGAGATCTAGTGCCAGTTAAGTCTACCACTTCCATTCCCTATGGCAGTATCTGCTTCGGAACTACCTAACCCACCCCAGGTAGTCAAATCAACAAGGTTACCTGTGCTTGTGTCGGTGTTTCTATGTCTGTCTGTCTCCTCTTCAATACACGACCGCACAGGTACGTAGTGACAATTACAACAACAAAAAAAAAAAAACAGAAAAGAAAGAAAAACCACAAAAAGGCTGAACACAGGTACAACCTTTACCTGTGTAGCAGAAGTCATGTATAGACCACACAGGTGTACGCAGTTTCTTCTTAGATAATATAATTTCCTTACACGAAAAATAGGAGCTTTGGTCTGACTGTTGATCGTAATATTAAAAACATCAGAGATGAAAATGTTTCCAGCACATGGAAAGAAACACCTACATCAAGAGATTTTTTTCTACAGTGTCTTCCACTTGATTTGTGAATTATGTACGCTCATTTTTACGTCCAATTCTGAGCAAGATAAATGTTTTTCATACTTACATAGTTAATTAATTTTCAAGTATTTCGAAGTTAATTAATTTTCAAGTATTTCAGGGTTAATTAATTTTCAAGTATTTCAGAGTTAATTAATTTTCAAATATTTCAGAGTTAATTAATTTTCAAGTATTTCAGAGTTAATTAATTTCAGAGTTAATTAATTTTCAAATATTTCAGAGTTAATTAATTTTCAAGTATTTCAGAGTTAATTAATTTTCAAGTATTTCAGAGTTAATTAATTTTCAAGTATTTCAGAGTTAATTAATTTTCAAGTATTTCAGAGTTAATTAATTTTCAAGTATTTCAGAGTTAATTAATTTCAGAGTTAATTAATTTTCAAGTATTTCAGAGTTAATTAATTTTCAAGTATTTCAGAGTTAATTAATTTTCAAGTATTTCAGAGTTAATTAATGTTCAAGTATTTCAGAGTTAATTAATTTTCAAGTATTTCAGAGTTAATTAATTTTCAAGTATTTCAGAGTTAATTAATTTTCAAGTATTTCAGAGTTAATTAATTTTCAAGTATTTCAGAGTTAATTAATTTTCAAGTATTTCAGAGTTAATTAATGTTCAAGTATTTCAGAGTTAATTAATTTTCAAGTATTTCAGAGTTAATTAATTTTCAAGTATTTCAGGGTTCATTAATTTTCAAGTATTCCAGAGTTAATTAATTTCAGAGTTAATTAATTTTCAAGTATTTCAGAGTTAATTAATTTCAGAGTTAATTAATTTTCAAGTATTTCAGAGTTAATTAATTTTCAAGTATTTCAGAGTTAATTAATTTTCAAGTATTTCTGTTTATTTATTTGTCGTTATCATTACTGCTCGTTATCTCCACAAGGAATATTATAAGCTGTCAACAAAATTATGCTCAATTCTCCTGTTCCTTATCATCAGCTGTCAACAAAATTATGCTCAATTCTCCTGTTCCTTATCATCAGCTGTCAACAAAATTATGCTAAGTTCTCCTGTTCCTTATCATCAGCTGTCAACAAAATTATGCTCAATTCTCCTGTTCCTTATCATCAGCTCGAGTTCTTTCCGTGCCTTCCTCGTTCCTTTTATTTCTGCCTCCTGTTCTCTTCTCTAGGCTACAGACAAAGAGTATACTGTTAGATGGGCCTGCATGCTCAATTCTCAACCATTTTAAAATAAAATTCGTCCGTTCGATCGATCTCCATGGGTTTTTGGGTCATCCTCTACCTCTTACGCTGGTGATTCTAGAACAAGGATTGTTCTGTAATGCTATCAACATGTTTCCTTAAAGTGTGTCCAATTTATCGCCAGCGTCTTCCTCTTATCTCTTGGTCTACTGTCACTTGTCTGGTTCTTGTTATCTCTTGGTCTACTGGCACTTGTCTGGTTCTTGTTATCTCTTGGTCTACTGTCACTTGTCTGGTTCTTGTTATCTCTTGGTCTACTGTCACTTGTCTGGTTCTTGTTATCTCTTGGTCTACTGTCACTTGTCTGGTTATTGTTATCTCTTGGTCTACTGTCACTTGTCTGGTTCTTGTTATCTCTTGGTCTACTGTCACTTGTCTGGTTATTGTCATCTCTTGTTCCACTGTCACTTGTCTGGTTATTGTGATCTCATGTTGCACTGTCACTTGTCTGGTTATTGTGATCTCATGTTGCACTGTCACTTGTCTGGTTATTGTGATCTCATGTTGCACTGTCACTTGTCTGGTTATTGTGATCTCTTGTTCCACTGTCACTTGTCTGGTTCTTGTTATCACTTGGTCTACTGTCACTTGTGTGGTTATTGTTATCTCTTGGTCTACTGTCACTTGTCTGGTTATTGTTATCTCTTGGTCTACTGGCACTTGTCTGGTTCTTGTTATCTCTTGGTCTACTGTCACTTGTCTGGTTCTTGTTATCTCTTGGTCTACTGGCACTTGTCTGGTTCTTGTTATCTCTTGGTCTACTGTCACTTGTCTGGTTATTGTGATCTCATGTTGCACTGTCACTTGTCTGGTTATTGTGATCTCATGTTGCACTGTCACTTGTCTGGTTATTGTTATCTCTTGGTCTACTGTCACTTGTCTGGTTCTTGGTATCTCTTGGTCTACTGTCACTTGTCTGGTTATTGTTATCTCTTGGTCTACTGTCACTTGTCTGGTTCTTGTTATCTCTTGGTCTACTGGCACTTGTCTGGTTCTTGTTATCTCTTGGTCTACTGGCACTTGTCTGGTTCTTGTTATCTCTTGGTCTACTGGCACTTGTCTGGTTATTGTTATCTCTTGGTCTACTGTCACTTGTCTGGTTATTGTTATCTCTTGGTCTACTGTCACTTGTCTGGTTCTTGTTATCAGTTCCACATTATTTATGTGTCCTTCCATAACGTCTTTGTACACACATCAATAAATTTAATTCGTCATTTTTATTATTATTAATCATCCTCCAACTATTAATAGAAGCGGTTATGACTTTTAGTATGACCTACTTAGATTTCTTGTTGTAAATACAGAGCACGAGGAAGACCATGAGTCAGATGGATTTATTACCGAAATCTGACACCAGCCAATGCTACACACTTGCTATAAAAACACACACACACAAATAAATACATAAAAAATCAGCTCCCTCAGCGTAAACGCGGACCGACAAAATAAAAAAAATAAATAAAAAAGAAACAATCCAGAATATGCTTCAAGCATGTTATAAGGGCGCCAAAGCTTAGCTTTGAAATAGTATGTCACGATCATTCATGTGGAACTAATGACAAGCGCCAGTGGAAACAGGGATGAGAAGAAGATGCTGGAGATAGATAGGACACACAGATAGGACACACAGATAGGACACACAGATATGACACACAGATAGGACAGACATATATGACACACAGATATGACACATAGATAGGACACACAGATAGGACACACAGATATGACACATAGATAGGACACACATATAGGACACATAGATAGGACACATAGATATGACACACAGATATGACACACAGATAGGACACACAGATAGGACACATAGATATGACACATAGATAGGACACACAGATAGGACACACAGATAGGACACACAGATAGGACACATAGATAGGACACATAGATAGGACAGATAGATAGGACACATAGATAGGACACATAGATAGGACATACAGATAGGACACACATTGAGAGGAACCTGCGATAGCATTACCAGACAGTCCTTTCTCTGGAGCCCCTAGGGTAAGAAGGTACAGTAAGACCAAGGAACACATGAACTCACGACAGACATGACGGGGTTTGAGAGACATGGAAAGATCGTGAGCGGATGGCACGTGACAGGAAGACTTGGCATACGTTTGTTGAACGCCTATGCTCCTTTGGGAATTGAAAGGTGAAAGAAAAAGGAGAAAGCGTAGCTTTGCCCAGGGGCCGCCAGCAACCCGAGAACCGACCCTGGTTGTATCTCACCTGTGCTAATTCGTCATCTTAACTCGCGGTAACTTTCGCTTGTCTACACCGTTAACGACAAAGGATTGGCAGACACCCCCAGTACACACTCAACTCAACTTATTAAACTCGGCAAAGGAGGATGCCATTCCGGAAATGAGAAGTTGAGATCTCCAGGGAAAAAAAAAAACGATGAATTTACGTGACTGTACACCAGTGGTCTTCAACATGTAGCGATATCTCCCGCTACTGGTCGAGGTTTTTTTTTTTTGGGGGGGGGGGGGGGGGGGGGGGGGGGGGGTTTTTGTGGACGTTTAGCAAAAAAAAAAAAAAAAGGAAGAAATAATGAAATAATGGCCATTTAAGAGAAGATATTAAAACTGAGATTTATCCTATACAATTGAAATAGAGTTTAACAGTTAAAAAAAAAAAAGAAAAAAAAAACAGAAAGAAAGAAAAATATGCCCTAAAAAGGGATTTGAACCAGTGACAACAGTTTCACAAGCCCTCAGCTAAACTATCCGATATACATGTTTGCTATATTGACGTAAAATAAGAAGGTATCTTTGTCTGACACTTTCAACTTCAAAACGTGAAACTGAGACTTGTGTCAGCGAGGTTAAAGGTCACATTAAAATAAATAAAATTAAAGAGTCCATTATTTTAAAATAAGCAAGCAAACCGTTACGAAAGTATCTGCACTATTTCCACTATCATCACTTCATTTCTTTCCTTTCCATTTCACCTTCGTTGGGTAGCTAGTCAAACTTATCTGGACGTATTTGCTATGTAAGCATCGGAGCAACCCGTCAAAAATGACACGAGGAGAAGTGAAAGATCGAAAGGATGCTTGTTCTTTTAATGTGTATTCAATCTAGCTTTCATAGTGCAATGCGCGTCGGTTCCGTATTTCCAGAAAAGCTGATGGGATTGTTTTATCTGTTATACACTTTCATTAAGGAATTATTAAAATGTCGATGATTTCATATTTATGTCAATAATAAGCTGGTATGAATAATTATACACATTTTGCCTGAAACGTCTTTTCATATTTAGAAGATTTAAATAGATATGATTTAAACTTTATAATTAATGATTTCATTTTTGTTTGAAATTTGTTTCACGTTTAGGAGATGTAATCTGACATTATTTAAATATTAGAATGAATTTTTACCATAACTATTAATAATTTATGTATGTAGGCGTTAGACATTTTCACCGTCATCCTTTCCCTCTCCACACCTTATGGAGCATGGGATCACTACTGTAGCTGGTCGCCTTGGAGGAAGCCTGCACCAAGCAGTCACATGATCTTGTAGTAGTGGTTTGTGGCAATTTGTTTTACATGATGAGGTTGCCTGACCAATGCACAACTTCATGTTAGTCGCCATGTACGACATGCATGAGGTTGCCTGATGAGGTTGCCTGCCCCATGCACAACCTCATGTTAGTCGCCACGTACGACATGCATGAGGTTGTCTACCCCATGCACAACTTCATGTTAGTCGCCATGTACGACATGCATGAGGTTGCCTGATGAGGTTGTCTACCCCATGCACAACTTCATGTTAGTCGCCACGTACGACATGCATGAGGTTGCCGTAGCCCTATTCTTTCTTCATCTCTTCAGAGACCGCCCCGGGAAGCTACCCTGGGGCTAGTAAACATTTAAGACATGTACAAATGTTTAGAGCGTCCGATTGGCAGAGTGCTTTGACAGCTGGCCTCCCGCAGCAAAGATGCCGCGTTCGAAACACATGAATCATGCGCCAGTTTATCCAGCTGTAAATGGGTACCTGAATCTGCTCTTGAATTAGGGAAAGCAAAGGCAGCGAGGAAGGGAACTGGCCACTCCAGCCCTCAAAGCTGGACCTAGTATAGTGAAGTCTTTAACACTTTGTTTCCCTAAGGCAGGATCTTCTAAGGGACGACCATGTTTTCCCACAATGTTTAAAAGTGGGCGCTGGTTCAAAAAATATTGAAACCCACTGATGTACACACGTGTTCCAGCAGCAGGAACCTGGAAAAACCCTGACTCACAAACTGTTAAAGATAACCCATGACGTATCTTCTTTACCTGTAACAAATATAGTAGTGTCAACTATTGCATGCAGAAAGTTAATTTATGTGCGCCACAGAAGATCTAGTTAAACCACAAAAATACGGGTTTTAAATCCAAATGTCACGCTGGACCTCGTGTTGGCTTTAGCTGTTTGTGTGTTCTGTTATGGTTCACTCTCGCAGTGAGACGGTGGCGTTGTTTGGATAGTTCTTGGTTCCAATCCTCGGAGTACCTATCACTTCTGTTGCTTTTATGTTGTCTAATGTTCTCTTTCTTTCTTTCTTTCTTTTCTACGAGTGCTTACCAGTTACATAATCTGTTAATTGTCTGCGGACCTCCAACAAGGTTCCGAAACAGAACACCAACAGACGAAAACCAAGAATTTAAAGATTGTGATAAATGGATGCTAGGGCAGGATAAAAAGATCACCTAGAAGAAATATGTACGCTTACATAAACAAATATAAAAACACACGCTTTGCTGGTTTATTACTATATTTAATATATCAAATTGTGAAATGATCTACAGCATGTTAGATTGCAGTCACATGTCACACATTAAAATCACCAAACAAATAGTAGCAAGCAGGCGGTGGAGTCGCAATGTTGCATGAAGTCACGAGACTTCTCCGCTCATCTCGCGTAAACCGGTATTTCAAACGAGAGAAAAAGAGACTGCCCCGAAACTGAAGGCATAGTATTCAAATCATGCATTCATTCCTTACCTTTTAGTTCCCCACGGAGCATAGGCCTTCAACAAACTCATGCCAGCTACTCAAGTCGCGTGCTGTTAGCGTAAGGTCTTTCCGTGACTTCCGCATCCCTTTCATTGCTGTCCGCAGTTCTCTTCTCCATATATTCTTTGGTTTCCCTCAACCTAGGGATTCCTGAACCAGTTACTGCCTGTTAATGTTATCAACAGGTTTCCTGAACCAGTTACTGCCTGTTAATGTTATCAACAGGTTTCCTGAACCAGTTACTGCCTGTTAATGTTATTAACAGGTTTCCTGAACCAGTTACTGCCTGTTAATGTTATCAACAGGTTTCCTGAACCAGTTACTGCCTGTTAATGTTATCAACAGGTTTCCTGAACCAGTTACTGCCTGTTAATGTTATCAACAGGTTTCCTGAACCAGTACTGCCTGTTAATGTTATCAACAGGTTTGCTTAATGTTCATCTTATTCGACGTTTGTTCTTCTGGCAATTCTCTGGTTCTTGCCATCAGTTCCAAATTAAATTGAAGGCACAGTAATCAATTAAAATGCTCTTAAATGTCGACTAATTTAAATCAAGTTTGAAATAGGACGACACATTTTTGGCAAAGTCTTAAATACGAAAATTAATTTTAAAAACAGGCACCGTAGTTACTGAGTTGCGTCCTGTGACAGACGGACAGACAGACAAATTAAAATGGAAGCGTTCTTGACAACTGAAATTACGAACAGGCTAAAAATTGTATGACGGTTCACGAAAGAGGACCTGATGGATAGCTATCAATTTTCAAAGTGGCGCTTTTAGATCGTGTCGGGGAAATTGAACAACTCAGTAGAAACATGTTCAGTGTCCGTATATTGACTACAGTATGTGCCCCCTGAGCATAGAAAAACAATACGTTGATATATTGAGCAACGATGCAATATCCAGTTCTAATCAATACGGCTGCAATTTTCATCGGTAAAAAGAATTATTTCCAGGCGGAATAAGAGCAATGAACTTCCAAATAAATATTACACAAAAGGTGGCTTGATCTATACCAGGTATGGACAATACATACGTTCGCCAGTCGACACATGTGGCAAAACAAAACGGTGGAGAATTTGATTATTAGACCTGGCATGACACCGAAAGAACATTTCATGAAAAATATTTTTGAAAGAAAAAAATTTACGTTGAACATACATATACAGTACTGGTGTTTCCGACCTGTCCTGAAAACTCGAAGGGTTATTCCATATTGGTATGATTCAACAAGCCTACCAAATTGAGATATTCAGCCAATATTGGCTAGCTGATCAGACAGAAAGATGGCAAGATTTCACAATTATTTGTTTAATTACTAACCTTTTATATTTGTGGTTTGACTCTAATAACAAGAATAATGCTCGAAATAAGGTCATTTCTGAGTTTTCCCCTTTAATCAAAGAAGATAGGCACCCTATTTAATTTGATGTGGCGAATAAATCATTAAATTCTCTACACCTGTGGCTTTTGCCAAAATCCGTGTTCGCTGAAAACAGAGGAGCTACGGGCAGCGTTGGCGTAGCAAGCAGTCCTTTTCAGGGCAAGTCCTTGTCAGAACTTCATCATGCTAGCAGATATATCCTAACAATTATTTTCATGACTTAGTGTCCTTAACTTCGGTTAACAAAGTTCACTATTTTTGAATGGCAAATTTCACTCTGATATAACCAACGGATTTAAGTCTAGGTTGAAAGAAACGTACCTCGCCACAAGAAGGCAAAACCCGCAAGAAAAGAAATACTATCATATGCTGGAGAGGTCCATATTGATATTTCTTCCCATGTCAATTCTCGACGTCGTGTCACGTGCCAGCCAACATGTTCGCTTTTGTGTTGTTGAAAACTTCAGGAACTACTTAATAATTTTGTCATAATTCCCAAATAACCACCGTGCGCAACTAAATGTTTAATAATATTAATACTACACATACTTTCTAGCGAGCAGCTTTCTTAACGATTTACTTAGATAGGCATCAAACCTGCATAATTATAGTTAAAAACAGGGCGGAGGAGCTTTCGTTACATCGAGAAATGTATTGACATCGAGAAATGTATCGACATCGGGAGAAATCGTGTCCAACGCAGAAATTAGTCTTAAACTCGGGTGACATGGCAGTCCTATTTCCTGGCTGTGAAGCGTAGAGAAGAGCTGAAATAATGGCAGAATTTTGTGAAGGGTTACTTGTGTAGAGTGGAGGGTTACTTGTGTAGAGTGGAGGGTTACTTGTGTAGAGTGGAGGGTTACTTGTGTAGAGTGAAGGGTTACTTGTGTAGAGTGAAGGATTACTTGTGTAGAGTGAAGGGTTACTTGTGTAGAGTGAAGGGTTACTTGTGTAGAGTGAAGGGTTACTTGTGTAGAGTGGAGGGATTGGGCTGCTTTGATGGGATCAATAACATGGAACTGATGATGGAGACCAGGCGGGTGCCATTGGAACAAAAAGATGATAAGAAGACGCTAGCGATGTATAGGACACATATTGAGGAAACCTGCTGATAGCATTAAGGTCGGTCTTTATTCAGGAATGACGAGGGTCATAGAAGCAGAGGTACACAGAGAGACGAGTGGAGAGGAAAACTGGAGACAAAGGTGAAAATGGTGAGGAAGACATGTAAAGACTGAGGCTGATGGCACGGGACAGGAAGACTTGGGACATCCATGTGCTCCATGGGGAACTCAAGTGTGATGATGAATTACTGTAAAAAGAGACATACATAAGAGGAATAGCAGACCAAACTATCATCCACGCACATCATTCTGTGATACTAACATACGCCAATGAAACAAGATGCTAGGAAAAGACGGAGTAGGTGTGACAAATCATATATTCGATCGTTACATTTTCTTGTGACATTCTTCACCACTCTCCTGCCCTCTTCTTTTTTATTAATTCTCACCCGCTCCTTATCGCATTTTTTCGCTCTCATCGAACAAGGTTATATTAACTTCGTCACTCATAACACGGTTGTCTTGACCGCATGACATGTTAATCTTTGTTCCCTGGACAGACATCTCTAACTTAATTAAAAGTCTACCTATAGCGACTTGTTTGAACAATTGTCAACTGCAGACTGACAGTTAGGAGATACGGATAAGACACGGAGTTTGCATACTCATACGACAGATAACGAGATTATTGTCTGTATGATACCTGTGTGCAGACAAGTGTGATATAATCGCTTCCGGTCACTTGGTTAAAAGTAATCATGGAGTTATTACATTTTAGACAATATGAGTCTACAAATGTGTTTGTGAGAGTGTATGCAAGGCATCAGATGTCCATATAAGGTAATACGTAACATTTGCAGGCACGCACCTTATTTCACGTGGGACTATTTTGAAAAATCACACCCTATCTGCATGATTTAAAATGATTGGATCTTTCTGATTAGATTCATAACAACAACGCTTTGGAAAATAGGAATATAGCCTGACCATTTCGCAGTTTTATTTCACTGTGAATTTCACGCTCGCCAAGACAACATCAGACCTCGCCAGACGTGAAGACTAGATTCATAATTCCTTTTTGTTACCGGACCTTTTATTGGAGAACCAGATATGACTTTTAAAGCACAGGAAACTACAAATTTTAATAAACAACGACTTTTGAAGAAAAAATAGGAATATACGCCTGGTTGGATGTCAAAGTCATTTGAGGCTGGCAACCTCAGTATCTAGAATGATGATTCATAAACCACCACTGCACGGGCTGGTGATTGCTTTATTGATAGTTTCGTAAAGAGAACTAAAAGCATAAAGTAGTTCCAGGTTCCCCATGGAGCAGGGAGGGAAAGATGAAAAGAAATGATGTACATTCTAAGTATAATACTTACATTTTCAAAGCAGTGTAAATGTCCCTATAAACATATTCACTTTAAAATTAATGTAAGTTTTCAAGCTTTAAACCAGTGTAAATGTCTAGGTGAAAATATTCATTTTAAATTAATAGAAATTTCAAACTTTTCCATAAGTGCAAATATAAATGAAACATAAATGAATTTATATTGTGAACACTTTTCAAACAGTGGAAATGTAAATGTAAAACATATTATATCTGTACGTTTAACCTTTTTATTTAAATGTAATGTAAAGCTAAAGCTATTCAGTTTAAATGGAAAGGAAGTTTTATCCCGAGGGATTAAATTTAATTCTCATCGAGGGTAAATTCTGACATGGGATGGTAGAATAGAAGAAAAGGGGAAAAGGGGGGGGGGGGGCACATAACTATGAGTCGGAAAAACGCCATACTCAGAAGAGCGTTTCGTTTCTATTTCTATTACCAGTTATTGGTGGTACCAGCAGAAAGTACTATCTCTGGAACGAAGTGAAGTTAGAAGTGGACTGACGTTGTGCGATACGCCATCATAAGAGGGTCTTATAGACAGACGCAGAACCAACTTGGCCGTTACTCCTTGACGTTCTGGGAACGTGCAGCGCCTGAACTTTGACCAGAGACGAGCGCGAGCAGAGTGAAAAGGAACTAACCCAGCGGGAGAAGAAATTACCATTGGCAGCTAAGTGAAAATATTCGCTGCCAAAAATGACCTCCTTTATTCAGTTAAATCCCATTCAAGTGATGAAATCTTTTTCATAACTATTCAAATTATTTCTTTTAAACTGTTAAACGTAAAGTGATTATTAAATTTTGTTATTTGTAATGTTACAAATTTAACTTCGATTCAATACTTTTAAATGTACTAAATGTTTGTCTCAGTCAAAGTTACTAAACACACACTCTAAACAGAGCTATATATTATTGTAATAATTCCACTGATTAAGTCAGCGGTGGGGGCTTAACGAGCTAGAATAAACCATTGCTAAATTCTTCATAATACCAACGGGCTGATCACCCGTTTGCCAGTCACTTCGATTACGGAAACAACAGCAAATGGATTGATTTGCCGTTGCCCTAAAGACGCCAATAGGTGTGATGGGAAACAATGGCAAAGAAAACCTATCTGCTGTTGCCCTAAGACGCCACTAGGCGTAATGGCCACTGACTGCTTTGACGGTCAGTGGCTAAGGACGGAAGAAGAAGAAGAGAAGAAATTCTTCATAAAAGGTGTCGGCAGATTACAGAATTAACGTGCTCAGCAACAGCCAGCATTGTTTTTGCTTATCTGAATATCTTGTGAAGACTCCCATGTGATAGAAGCTTTACTACTCTTCTATCTACATTTCTGCCAAGAGTTATCTTGTGTAAAGATAGACTCCATTGAAGCCTAAAATAGATACTCTTGAGTTTTGGTCACTGTTGGACCACTACTGCAAAGCAGGGGAGGCAATACGGTCACAGACACCGTGTGTATCCAGTTAAATAACTCTTTTGTTACTCAACAAATCCACATTCAAATAATTTTGACTACCTGATGCACTACTCACTGACTCACTAACTGACTGACTGACTCACTCACTCACTAGTTGACTGACTCACTGATTAACTCATTCTCTAATTAGCGAGACCCATTCAAAAATAACATATTACTCATCACTCAACAAATACACATTCAGTCATTGTGACTGTCTGACGCTACTAGCCACTGACTCACTAAACAGTCTCACTCACTCACTCACTCACTCACTCACTCACTCACTCACTCACTCACTCACTCACTCACTCACTCACTCACTCACTCACTCACTCACTCACTCACTCACTCAATCACTCACTCACTCACTCACACACTCACTCACTCACTCACTCACTAGCTAGTTGAAAGACTCACTAATTAATTCATTTCCTGATTAGCCGGACCCACTATAACATAACCTAGTATATTACTCACTCATCACTCAACAAATGCACATTCCAATCATTTTGACGAACTGGTGCACTTCTCACACATTGACGCACCCACACAAACACACATTCTGCCATTTATCCACGCAAGAACCACGAACTCCCCAAACATAAACATTTCCTTCAAACCAGCCCACACTGCCTTAAATTCCTGAGTCCAGTTGTAAAACACCTGTCCAGCAAACAAAGCTTTGCAAACTTATGCTTCCATGGGCAAACTCTACACTCCAACAACACAAGCTTCTTCTTTAAGTACCATGTCTGGTGGCGGAGGTGATCATGCCTCTCCACAACTTTCTGTCTCCAGTATTATTTATCAATTCTGTTCTTGACTTCTTTCCGTGTAATGACGTCACAACTGTCTAGTATCTTCACACTTTTTCCTTCAGTCTTTCCTGTTGTTATGATATATTCCAACTGTCTTCTTCTCATAACATGTCCAAAGAAGGTAGATTGATTCATTCTAACATGACCAAAGAAGGTGGATTGATTCATTCTAACATGTCCAAAGAAGGTGGATTGATTCATTCTAACATGTCCAAAGAAGGTGGATTGATTCATTCTAACATGTCCAAAGAATGTGGATTGATTCATTCTAACATGTCCAAAGAATGTGGATTGATTCATTCTAACATGTCCAAAGAATGTGGATTGATTCATTCTAACATGTCCAAAGAATGTGGATTGATTCATTCTAACATGTCCAAAGAAGGTGGATTTATTCATTCTAACATGACCAAAGAAGGTGGATTGATTCATTCTAACATGTCCAAAGAAGGTGGATTGATTCATTCTAACATGACGAATAAGCTTCCTTTGCGCACTGGTCTCTGTCAGAACATCCTCGTTACTCTTGTTAGCTGCCTATGGTATTTATGTGCTTCTGATTGGCTGCGTGGTTAGAGCGCTGGCCTCTCGCGGCAAAGGTGCCGGGTGTCGTGGTTGAGTTAAAGTGTAAGAGTAGTTTGTCGAGTTGGACAATAGTAGTGAAATCGACAAGGGATAGTGGACTGACAGAGTTATAGATTACACGTAGATAAGGTGTAAATAGGAGGTGGACTTGAGACAACCTGGAAGAAGATTTATTAAAATGATCTCTCTCTCCAAGCCTCAACACACTTATACTGTCCAAGCACCGCCTGCTCTCACTCTTTTCTCTTAATAATACATAGAGACTATAGTAAAGAGCTAATAAAATGTTAAATATGGATGGAAGGGTCGTGAACAGCGCGTTAATAAAGCAGTAAACTTTATTAAATGAAGAAAAGCATGAAAATAATGCATATCATCACAAACAACATAAAATTACATCAATAATCAAAATATGCAAAATACACCAACAACGAACACACAGACCACCGATCATAAAACCTGTAGAACACAGAGAAATGAAATAAACTGTCTGTCAGTCTGTCCGCTTTCGTGGGACCAAAGGTGCTAGCTCCAGGAAGTGTCTTACATGTAGATATCCTTTAAGGGGATGAAATAAACCTACAAAACTTTCCTTGTCGGTGCTATCATTGGTGACCTCTAATTGCGCGAGGGGGACTGGAAGACTGTCTATCTCCTGCTGACCAAATAAACAAACTGAGCGACAGCCTGTCCGCTTTCGTGGGACCAAAGGCGCTAGCTCCAGAAAGTGTCTTACGTGCAGATGTCCTTCAAGGTGACGGAATAAACTGCATAACTTTCCTTGTTGGAGCTAACTTTGGTGACCCCTAATTGCGCGAGGGGGGCTGGAACTCTGTCTATCTTTGGCTGGCCGCTCCTAAGTGCGAGGTTCTACATAACCCAGAAATACACCAGACGAAGTTACTTGAGGACAAAACGGTCCCATGCGCTCTTCCCGGCGCTAGAATTGGCTTGCGTACTGGGTATTACATCCGGTTTGGCTGGCTTGACTGTGGTTTGACTGAGTGCCTCGTTTAGGCACACAAAGGCTGGTGATTGAAATTCTGCTATAGACGCTGGGCTGATTGATATGCTGGAAGCCGCCATGCTCTGACTGGCGATCAATAGGCGAGTTGGAGACTACTACTGCAATAGATGATTTCAGATTTAGCGTTGGCTCGTTGCACACTGCGTGAGCTTAATTCCCCGTTAGAGAGAATGGCGTTGACACAGGTTTTTTTTATCAGGTGTAGGGGTTGACAACTCGGGATGCTAGCTGTATTCAGAAACCCTCTCGATCGAAGAGACTATGACGTTCTTCGCCTGACTGGAGTCTGCTCTAGCAATTCGGTATCCCTGAAACCCGAGGAATGACTAGAGATAGGCAAAACCATTTAGTTTTAGGTTAACGTCTGCCTAATTCTCCTGTGAGTCCATCTCGGGTAGGAAATATTTACGAGTGTGTTAGACTATTAAGACTCTCTAGATTTATAGTTTACAAATAACGCTACCCGGACACCTGCATGGCCTGATTCTACAGATGTATCGGCGTAATGCGTAATAAAGAGTAAGACAAAGGTTTCTCTAGAGACTACATCAGAAGTCAACAACCGCGAGAAAGTTCCCCGATAGACATAATATTATGAACACTAACTGTGTTCTAAGGGGCAAAATCCAAAGACTAACAGCGGGTTTTGTCTCCCCTGAATCGAAGATCAAACTATTTTCTCGACCGCAAGCGAGCCGGTTCTACACAGAAACCGTCTTCGCTCGTTCAAACACTTAAAGCGACCAGAGAAATTCCCCTGGTCCGACGGACCAGGTGCGCTTATGTAATATTACCGTTAGCTGACCGCTGAAGGAATTTAGTACTGAAGGCCAGAGCGTAAACAAAGCGCGGGCTGGGTCTGAGAAGGGGGGAAATGTAGGTAGAATATGATAGAAGAGAAAATACAAAAATGTCGAGGAAACCCGAACATTAAAAAAAAGTAATAACATATGGAACGGAATTGTAAAATAAATTATCAGTCACTGTGACACCGGGTTAGAAACTGGTTGGCGTAACCCAGCTGAAAATGGGTACCTGACTTTGCTCTTGAGTTAGGGGAGGAAAAGGCAGCGAGAACGGGAACTGGTCACCCCACCCTCATGATGCTGGACGTATTATAGTGAATTCTCTAACACTTCACTCTCCTACGGCTGTATCCACTGTGGGACTAAGAAGAATGGTATTTTTAACATGTTTCTGTTTAACCACATCTCTGTGGTCTCTAGTGCTTTTCTTACTTGTATACTAATTGTCCACGACTCACTTCCGTATGCCATGATTGGTTCTATATAACACTGAAGAGCTCTTTCTTACGTACATTGACAAAGAATTGTTGCATAAAATACTTTTCATTTTATAGAATGCTGTTTTTACCTGGGCTTTTCAACTATACACAAACTAAGGACAGAGAAAAAATACATCTCGAGGCTTTAGGACCACATACAAACTTTGGAATGTGGCAACAGATGCTTTCAGTGACAATATTAGATTTTTTGCTTCGTTCTTCATAAAGCATACATTCAAATGGGCGACATATTGGCGAAATGATGTATCACTTTTTATACTTATGTGGACTTTCCCAGTAACGATCCCGGAATAACTGCACGAAATAAGTCATCACGCAAGAATATTTCATCAATATTTTTGATCGATACGGTTTGAAATATTGAGATACTTGAGCAAACAAAGAGGTTGCTTTATGTGTTAGAAGTGAAAAGTATTTTCTTAATCTCAATGCAAAATGGCGTTGGTTTTTTTGATAAATGCCAAGAATGTGGTAACATATTTTTATAATCAGGGCAAACAGAGAACGATTAGGGAATGAGTTTTGTATGTTGTGTTCTTGGCAAATTATTGTATAAACGTGTTGGTCACCCACCAAAACATGGTGGCAAATAATTATGTCGCGTTCTGTCTGCTACATGCCCTGATGACGTCACTAAATTCTCCTGTAGTTATTTCCTTCGTCTCTATTTTGCTTCGGAAGTACGGAAACTCATGAAAGCATGGACGCTTCATTTATGATCAGGTATATAAATATACAGAAATACTTGGTAAAAGAAAGAAAATAAACAAACCATGGGTTACAGATGACATTCTAAAGTTATGTGATACACGGCGGGAAATGAAAAAGGTTAAGAAAGAGGTTCCTGAAGCAGCATGGCAATACAGTATGGTGAACAAAAATATTAGGAAAAAAATGAAACAGGCCAAAGAAAAATGGGTAGCTGATCAATGTGAGTCCATTAATACGGGGCTAATAAAAGGTAACAGCAAGGCAGCTTTTGACACATTAAGAAAACTATCAAAACCTCAACAGCCCAGGGTAACTGTCATAGAAGATAGCAATGGGGCTCTGCTCAATGAAAAAACAGCTGTAACGAGAAGGTGGACAGAATATTGTAAAGAATTATATAACTGTAAACTTGACACTGACTTAGGCATATTAAACAACATTAAGTGCGAAAACAGGGAACTCGGAAATGCAGCAATATTACGGGAAGAAGTGGAAGAGGCTATATGTTCGATGAAAGGAGGGAAGTCACCGGGTGTGGATAATATACCAGCAGAGCTCTTGAAATATGGAGGACCAGATATAGTAAAAATCATGACAACAATTTGCCAGAAGATATGGAGTACAAAAAAAATGGCCAAAAGAATGGACGCAGTCATTAGTAATACCGCTTCCAAAGAAAGGAAATCTAAAAATGTGCAAGAACTACAGAACCATTAGCCTTATTAGTCATCCAAGTAAGGTGATGTTAAAGATACTTTTGAACAGAATAAAACAGAAATCAGAAGAAATCTTGTCAGAGGAACAGGCTGGCTTTAGACCAAAAAGAAGTACCTCAGAACAAATCTTCAATATTAGATTACTTATCGAAAAACATCTCCAACATCAACACGATTTATACCATAACTTCATCGATTTCACAAAAGCCTTCGATCGAGTCTGGCATGAAGGCTTATGGCAAGTAATGAGAAAATTCAATTTTGATACCAACATCATAGATATCATTGAAGCACTATACAAGGACGCAAGCAGTGCTGTTTTTGTAAGCAACGACATTGGAGAATTTTTCAAAACAACTGTAGGAGTTCGCCAAGGATGTATCCTGTCACCAGTGCTCTTTAATATATATCTAGAACATATTATGCAGGAGGCTCTCTACGATTATAAATCAACCATATCGATTGGAGGCCGACCTCTGTGCAACCTACGTTTTGCTGATGATATTGATCTGATAGCTGGATCAGAATCAGAACTTCAAGACCTTACCTCTAGACTGGAGAAAGTAACAAGAACGTATGGGATGGAAATTAATATAGAAAAAAGCAAGATATTGGTGAATAGCCATAAGAAACATGTTCCGACCAACATTACGTTAAATGGGCAAACGTTAGAAGAAGTAAACACCTTTAAATATCTCGGGTCCACTATATGTAGTGATGGAAGATCAATTAAAGAAATCAAGACAAGACTTGAGATGGCCTCAGCTGCCATGACAAGGTTGAATGTGATCTGGAAAAGTAACATCAGTTTTCCTGTGAAGATCAAATTATACAAATCACTTGTATTATCTATTCTCTTGTATGGGTGTGAGGGCTGGACACTCACTGCAGATACGGAGCGAAGGATTCAGGCTTTCGAGCATAAATGTTATAGAAGAATTTTGCGCATTTGCTATAAAGAGCACAAAACAAATGTCTATGTTAGAGAGAAGATAAACACCTATGCAGGCCACCAAGAACCACTTTTGTCAATAGTGAAACGTCGAAAGCTTGCCTGGTTTGGGCATGTAACTCGTCATGACTCCCTTTCAAAAACGATCCTTCAGGGAACAGTCGAAGGTAAACGGAGAAGAGGAAGGCAGAGAAAATCCTGGGCTGATAACATCAAAGAATGGGCAGGACACGGTTTTTCCACACTTGTACGCATTGCTGAGGATAGAGAGCAGTGGAGGACCCTGTCTGCTGATGCTTCCACCATGGCACCCCTACGACCCATGACGGGTTACGGGCTGAGATGATGATATAAATATAGTGTAGCCCGGATAAGCGGAAGGCGCTTGGTCCATCTAAAATACTTTGGCTTATCCGAAATTCTGCTTATCAGGAGTTTCTACCAAAAAAAGACTTCTGGCTGGGGGCTGCCAAATTGTCTTGAATTAACCGAAGATCTGCTTAAGCGAGTTCTGCTTATCCGGACTTTACTGTATATAGTTGAGACCCTTATTCATACTACCCGAAATGATTAATATAAACGGGGAAAATGCGAGAAAGTTCTTCTAAACAACAGTCCATGCACTGAAGAATATTGGGAAAATATGCGCGTTGTTTCATCAGGCGCGCAATATATAGTTTTTTTTTTTAAATTTGTTTTTTTAAAAGGTATTAAATTTTGTTAATTTATTTTAGTTAATAATTTATTTTTCCCCCCTTAAATTTATGTCTGGATGTTACAAATGTATGTTATTATTTTACCTCGATAATGTTGTATGCTTAAATAATGCTAAAAACACATGTGCTATTGAAAGGATACGGTATGTAAGATGACAGAGAGAAGAAGGGCAGAATGTAAGACGGGCCTGCGTGCCCAATTCTTAACCCGTTGAAAATAAAGTTCGTTCGTTCGTTCGTTCCCTGGCCCGAACGCGTCAAGAAAAGATGCATCTTTGGTGTGAAAAGATGGGACATTACGTTACCGTGAAGGCAGTTTTCTTATAATAAGGGAATAGAGTTTTTTTTTAATTTTTAGACGTCAAATAGGATCAGACTACAAGACAGTTCGAATAAAAGGAACGAATTAAGGAATATCTTTATTTGTACAAAGTGAAGGAAATATGAGTGCATACGCATAATAGAAAGATTAAAATGGTGTGACAAGATCACCAATGTGGAACTGATGACAAGATCACCAATGTGGAACTGATGACAAGATCACCAATGTGGAACTGATGACAAGATCACCAATGTGGAACTGATGACAAGATCACCAATGTGGAACTGATGGGAAGAACCGGACAAATAACAGGAGAACAAGGTGTGAGGAGATGATGATGATGGCACTGAATAAATAAGTTGAGAAAATAAGTTGAGAAAATAAGTTGAGAAAATAAGTTGATAGAGTTACAAGTCAGTTCTTTTCCTGTAATCCCCAGGGTAAGAAAAATAATGGGAGACGGAGAAGGGAATTAGACATGGACAGGAAGGGGGGAGAAGTCCTGGGGGGGGGGGGGGGGGGTCTCTTATGAGAATAAGAAAGAATAGGATTTGTGCTCCGTGATGCATGTCGTATAAGGCTACTAACATGAGGTTGTACATAGGACTGGCAACCTCATCATGTCAAATAACCTGCTACGGAAACTACCGCTGCAGGAGGATGCCCTTTGGTACGGGGGGGGGGAGGGCAGCTGTAGTGATGGCTCCATGTTACACAAGGGGGGGGGGGAAGGAGATGATGGATGGTTGGAGGGACAGATGCAGCCTCAGAATCACATTAATTGATACACATACCTTCTCACTAGAATTATCTGTAAAATATTCATTCTCTCCATAAATTTCACTGCTATAATAAATCTTGTTCGATGTATCTCTCGCTCTACGGTTTAGTTTGATATAGACAACCATTTTCATCTTACTAATTCTTCTTTCGAATGAGTTTTTGAGTTTATAACACTCGATAATTTAACTTAATTTAGAAATTAATTCTCATCTCTGTAATTTCGCTCTCGATTGATTATTTGAATCTTATACTCTATAATTTAACTTAATTTAGACATTTATTTTCATCTCAATAAATCCTCTTTCGAAGGTTTCATTAATCTCACCCTTTGAGATGCAGATTAATTTACACTGTTTCTCATTTCAGCAATTCTTGTTTCGAATGCTTTTATGAATCTCTCATTTATGATTCAATTTAATTAGGAGATTCATCTTGCAAATGTTAATGATCAACTCAGTGATTTTCCTCCATCCATCATTCTCTCATTACTCCCCTACCCCTCCCCAAACACACTTCCTGCTTTACGATCTCAATGCATTTAATAACGCCTCTCTCAGTTTAGTATAATACTCTATTTCGCTACACTTTTTCCCTCACGCCTAATGTGACTCTAATTTCCGGCACTCATAAACAAGCTTGGTATTCCGTAATTTCTATGTGGCTATAATTAACAGTACAAAAATTGTGTATGTATACGTTTAATAAGGCCAGTGATGTGATGGAGCATTAGTCATAATATCTACTAGGAAAATAGGCGCACGGCATTCACAAATTACCTCTAGGAAGTGCGCGATAGTACAACGAGCAGTGGCGTCTGTAGAAAGGGTGGGGTAATGGAACTTTTTCGTAATTTTTTTGTCCTTAAAGAAATGAGAGAAGAGCATCACATGTACTTCATTTGCCTTCGCTCCTCCACTATTTTGTGAGAGTCTACCCTACTCAACCTTATCTTCAGTTATAATTATGGTATCATCATTGTAATATTTATTTTTAACTTTGTGTGACCATTTGAAACAGAGTTATTTAGAAGTATATGGTGTGATATATATATTTACAAACTTTTTCCTAATTTTTTCCCCATAACATATTGAACTAATTTGCTTTGGGTGGCTCAGACGTTTTTTCTTATACGTATAAACCTTAGATGACATTTCCATTTTTAAGATTGTTTATTTTCCTTTTAAACAATAAACTCGGTATTATTAAGAACTTACTAAAACAATAATACAATTTATAAGGAAGCTTCCTAGAGTGAGTCCCATATAAGCGCTCCTTCTCCATTACCATCCCTTAAAAATCTCTAAATACGCCGCTGCTTATGATAAATTACGGCTTTCATTAGATCGTTCATACGGTAAAGTACATGAGTGTGTTCTCTTTTCATATAGCGAAAAAAAGTTTAAAAAAGTAACGTGAAAAGAGATGATTTACCATTATCTAAATACAGTATAGAACAAATTGACCACGTCACAAAATAATTGTACGGCCACCATAAGAAATTCTATTGTAACACTTAAACAGCTATTAATAATCGGAAAGAACACACACATAAACACACACGTTGGCGCTTTGTTCCCATGTCAAATACAAAGGGGCTGTCCAAGGTTATCTTACATATTTTTACAACAATGCCTAACCCAGACGGACAGGTCCCGTTGATTTTGACGCGTCCGAAAACAACCTAAGCCGGGTGTCTACAGTGAACAAGGATTGTTTTACCAAAAAGAGGCTTGTCTCGCCAGTACGAGGCAACAATCATTAAAAAAAAAAAATTCCCTACAAGGATAGTCCCTGGAACAATTAAAAAAACAACAAAACAACCAAACAAACTAATAAAGCGGGATATACCAAAGATATGCTGGGTAGACAATAATAAAACAATGAGAAAGCTTATATCTTTAACCAAGACACATATGTTGACACAAGACTGGCGGCTAGAAACAAAGTATAAAGCGGTTCCATTGAATAGTGACACCCAAACGATCACCTTGGTAACGGAAAAGGACAGAAAGAACCAAAAACAAAAACAAATGAATAATGTAGATAGACAGCGATTGCTGGCGTGTGAGTACACACACACGCAAACGCAAGTACATTTATTATAATTCATTCAATGTTTGCACTTAAAACGTCATTAAAAAAAAAAAACTTACAAAACAAAACAAACAAATTCGGAGGTTCATATTTAAACGTGGCATTGATATTTAAAAGTGTTTACCTACATTATAAATCATAAAACTGTAGCTGGTCTCATGCAGGAAGCCTGCTTTAAAGTAATCATGAGATCTTGCAGAAGTGGTTTGTGGAAGCAATGTGTTTTACATGATGAGGTTGCTAGTTCTCATGGTGCAACACTGCATGGTAGTCACATGTTACGACGTGCCTAACTAGTCCTATTTTTTCTTAGTCTCCCATGAGTTCCCCTATTCTACACACAAACTTCTATTCTACACACAAACTTCTATTTTACACACAAACTTCTATTCTACACACAAACTTCTATTCTACGCACATACTTCTATTCTACACACATACTTCTATTCTACACACATACTTCTATTCTACGCACAAACTTCTATTCTACGCACAAACTTCTATTTTACACACAAACTTCTATTCTACACACAAACTTCTATTCTACGCACATACTTCTATTCTACACACAAACTTCTATTCTACACACATACTTCTATTCTACACACATACTTCTATTCTACACACATACTTCTATTCTACACACATACTTCTATTCTACACACAAACTTCTATTCTACACACATACTTCTATTCTACGCACAAACTTCTATTCTACACACATACTTCTATTCTACACACATACTTCTATTCTACACACATACTTCTATTCTACACACATACTTCTATTCTACACACATACTTCTATTCTACACACATACTTCTATTCTACACACATACTTCTATTCTACACACATACTTCTATTCTACACACATACTTCTATTCTACACACATACTTCTATTCTACACACATACTTCTATTCTACACACAAACTTCTATTCTACGCACAAACTTCTATTCTACGCACATACTTCTATTCTACACACAAACTTCTATTCTACACACATACTTCTATTCTACACACATACTTCTATTCTACACACATACTTCTATTCTACACACAAACTTCTATTCTACACACATACTTCTATTCTACACACAAACTTCTATTCTACACACAAACTTCTATTCTACACACAAACTTCTATTCTACACACATACTTCTATTCTACGCACATACTTCTATTCTACGCACAAACTTCTATTCTACACACAAACTTCTATTCTACACACAAACTTCTATTCTACACACAAACTTCTATTCTACACACAAACTTCTATTCTACACACAAACTTCTATTCTACACACAAACTTCTATTCTACACACAAACTTCTATTCTACACACAAACTTCTATTCTACACACATACTTCTATTCTACACACATACTTCTATTCTACACACATACTTCTATTCTACGCACAAACTTCTATTCTACGCACAAACTTCTATTCTACGCACATACTTCTATTCTACACACATACTTCTATTCTACACACATACTTCTATTCTACACACATACTTCTATTCTACACACAAACTTCTATTCTACACACAAACTTCTATTCTACGCACAAACTTCTATTTTACGCACAAACTTCTATTCTACGCACAAACTTCTATTCTACGCACATACTTCTATTCTACACACATACTTCTATTCTACACACATACTTCTATTCTACACACATACTTCTATTCTACACACATACTTCTATTCTACACACAAACTTCTATTCTACACACATACTTCTATTCTACACACAAACTTCTATTCTACACACAAACTTCTATTCTACACACAAACTTCTATTCTACGCACATACTTCTATTCTACGCACATACTTCTATTCTACGCACATACTTCTATTCTACGCACATACTTCTATTCTACACACATACTTCTATTCTACACACATACTTCTATTCTACACACATACTTCTATTCTACACACATACTTCTATTCTACACACATACTTCTATTCTACACACATACTTCTATTCTACACACATACTTCTATTCTATACACATACTTCTATTCTACGCACAAACTTCTATTCTACGCACAAACTTCTATTCTACGCACATACTTCTATTCTACGCACATACTTCTATTCTACACACATACTTCTATTCTACACACATACTTCTATTCTACACACAAACTTCTATTCTACACACATACTTCTATTCTACACACATACTTCTATTCTACACACAAACTTCTATTCTACACACATACTTCTATTCTACACACAAACTTCTATTCTACACACATACTTCTATTCTACGCACATACTTCTATTCTACGCACATACTTCTATTCTACGCACATACTTCTATTCTACGCACATACTTCTATTCTACGCACATACTTCTATTCTACACACATACTTCTATTCTACACACATACTTCTATTCTACACACATACTTCTATTCTACACACAAACTTCTATTCTACACACATACTTCTATTCTACACACATACTTCTATTCTACACACATACTTCTATTCTACACACATACTTCTATTCTACACACAAACTTCTATTCTACACACATACTTCTATTCTACGCACAAACTTCTATTCTACGCACATACTTCTATTCTACGCACATACTTCTATTCTACACACATACTTCTATTCTACACACATACTTCTATTCTACACACATACTTCTATTCTACGCACATACTTCTATTCTACGCACAAACTTCTATTCTACGCACATACTTCTATTCTACACACATACTTCTATTCTACACACATACTTCTATTCTACACACATACTTCTATTCTACACACATACTTCTATTCTACGCACAAACTTCTATTCTACGCACATACTTCTATTCTACACACAAACTTCTATTCTACACACATACTTCTATTCTACACACATACTTCTATTCTACACACATACTTCTATTCTACACACATACTTCTATTCTACACACATACTTCTATTCTACACACATACTTCTATTCTACACACATACTTCTATTCTACGCACAAACTTCTATTCTACGCACATACTTCTATTCTACACACAAACTTCTATTCTACACACATACTTCTATTCTACACACATACTTCTATTCTACACACATACTTCTATTCTACACACATACTTCTATTCTACACACATACTTCTATTCTACGCACATACTTCTATTCTACGCACAAACTTCTATTCTACGCACATACTTCTATTCTACACACAAACTTCTATTCTACACACATACTTCTATTCTACACACATACTTCTATTCTACACACATACTTCTATTCTACACACATACTTCTATTCTACACACATACTTCTATTCTACACACATACTTCTATTCTACACACAAACTTCTATTCTACACACATACTTCTATTCTACACACATACTTCTATTCTACACACATACTTCTATTCTACACACATACTTCTATTCTACACACATACTTCTATTCTACACACAAACTTCTATTCTACACACATACTTCTATTCTACACACATACTTCTATTCTACACACATACTTCTATTCTACACACATACTTCTATTCTACACACATACTTCTATTCTACGCACAAACTTCTATTCTACACACAAACTTCTATTCTACACACAAACTTCTATTCTACACACAAACTTCTATTCTACACACATACTTCTATTCTACACACATACTTCTATTCTACACACATACTTCTATTCTACGCACAAACTTCTATTCTACACACATACTTCTATTCTACACACATACTTCTATTCTACACACATACTTCTATTCTACGCACAAACTTCTATTCTACACACAAACTTCTATTCTACACACAAACTTCTATTCTACACACAAACTTCTATTCTACACACATACTTCTATTCTACACACATACTTCTATTCTACACACAAACTTCTATTCTACACACAAACTTCTATTCTACACACAAACTTCTATTCTACACACAAACTTCTATTCTACGCACAAACTTCTATTCTACGCACAAACTTCTATTCTACACACATACTTCTATTCTACACACAAACTTCTATTCTACACACAAACTTCTATTCTACACACAAACTTCTATTCTACACACATACTTCTATTCTACACACATACTTCTATTCTACACACATACTTCTATTCTATACACATACTTCTATTCTACACACATACTTATATTCTACACACAAACTTCTATTCTACACACATACTTCTATTCTACACACAAACTTCTATTCTACACACAAACTTCTATTCTACACACAAACTTCTATTCTACACACATACTTCTATTCTACACACAAACTTCTATTCTACACACATACTTCTATTCTACACACATACTTCTATTCTACACACATACTTCTATTCTACGCACAAACTTCTATTCTACGCACAAACTTCTATTCTACACACATACTTCTATTCTACACACATACTTCTATTCTACACACATACTTCTATTCTACACACATACTTCTATTCTACACACATACTTCTATTCTACACACATACTTCTATTCTATACACATACTTCTATTCTACACACATACTTCTATTCTACACACAAACTTCTATTCTACACACAAACTTCTATTCTACACACAAACTTCTATTCTACACACAAACTTCTATTCTACACACAAACTTCTATTCTACACACAAACTTCTATTCTACACACAAACTTCTATTCTACACACAAACTTCTATTCTACACACATACTTCTATTCTACACACATACTTCTATTCTACACACAAACTTCTATTCTACACACAAACTTCTATTCTACACACAAACTTCTATTCTACACACAAACTTCTATTCTACACACAAACTTCTATTCTACACACAAACTTCTATTCTACACACATACTTCTATTCTACACACAAACTTCTATTCTACACACAAACTTCTATTCTACACACATACTTCTATTCTACACACAAACTTCTATTCTACACACAAACTTCTATTCTACACACATACTTCTATTCTACACACATACTTCTATTCTACACACAAACTTCTATTCTACACACAAACTTCTATTCTACACACAAACTTCTATTCTACACACATACTTCTATTCTACACACAAACTTCTATTCTACACACAAACTTCTATTCTACACACAAACTTCTATTCTACACACAAACTTCTATTCTATACACATACTTCTATTCTACACACATACTTCTATTCTACACACAAACTTCTATTCTACACACAAACTTCTATTCTACACACAAACTTCTATTCTACACACAAACTTCTATTCTACACACAAACTTCTATTCTACACACAAACTTCTATTCTACACACAAACTTCTATTCTACACACAAACTTCTATTCTACACACAAACTTCTATTCTACACACATACTTCTATTCTACACACATACTTCTATTCTACACACATACTTCTATTCTACACACATACTTCTATTCTACACACAAACTTCTATTCTACACACAAACTTCTATTCTACACACAAACTTCTATTCTACACACAAACTTCTATTCTACACACAAACTTCTATTCTACACACAAACTTCTATTCTACACACATACTTCTATTCTACACACAAACTTCTATTCTACACACAAACTTCTATTCTACGCACAAACTTCTATTCTACGCACAAACTTCTATTCTACACACATACTTCTATTCTACACACATACTTCTATTCTACACACATACTTCTATTCTACACACATACTTCTATTCTACACACAAACTTCTATTCTACACACAAACTTCTATTCTACACACATACTTCTATTCTACGCACAAACTTCTATTCTACACACATACTTCTATTCTACACACATACTTCTATTCTACACACAAACTTCTATTCTACACACATACTTCTATTCTACATACAAACTTCTATTCTACACACAAACTTCTATTCTACACACAAACTTCTATTCTACACACATACTTTTATTCTATACACATACTTCTATTCTACACACATACTTAAACATAAAGGCAGTAGGGGAGAGAAGTGTTCGATACTTCACCGATACCAGGATTCAAATTTTTTTAGGTGGGGGTGACAAGTCCTCTTCATCGCTGACTTTGCCATTGCCAAGTCACGAGCAGAATCTAGTACTCATTTGTACAGCTGGGTAGACTGGAACGTAACGCGACCTGGTTCGAACCCGGTCTCTTTGCATCAAGAATCAAGCGCACCAACCACTGTGCCAGTGGGATGCTCGCGCATACATGGGGGAACTTAATTACATACATACGCACGCGATCGTCACTCAGGAACGCGCTTGCAATATTCATTTTGAGCAAGTGTGATGTGACGCCACGAAACGCTAAATTAATATCTTATCTGATAAAGACAGAATGCGAATTACTTTTGTGGTCGTCAGTTCCCCTGTACAGCTTTATATTTACTTACATCTTACGACATGTCCTAGAGACCATTATTAAATTTGTTTGTTGCTGGTCTCCTTAGAGATCCCGTTAACGTTACACTAATATACTGAACCTCCGGCTTCTTCTTCTTCTTCCTCGTTCGTCCTGAAAAGGACGTTGGTCCGTTGTGTCCGTTTACAGCGGAGCTGCGATATTTTCGCCTTCCGGCCGACACATCCGACTTCAGCACGGCATTTTTTGGGACCGGGTTCGCCTTCCCTCTTCGATCCCTACTCTCTCAGCCAGACTGCCGAGATGCAGCCTGTTCCCAGGACAACCACTTGGAGGTCGATACTCCGGCTTGACTTTCATATGGTTTCTTAGCTTTATACTCATTTCTTGCGTATTTTCTATGCATGGAGGAATATCTGGAATCATCCTTATATAACCACCACCTAGGCACAATGCTATATTATACATATGTGGAAGTTAACCTCTGTCTGTGAGGCTAATTACACCCTCACTGACTGTTGAAATCATCCACACACTTCCAGTGATTCCCTCTGTGGTGAAACATGCTGAGAACCCAGCATTGTACACTAAGATTGGAAGCGCCACTTCAGCCCCAGACGTAACTCTGCCGTTTTACCTGGTTGACTGCATGCAGGAGGATCTCACTATAGGCCCATGATGGGCAGGGGGAGCTGAGAAGTATCTCTGTGTAGGGCGTGACAATTCATTGGGAGAGCTCTGAACCAGAGCACTGAACCAGAGCACAGTACTTTAGCTCTGTATATTTCAAGAGCCCCCTTGGATGGTGGGGAATGCACAGTATACCACGTGCTTCTTCCTCCCAGCTTGGGACCAAATGTGATGATCCTTTGAATGCAAGCCTAGCTAATGACGTCAACTTAGCAAGTTTCAGAATGGCAGAAAAGCCACAGGAAAAGCCTAGATCTACAGTGTAAACAATACCAAGGAGTCTTCATCTTGGTATTGGTTAAACAACAACATGAAATGCGTATTTGCCAGATTATACGACTGTTTTAGATTCCTGCGCCGTCTTGTAATTTCCACTTTCACATACACGTGCGAAACTTTGACAGTAGATTTAGAGAGAAGGCGTTAGAAAGGAGATGTTACAGAAAGAGCATTGGGGCATAACACATGGATCGTGTAACAAATAAACACAGATAAGACACACAGTTAGAAGCGCTATAGGACCGCATGAAGACCTTCTTACAACATAAAAGAGATGGTGGTAAAGGCACATAACAAAATCACATGCGCTAACAAAGAATGTTGTTCAAGGCAGAGTAACAATCAGAAGGGGGCATGACGCACAGAAAAAGATTGACAACATTGAAAGATGGACACATCTACATGTAGAAGAATTAAACAGACTAATAACAATCAACAGACAGTAGTAACGACTACTAGACAATTGCTCATTGTCTATGGCGCCTCGAAGATCAAATCTTATGTGACAAGTTAATTCAAACACTCATTGTCTGTGGTGCCTCATTGATCAAGCGTTATAAGGCAAGCTAAGACAAGCGCTGATTGTCTGTGGTCCCACAATGACCAAGTATTAGGCACAAGTCAAGTCAAGCGCAGATTGTCAATGGCGCCCCAGTGACCATATCTTATGGACAAGTCAAGAGCTGATAGTCTGTGGTGACCTAAAGATCAACTGTTATGGGACAAGTCAGTGCACACGACTTCAGCAAATCGCCAACGTACAGGAGGTCTCAGAACAACGTTGTCCATGACAACGCAACTGAAAGTCATGTTCATGCAGGAAGGCAAGCCGGGCTAGTCACGTGTACAACATGTGTATGATTCGTATACGAATGAACAAGATAGCAATCCTAACAAAGAAAATCCTCTACAACAATATGAAGATAATCCTACCATATTCATCAGAGAATGTCTTTCATTTCCTTAGGATCATGTTCAGTGAAGTCAAAACCGTTATAACGTGTCTTTATATTTAAAAAAAATGCGTCTTAATATAACCGACGGTCCTTGTGTCTAGGTTGAATTGGCCGCGTGAAGTCGTTATTGTTAATTTCTTGGTGTTTTTTTTAGCTCCCTCCCTTTCCTAATTCTTGCTGTTTGTATGTTGCGCTGAGGAAGGTCAAGGTTGTTCTAAAACAAATTTCTACGTGCATAAGTAAAACCGACCGACACAGTATTTAGAAAGATAGATAAATAGGTACATGGATAGATACACAGACAGACAGACAGACAGATAAAATAGACAGATAAATAGACAGATAGATAGAGGGGTAGATAGACAGATAGATAGATGGAAGGTACATGGATAGATATACAGATAGACAGACAGAGAGACAGATAAAATAGACAGATAGACAGGTAGATCGACTGATAAATAGATAAACAGACAGACTGGCAGATAGATAGATAGATAGATAGATAGATAGATAGATAGATAGATAGATAGATAGATAGATAGATAGATAGATAGATAGATCCGCACGCACACACAACAACGTAGGCAACTTACTTGTATACAAGAACACACACACTCATACAAAAATACACGCACACATTTCATTCAATGCACGCGCCTTCTCACTATATGACTAATACCTTCACAAAACTCCACCCAAATACATTATGTATTCGATTACCACAAACCTCTTTCTTCTTGTAATTACAATGCCCGGGTACAAATGCGATCGATATGGCGCGGCCTGTCGCTTGGGTTACATTGTTAATTCCTGCCACGGCAGTGGAAATAATACAGATGTAGAGTAATCAATTTTGTCATGGGTATTCGCACGGAAGTGCCTGATATTTGGAAGTGGATATTCCAGTCTGGGCTAAACATACTTTTATCTGACTGAGGTGGACTTAACAGTTATGTACGTGACTACAGACATCCTATTAGAAGCATTTGAAACAGGTTATTAAAATGGTTTTCTTCAGTTTTAAGCACCATCTTCACTGCAGACGGACAACTCCATCAGTGCTCCAATTTCCTCCCTTAGATCACACAAGGAGGATCTCAGCACAGTGCACGAACTTTGAAACAGCGGCGAGGATCCCAATGTGTGTATATAGGAATCACAATTTAAAAATATTTTTGAAGTGGGTAGGTTTCCTGATTTTTACATTTTGCCAAGGCCGCGGCCGTGCGGCCTACTCTTTACGATTTCCAACTGCTGAGGGATTTTTAACGTGCGCAACTTGCACACGAGACCTCCTATTTTTTCACCTTTATCAGAGAAGGCTGCGCATCCGATCTTACAATCCAGGACATCAGTGAGGACTATTAATTACATTATTTGGAACCACTGTCCGAAAAAAATATTTCCATCAATTATATTCCCTGTACTGGGACCGAACCCGGTACCTTTAGAATCAGAGGCGGTCGCCATACCTTTCAGTCACTCCGGCCACTTAAAAATGAGAAAGTGTTAACCGTGCTCCAGCAGGAGCTGATGACAGGAAAGTCTATAAAGAGCGTTACAGCTACCTAAGCAAATAACCAGAACAAAGCTACCTCTGTTACCCGGTGGACAGAGTTGCTGGCCTTTGGATTTTTCAGGGCGTTGCGAGGTCACAAGATGGCGCCCACTGTCACATAACGAAAAAAAACAACTTACAGTGAAATTTCTTGTTTACTCGTTCTTATTCTTTTAGAATTTAAAGTGTTTGTTATTTTTTAATGCTCGCGCCGTGGACAGCCGGCTGTGCCGGTGGATTCCAGAACCAGGACTGTCTTGTAAAAGTTATCAATAGAATTTCTCAGTGCGTGTCTGTTAAACTCTGTAGTCGTTAACTCATACTGGCTACTAGTTGTTGAATCACGCTTTATTTGTTAAATGACGTGAATGTCCACCAGTTGATAAATGTAGATGTTGGGACTGGTGTAGTAAAGTGTAACGATTGTCAACTCATTAAACCCAGCACAGTTTTGGTCATACAGGTCATCTTGTCCTGGAACGTGATGAGGCTCCGACAAGAATGTGAGTGTAGACAATGAGTGTGTATATGAATGTCAGAACGTGAATGGTAGAATGATTCGATAGAGTTGACAGGTTGGTAGTACATCACTCATACTCACACTGTTCGAATTCAAGAAGTACTGGAACTACGGTGGTCTTTTTATAACATTTAATGAGACGCACACTTGGACAGTACGTGTATGGTTACAGGAACAAATGTCGACATAGACAGCATAATGTTGATCACAGGAATATCATCTTAGGTTAGCATTCATGCTTGGCAAATATCATAATGGAGCATTCGTAAATAAGCATTCAGAGTTCCATCATGTAAATCATCTGGCTTTACTGACTGGGCACGTCAGTCCATAACCAATATATAGGAAGGCTCCTAGACCTAACCTCGTCTAGCGAATATCCCTTCACGTAAAGTTCAATATATATATTTTCCATAAAGATATAGGAATCCCAGACATGGGTTCTCACATGTAGCAGTGATCTCTTGGTTCATCGAGCGATAGTACAGGCATCCCTTTTTCTCACTCGATAAATACAAAGTATATGGATTTCAACATGGCTGTGCTTCTCTCGTGAGCTTCACTCACTATTGGATACAGACCAAAATTGGTCATTCGTTAAATGTCCTCATTTCTTCATAGCTTCTATCATAGAGGTAATTGAATAATATCCTATAATCTAGTGCTGATACATAGGAATGTCATCTTCCTTTGAATAAATATTCTTTTCAAAAGTACCACTGTGCATCTGCTTATCGACAACGATGGCGAAGCCCAAGTTCATAAGAAATTGTGGTTTTACCTTTCTATGCGAAATATAACTTTGCCATCCCTTGGCAAAAGAGAATAAACACTGGGGTAAAGTACATACAACATGTCTAAATGACTATCACTTTTCCCCATCTACTTATAGATCACTTTTTCGGCGATAAGCCGGCTACAACAAAATTCGACATCCCGACAGGATGACAGCCATGAATCACACCCCCCTGCTAGCGATACTTCCGCTGCATAGCCTTTGACCTTTTCTAGCGACAACCAACATAGTTCGACTTAGAAATGTAAAGATATCCATATATAAGACAGACTCGTCCTACTCATACAAACACTACGTATAAATTCAGGCCATAGATATACTGAAGCAAGAACAATCTATTCCTACCCAGCCAAAGAATAAATCGCAGTAGGCCTAAATTCGTCCGCGGAGTCCGATCGAAGATGACGGAACTCCTTTCAAGGGAAGTAACTCAAAAATGACTTCTCCTTAAGCACTTAAAAAAGGAAATACTTTGTTTACAAAATATTTGCGAACATAATAAGTATATAAATGTATTATATTGCAAGATAGTAAAGATTGCACTTTACAGTCTTACCTTACCTCCCGGGAAAAAAAAAATAAATTTTTTTTTTTTAAATACATCTAGGAGCAACGTAGAATAGGCTCACAACGCAAGAATACTGCGCAGATGAAAATATCAGGAATAACTATAATTCCTAATATGACCGGTGAGAATATATCTCAAAATCTGAGAGAAATTGTTTCTCTACGAATAAATGTTTCCAGGAAGGTGTGATGTACGTATAATACAATTCTGGTAATTATACAATGCATACCAAAAATTCACACTATAATCTTAAATTTATGATTTATGAAGAAACAATCATCAAAGAACAGCGGTGAATAAACATCAATAAACCGCTAAGTAGAGATACCATCATTCTATTATTAAATTACAAATGTGTATCTTAGTAAAGAAACAAAAAATAACTGTTGTAAAGTTATACATATTAAAAAGATCCAATATTTAACAGTTAAGTGGCATCATGTGGGCATCTGGACAGAATGTCCGCCATCACATTTTCTGAACCACGGATAGCTCGTACCGAAAAATGAAAAGGTTGAAGAGCGATTGCGTATCGAGTTGATCTCGAGCTCTTCAAGTTCTTACTTTGGATAGCCGTAAGAGCTTTTTGGTCAGTTTCCACCACGAAATGCGCGCCCAGAAGGAATCTTTGGAGTTTGAGAATTGACCAAACCATTGCCAATAATTCACGGTCTAAAACCGAGTAATTCCTTTCTGCAGCATTAAGTTTTCTGGATATATACATTACAGGATGCAGAGTTCCAGAGTACTCTTGCATTAGTGCCGCTCCAATCCCAGTGGATGAAGCGTCACTACGAAGAACAAATGTCTTATCTGTTGTAGGTAACACTAAAATAGGTGGTGATGAAAACATAGTTTTGATCTTCTCTAGTGAAGATTGGCATTCATGAGACCAGTGAACCATGTTAGGCGACCCTTTCTTTAATAGTGTAGAGAGAGGTGCCATGATAGAGGACAGATTCGGAATGAAACGTCCATAAAATTGTATGAGACCTAAAAGACTTCGCACTTGCTTTTTAGTCCTAGGGATAGAGATGTTAAGTATCTTAGTGATATTATGGTCTTCTGTCTTCAAGAAACCGTGACCTACTCGATGGCCTAAGAAAGCAATTTCGCTAAAGCCAATACAAGCTTTGGATGGTTTTGCTGTCAGGTTATACTCACGCAGAGTTGATAATAATTCAACTAACCCTGAATAGTGATCTTCCCAAGTATCGCTGAAAAGACAGATGTCGTCTAGATAAGCAATGACATCTGACCGATACGATAGGATTCGACGCATCATGCGTACAAATGTAGCTGGTGCGTTCATAAGGCCGAAAGGCATAAAATTCCATTGGAAAAGGCCTCTGGGAGTAGAGAAAGCGGTAAGAGGTTTGGCGCGTTTGGATAATGGAACTTGCCAATATCCTTTAGACAAATCAAGTTTAGTGAAAAAATGCGATTTAGAAAGACGAGTAAGTAGTTCTTCCAGTAAAGGCATAGGTTCAGCATCGAACTTCGTAACTTGATTCAATTTGCGATAGTCAACGCAAAGACGTATGTTATTGTCTTTTTTTCGAACAATAACCATCGGCGAAGAATATGCAGAAGTGGATGGTTCGATTATTTGTAAATCTATCATTTCATCCAACTCCTTTTCAACCTGTGTTTGGAAATGTATAGGGATAGGATAAGGTCTAACCCTAATTGGAGTATGTTCAGTTAGAACAATGTCATGCTCAATGACATGAGTTTGTCCAGGGATGTCAGTGAGGACATCCTGAAATGTTTGTAACATAGACGAAACTTGTCGCTGTTCTCCTAGAGACAAATCAGGAGAAACAGTAACGTCTTTCCATGATTCACTAGAATGAAGTGGGATCATTGGAAGCGGGAGATTAACATCCGAAAAACTTGTTTCCTCATCCTGTATTACAGACAGTGATGAGTAATGACCATGTTTGACATGAGAATCGTCCGTTGCCTGGAAAATAGGCTGTAGATAGTCAGGACGTTCATGGAACTCCGTAAGCATATTGATGTGGAAGGTTTTATGCTTCCCGTTGATATCGACGATGTAGTCAACATCTGAAATTTTCGATATTATATCGTACGGACCTTTCCAACTAATAAGGAGTCTATTTTCACGACAAGGTAGCAAAACAAATGCTTTGTCACCAGGACAAAGTTGTCGTAAAGTTCTCTTCTTATTAGCAAATTGTCTTGCCTTCTGCTTAGCAAATTCAGAAGAGGACGTTGCCAATTTGCATGCTTCGATAATCTTTTGTCTCAGCGCGATGACATACTCGTAAGAAGATTTTGTGTCATCGTCAATATTGTCAGCTGTTATAAGATCATGCAGCAAAGACATTGGGCCGCGCGGTCGCGCGCCAAAGACAAGTTCAAAGGGAGAAAACCCTGTATGTTCATTGGGGACCTCTCTGTACGCGAAGAGGGCCGCGGGTAAAACCCTATCCCAATCTTGAGGATGATCCTCAGTTATCTTCCCTAATAAGTTCTTAAGTGTTCTATTTAGTCGCTCGACCATCCCATTGGACATAGGATGATAGATGCTACTCAAAGATCTCTCTATCTGTAGAGTAGACATTACTTGAGACATGGTATCCGATATCAGTTGGGTGCCATGATCTGATAATATTTCTCCGGGGAATCCCAGCCGAGAAAATATAAGCCAAAGAGCATCTGCAATGTCAGCGGTAGTAATGCTCTTTAGAGGGATAGCCTCTGGCCTACGTGTGCACATGTCTACACACGTTAAGATAAACTGATGTCCTCTAGCAGATTTGATCTTGAATGGACCAATGATGTCTATCGCCATTTTCTGGAATGGACGAATAGGAATATCTGCAGCCTGAATAGGCGCAGCATGACGAGGACCTTTGGATTTGACTTCTTGACATACTTTACAGGATCGACAATAGATCCGTATGTCCTTGTTCACAAAAGGCCAAAAGAAAGCCGCAAGAACTCTTGACTTTGTACGGGAAAAACCCATGTGACCAGCACACTGAGAGTCGTGTGCATGTTGTAAGATTTTAACTCTCAAATTCTTGGGTACAAGAATCTGAGAATGACTTGACTTAGTAGAGTCTTGCACCATACGTACAAGTACGCCATTCTTCATTGTAATCCAAGATTTACAATTTGAATCTTTATTCGGATCACCTTTCGTTACAAGAGTGAAGAATTTCTTAAGAGTCGGATCTTCTTCTTGTTGTTTTATAAACGAGTCACGAGAAATTACCAAGGGATCATCTTGGTTATGCACTTCATTATCTTCAACAGATGAAGTTTCAGGCATATTGAGAGCTTGAGCTCTAGTGACTACCGCATTAGCAGATTGCATATTTTGATTTTCCCAAACGGAAATTTGCTCCGGAGTGCATTCTTTGACTCCGTGAATGCGACCGATGATAAGATCAGCGATCGGATTCGGCAAAAGACATGCGTGTACATCTCCTGTGAAGAAAGGAGTAGCAATCCTAATGATAGCGGTAGAGTATTTCTCTATGGTGCCGCCAAATGTTACGCATTTGACTACTTTGCCTGTAGAATGAGAAGGATCTATGAGTGACTGCCTAACCCCAATAGTTGTGCATCCAGAATCAAAAAGTACTGAGACTGGATTGTCATTTACTAAACCTTTGTGTAAGACAAGAGAACCTCTCCCATCATGCGCGATTGATGCAGGAAGAGCGGGAAGAGGATGGCCACAGCTTAAAGTAGACACTGTGGTTGGCTCAAATAATGTTTTGCATTGGGGGCACTGAGATGCTCTCCCAAAATCAAAAGCGGCACATGCCATATTATTAGAGTCATCATTATCTTTATTTTGTTTATAGGCTTCGTGGGACTCTTGCTGTGCAGAGTTCGCCTGGTAATGAGCTTTATGTTTTTTGAATTGTGCTCTACCTCTGTTATTATTGCCTCTGTACTTATCATTGTTTCCACTATTATAACCCCTACTCGGGTTTGAATCATAGCTCCTTTGGTTACTATCATCATATTCATTATAATGAGTATCTCGGTAATTATGATCTTGTTGTCTCCATGAAGGAAAACTTGGATAGTTTCTAGAATGACTTCCTTTGCGAAAGTTCCTGTAATTATGACCACCCCTGAATCGAGGGCTGTCAGCTCTTCTCCAGGTATTCGAAGAAGAACCCTGAAATGATTGGTTACCTTGGTTCTGATAAATGTAATAGTTACCTTTTTTATTAAACCTATTTTGAGGTCCTTGGAATTTGTGAGAGTGATTAGGGTTGTATGGTGTTGCAGAAGCAACTGGCATACCTTCTTTAACCTTACTGTTGCTAATAGCTACGTCCGGATGTGCAGTGACGTATTGGGTACAATACTGTTCCATTTCTTTTAGAGACTTAGGTTTACGCTCATGTAAGAATTCGAGGAAAGGTTTATTTATACTTGACATAATCTTGTCTCTGAGTATCAAGTCCATAAGGGCTTCATAAGTCTTTTCTGTTTTGGATAGCTCAATCCAACGATCAAATGTAAGACGTGTCCTTGCAATGAATTCTGAGAATTCTACACCTGCCTCAGGCACCATTGTCTTAAACAACTTCCGATAACCCTCTTCAGACAACTGATACTTCTTTAATAAGGCTGCCCTAATAACATCATAGTTATCTTTGTCAGCCTCTTCAACCAAACTTAAACTAGTCAGAGAATCACCTTTCAGATTTTCTGATAACTGGTTAGCATATTGTGATTTGTCCACATTATGGGCTCGACACGAGCGTTCAAATCTATTTAGCCAGAATGTTATGTCATCACTGGAAGGGTTGAACGCTGGTACCTTGACCTTGTAAGTAAAGGGTTTACCATTACCACCAGATGCTTGATTACCATCACTTATGTTTGTTAACTTTAACTTTTCTAACTCAAATGCTAAAAGTTCTTTTTGGTGTTCATGTTCTCTTATTGCTTTTTTCTCTTGAGCTTCAGCTTCTCTTTGTAATCTTTTCTCTTCTGCAGCAGCTTGTAATTTTTTTCTCTTCTGCAGCAGCCTCATCTTTTCTTTTCTCTTTTTCCATTTCCATCTGGAATCTTTTTTCATCAGTCTGTATCTGCAATTTCTTTTGTTCATCCTCTCTTTGTAATTTTTTTTCCTCAGCTTCTAATCTTTTCTCCTCAGCTGCTAATTTCTTTTCTTCAATCAATGCTTTTCTTTCTTCAGCAGCAGCAGCAAGTTTTCTCTCTTCTGCAGCTAATGCTTTGTCATATTGAGCAACTGCCCATTCTTCTAATTGCTGACCAGTCTTATCAAGAGCTTTGCCTTGTGTGATAAAATAATCTAATGTAGACATCTTGTCTAATAAGATCAGTAATTTGCAAAAGTAAATAAATTCACTTTCTTAGTCTTAATCAAAGACCTTGTATGATAACTTTGTAACCTGTGGAAAATAGTACTTAACTATCCCAATCACTGTGGGAAACAAGCCTTACAAAGGTCTTGTATAAATCCTTATATAATAACAGCTATAAGTTGCTGGTTCACTCTATAATATAAGTGCAGTGCACCAGAAATAGTGTTTTATATCATCAACTGTGTACCTTTAGTAATAGCAATTAACTATCAGTTGATTCTTGTACATCAATTTATATGATCAACTATATTTTAAATAGTGTATGTCGATCAGGCACAAAACAAAACAGTTATACAGAAGAACATGAAAACATTTGCGGAAATGAAATAAATCAAATGGGAAAAACAATAAAAGATAAACCGCAAGAGGATAACAAATACAAATAACGCCACAGTATATAAATATAAATTGAGAATAGAACTGAAAGATAGAATAGGGTAGACCAACAAATTACAAACAAATCAAAACAAACTAAAGAACAGAGGAATATTACAAAAACAACAGAGAGTACAGTCTTCACAGCTAACACTAATAGCAACAGCTGTCGCAGCAAATTTTCAATCAAGAAAATTGCACCTATAGAAACGCACACATCAGACCCTCTATTACATGGGATACTCTGTTGTGTGACACCGCCCAAACAAAACAACAACCCGCTGGATACAAACAAATATCACATATAAATATTTAAACATAAATACATAAATGCATAAATAGTATGGCAATATGATGTAAATAGAGTGTTGCAGAAAAATGTATGAAGGCTCAGTTACACTGCCTAATAGTACAGTACTGTGGTACTTTATTAAACAAATACTTCTGGTCTAATTATTTTAAATTCAACACAGAAATAGAAGCTCCATCGTTGATGTGAATGATAACAATCGATGTAGGACTTCTCAGTTCAATAACATTTCCTTTCGCAAACACTGTCAAATATTCTCCAGTCCTGATGTGTAATGTTCTATGTTTCAACCAAGCTTGCTGTGTAACACTGTCAGTTGTATGGCAAATGTCCAACGAACCAAATGTCAACAAACGCTGACCTAGTTACTGCATACTCTCGACAGGACAGGTCACGCTGACATCACTGTAGAGTTGTACTGTTGATGTATTTGTGTGTCGTAACAGACCCCAAGGAACGTCTGGTCTCAGTAGTTTACTTCTCAATATGGTCACTGTGCAGGTTGACCCAGGAAGCTGGCACACCAGTTGTTAAACTCTGTAGTCGTTAACTCATACTGGCTACTAGTTGTTGAATCACGCTTTATTTGTTAAATGACGTGAATGTCCACCAGTTGATAAATGTAGATGTTGGGACTGGTGTAGTAAAGTGTAACGATTGTCAACTCATTAAACCCAGCACAGTTTTGGTCATACAGGTCATCTTGTCCTGGAACGTGATGAGGCTCCGACAAGAATGTGAGTGTAGACAATGAGTGTGTATATAAATGTCAGAACGCGAATGGTAGAATGATTCGATAGAGTTGACAGGTTGGTAGTACATCACTCATACTCACACTGTTCGAATTCAAGAAGTACTGGAACTACGGTGGTCTTTTTATAACATTTAATGAGACGCACACTTGGACAGTACGTGTATGGTTACAGGAACAAATGTCGACATAGACAGCATAATGTTGATCACAGGAATATCATCTTAGGTTAGCATTCATGCTTGGCAAATATCATAATGGAGCATTCGTAAATAAGCATTCAGAGTTCCATCATGTAAATCATCTGGCTTTACTGACTGGGCACGTCAGTCCATAACCAATATATAGGAAGGCTCCTAGACCTAACCTCGTCTAGCGAATATCCCTTCACGTAAAGTTCAATATATATATTTTCCATAAAGATATAGGAATCCCAGACATGGGTTCTCACATGTAGCAGTGATCTCTTGGTTCATCGAGCGATAGTACAGGCATCCCTTTTTCTCACTCGATAAATACAAAGTATATGGATTTCAACATGGCTGTGCTTCTCTCGTGAGCTTCACTCACTATTGGATACAGACCAAAATTGGTCATTCGTTAAATGTCCTCATTTCTTCATAGCTTCTATCATAGAGGTAATTGAATAATATCCTATAATCTAGTGCTGATACATAGGAATGTCATCTTCCTTTGAATAAATATTCTTTTCAAAAGTACCACTGTGCATCTGCTTATCGACAACGATGGCGAAGCCCAAGTTCATAAGAAATTGTGGTTTTACCTTTCTATGCGAAATATAACTTTGCCATCCCTTGGCAAAAGAGAATAAACACTGGGGTAAAGTACATACAACATGTCTAAATGACTATCACTTTTCCCCATCTACTTATAGATCACTTTTTCGGCGATAAGCCGGCTACAACAAAATTCGACATCCCGACAGGATGACAGCCATGAATCACACCCCCCTGCTAGCGATACTTCCGCTGCATAGCCTTTGACCTTTTCTAGCGACAACCAACATAGTTCGACTTAGAAATGTAAAGATATCCATATATAAGACAGACTCGTCCTACTCATACAAACACTACGTATAAATTCAGGCCATAGATATACTGAAGCAAGAACAATCTATTCCTACCCAGCCAAAGAATAAATCGCAGTAGGCCTAAATTCGTCCGCGGAGTCCGATCGAAGATGACGGAACTCCTTTCAAGGGAAGTAACTCAAAAATGACTTCTCCTTAAGCACTTAAAAAAGGAAATACTTTGTTTACAAAATATTTGCGAACATAATAAGTATATAAATGTATTATATTGCAAGATAGTAAAGATTGCACTTTACAGTGTCGTAACCATCTTCAGTGTCTTCTCATCTCTTGTTCCACGCTGGCAATTGTCTGGGTCTTATCATCGGTTCCACGTTAGTGATCCTAGCATTTCAATTCTTCCATTATACGTAGGCACCTATTTATGAAAGTCTTTCATACACACTTTCATTAAAATATTATTTAACAGCGAGTAATTATGTGGAATGGGGTAACGTCTCATGGAAAGAGAGAAAAAACAAACAAATAAAGTTGTCCTAGAAAACCTATGAAAGAAAAGAGAATTAATGAAGGTGATCAAAATTAGACCGCTAAAATATTTTGGCCATATAAACAGACATAACAACTTACTGAAGACCATAACAGAAGAAAGAGTTGAAGACAAACGTGCCAGAGGAAGACAGCGATATAAGTGGCAAGATAACATCAAGAGATGGACAGGAAAGAGTCTATCAGAGTGCACCACCAAGACAAGAGATGTTTGTTGGGGATTCATTACAGCCGACCTTCGTTGTGGAGATGGCAGCTGATGATGATGATGAATTTCTTGGTATGTCTCTGTGGAGGAACAATAAGAAGTGACTCATCACAGGCTGTGACACTTGATGCTGCCAACCTCAGAATGTACAACACAGTGCAACACAAACCCCTGCTGCGGGTGCTGATGAATGCTTTGGTGAAGGTTTCCTGCAAGGAGACCAGCGGCTGGGGCGTATATATGCTCCAGAGAGAGACAGAGAGAGACAGAGGGGGAGAGAGAGAGAGAGGGAGAGAAGGAAATGAAAGACCGGATTTTTGTTTGCATCCTTTCCTAAGAATCTAATCTTGCTACTAAAAATTTAGATTTTATTTCTTCTTCTTCCTCGTTCGTCCTGAAAAGGACGTTGGTTGCGTTGTGTCTGTTTACAGCGAAGCTGCGATATCTGCGCCTTTCGGCCGACACATCCGACTTCAGCACGGCATTTTTTAGTGACCGGGTTTGCCTTCCCTCTTCGATCCCTACTCTCTCAGCCAGACTGCAGTGCTGCAACCTGTTTCCAGGACCCCCACTTGGAGGTGGAGTAAGGTCTTGGTCAGCTCTGGTTCGCTGACCCTGACGCAAGCAGTCACGCTATGGGTCGCTGACTGCATTCTCTGTTGCTGCGTCTTTGGGTCCCAGATTTTATTTGATTACTACCAGTAAGTCACTGGTCTGATCTCGCACACATATAACAATCGTATCATTCTATTTTCCGTTGTCGCTTTCTACGAAGCATGGGCCTATCATAGCAGCATGGGCCTATCATAGCAGCATGGGCCTATCATAGCAGCATGGGCCCATCATAGCAGCTGGTCCCCGTCCAAGAAGCTGCATCAAAACATTAATGTGCTGTTGTAGTCTTGTTGTCTACATCAATACGTTTAACATGATGAGGTCGCTAGCCCAATGCACAACCTCATAATAGTAGCCCCTTACGACACGCCTCAGGAGGTCGTAGTCCTCTTCTGTCTTTGTCTCCTCAGACACCCCCGAGAACAACATGAGAGTTAGACAACTACCGTCATATGTTCTACCTTGATCAAAGGTTATACAGTGCTATGTGGACGTAAATTGATGTGAACATTTCTAATTCGTCATAAGAAATGTACATCACACTGATATCGGCTGAGGATAGAAATCCTTGAATAAAATTACATGGACAACAACAGCTACATTACTGCAGTAATGATAATTAAAACAGGCGCCAGCAACACATAACATACCTTCGCGTTCTGAATATTTCACGGTTCTATTCTGGAGTAGTCTTTCATGGTTCTATTCTTGAGTATTCTTTCATGATTCACCTCTGCACTTGATAAATTCTCTCCAGTTTAAACTTCCTAGAAGTGGCTTAAGCACTCTTAAGAAATTACACGCTGGTTATTTAGAACAGCGGGTCCAGAAAATTCCAGAAGCGAAACATCAGAGGAAGCACGCTTTAATTTTGAGGGAAATCGCCAGAAACCACGGTTATGAAAGTGCCTCATTTTTTATACTCTGATGTGACTAGTTCCAGAAAATAAAAACCATCTTTGCATTGAATCTTTCTTAACGGAGAGAAGCAAAAGAGTTTTAAAATGTTACATACAAAATGTCACAGTGAGTGAAAAAGGAGATGATGATGACATATACATACATACAATATTATACACATGAGGTAAGGTAGTCTCATAGCAGATACTGCCGTATGGGAGTGAAGTGTTAGAGACTTCTCTATACTAGGTCTAGTGTCGAGAGCTGGGTTGACCAATTCCCCTCCTCATTACCTTTTCCTTAACTAACTCAAGAGCTAAGTCAAGTACCTATTTACAGATGAGTTGACTGGTACTTGTGGATACCGCGAATCTAACCCGGCACCTTTGCCGCGAGAGACCAGCGCTCTGACCACTCTTCTACCTGTGCTGAGATCCTCCTTATGTGATCTAAGGGAGGAGATCGGAGCACTGATGGAGTTGTCCGTGCGCAATGATGATAGTCCTTAAAACCAAACAAAACAAAACAAAACAAAACCGAACAAAACCAAACCAAATCACTCTTGTCAATCTAAAGCTCACATAGTAATGAACATGTGACAGCGCCATAGTCATCTCGTCTGATTTTGTTCATCGCCATTTTGTCGGTATGTGGCAACCCATTTTAGTCTACATCTAAAAATAGAACATTAGTAATGCCGCTTACGGATAGCAGCCAATCAGAGAAGAGAAGCGTCAGGCTATCGTGTCAGTTCAAATTCTTTATTCATTCTGATCGCCCGTCGCAGAGAGAGGACAAGCTATTGAGAAATATTGAAATGAAGTCTAGTTTAATGCAAGAACACGCCTAGGACTTGTAAGTAAATATATTATTCTCCAACATTCTAAAGTCTTGATAGTGTTAGAAAGGATATTAGGTTTACCATCTTTGTGCCGTATTATTTGAAATGAGTATATACTTAATTCTGTGGTATTTATTTCGCGTGCGGTTGATGTTAGATCTAAATCTATTCGGACAAAGGAAATATAACACGTGGCGGTACCAGAACTGCCATATTCAGTTATTACATTTGTGTAAATGAAATTTAATGGTTAAGTATTTCCATTTGCTTTGGGGTTAAGGAAACCTTCCATGAGCTTATGTAAATCCGACACGAAGTTGGTTTGAATAATATTTAATTGTGGCGCGATTTAGACTGTTTTATTTATTAACTACGGTGCGGATGCCGAAATAGTTTATTTTAGTGTGGCGAGTGCTGCAATTTATTATGTTACAGCTTACTAGAATAAAGTCATGTGCTTTTTCAGTAATGTTAGACTGATAATGTGGTGTAAGTATTAGTAAGTTCGGCTATAGCTAATTGGTGTTAGCTTTCTTAGTTTCATAGTTTTACAGTGTAAAATCTCTATTGGTTATCTGTACCGCCTTAAATAGCTTTGCTAAGCCATTATTTCTATAATATTTAGTATTATAATGTAATGTTACTATTGAATGTACAGTTGAAAAAAAAAAAAAAAAAAAACACACACACACCCACACAAATAGTAATACGTCTTACAAGGAGAAGGACAAGAAAAACCTACGTTGCGGCCACAAGGCCTTCGTCAGGGACAGACAAACAAGAGACAGGAGGGAAAGATAATGAGAATTAAGTAGAGAACATGAAACTATAAAAATAAGAGAAAAAACTCCCTTAATATTAAGTCCAGTCACATGTGAAGCAAAGCAGGATGGCTGCCACTAAACCGGAAAGAGGAAGTTGACAGTACATAAAGATAAGAAATAATAAAAACAAGGACTGGAAAAGAGTGAGAAAAAAGTAATCAATAAATAATAAATAAAATAAAATAAATAAATAAAATATAAATAAATAAATAATAATAATAAATAAATTTAAAACAAATAAATAAATAAATAAAAATAAAAACTAAATAAAGAAATAAATAAAATAAAAAAGGAAAAAAATAATTTAAAAAAAAAAATTTTTTATTTTTTATTTTTTTTTTTTTTTTTTTTAATAAAATAAAATAAATAAACAAATTAAAAAAATAAATAAATAAATAAATAAAATTATTAAATTAAAAAATGGTAATTTAAAAAAAAAAAAAAAAAAATAGGTGATCGCATCAAAGTAGAAAGTCAAAATACAACAGGGACTCGATAGAGAAAGGCGTCTCAGACAAAAGAATGTTGGGTATTCAAACCGTGTGGTTTGAGGCAACCCATAAGATGGATGAGGCGTTGTTCCTGGCGAAACCGACTGTTGGCGTCCGAGGAACAGTATCTGATGGCTGTCACCTGGATGTCAGTGGCACCGTGGTGGTCAGGGCCATTGAAGTGGATGGCCACAGGTGTGGAATTAAACTGAGAGATGTCATAGAGGTGTCTGCAGAATCGGTCGCCCAGTCGTGTGCCCGTTTGGCCGATGTACGTAATGGTGCAACGTTTGCATATAATAGCATAAATGACGTTGCGTGACTCACATGTGAAGCCATGGGTGATGGTGAACTTGGCGTTAGGGAACGAGACTGAACGTGTTTCGATTACATACTGACATGTCTTGCATCGTGTACGGTTACATGGCTTGGTTCCAAAATGGCCATCGTTGACGGTTTTCAGACGGCTGTGGACTAGGAGGTCCCTCAAATTATTGTCCCGTCTATATGCCAGCAAGGGTGGCTCACTAAATGCTTCCCGCGCCACTGGGTCAGCTTGGAGGAGAGGTAGGTGGCGAAACAGGATCCTTTTGACAGCAGTGCTGTGAGGGTGATAGGTCATTATTAACTTGACTCTATCAGAGGAGGTTTTTTGGCGGCTATTGAATGTACAACCACGCAGCTTAGCTGGATTGTTAGCGTGGCTGTATGTCGTTCTCGCAAGATGGCGTAACCATAAATGCACGTGGTATGAATGGGTACCTGTAGCTGATTGATCATGGCTGACTGTGGTGGGCGCATGTTTTCTGAATGGTAAGTGTTGTTATTTATGCTATTGATTTTCACTTAGACATTGTTTTTATATATTGTTTTTCAGAAAGTCTACGAACACTGTCTAGGTGTTCGGTAGTATTAAATGTTGATCTGTATAAGGCTTTGTGTAGCTTGATTGCTAAGTCTGCTGCTGAGAGGGTTGCAAGCAACCAATAATTGCAACCCCTGTCAAACGATCCTTAATAAAATTTTCTTAGTGCATTGGTCTTGGGTGTGAGGTAGCCACATCGACATAAGTTCGCCTCAGCCACACCTAGCCCCTGTCCCAAACAGATAGAAAGCCATCCAAACGCGGGGGAGAGAAGAGAAAATAAAAGGAATATATATATATATATATATATATATATATATATATATATATATATATATATATATATATATATATATATATATATATATATATATGCAGCTGATAGATAAATGGACATACAGAAAAACACACTCGCGGACATATAAGCGGGCAGGCAGACGGATAAATAGAAATAATCAAATAGACACATAAATAGACAGTTGGCAGATAGACGAATAGGTAGATAAATAGAACACCACGTTCAATACTTGTGACGGTATTGCCTCCCCTGCTTTGCAGTTGTGGTCCGACAGTGGCCAAAACTCAAGAATATCTAATATGGGCTTCAAAGGTATCTACCTTCGCACAAGATTACTTTTGGAAGAGATGAAGATAGAAGGGTGATGACACTTCTATTACAAAGGGAGTCTTCACAATATATTCAGAATAAGCGAGAACAATACTGCTTTGGATGAGTATGTGAACTCTCTAATTCTGCCGACGCTTTTGTGAAGGATTTAAGCACTTATTACTTTCAGCTCGTTTAAGCCCCCACCACTGTGGAATTCTATTATTTTTGTTTAGCTCTGTTTAGAGTGTGTGTAGTAATTTGACCGAGACAAACATGCAGTAACTTTAAATGATTAAATCGAAGTTAAATTTGTAACATTTCAAATAACAAAATTTAATAATCACTTTAGGTTTCAACAGTTGGAAATAATTTGTGAATAGTTATGGATCAAGAAAAGTTATCATCACAGTCTTTAGGGAATGTGACATATTACAAGAAGTTCAAGTGGCAACATATATTTGAACTTAGCTGCCAATGACGGTTCTACTTCTTCTTATGGGTTGGTTCTTTTCACTCTGCTCGCGCTCGTCTCTGATCAAGGTTGTCGGGGGTAGCTCGTTTCCCAGAAACGTCAAGGAGAGTCTACCACGTGCGTCCTTCGTCTTAAAGCTTAGGCCACGGTTCCCTTCTTGTTCCAGAGATAGTACGTTCTGCTGGTACCCCCAGTAAGCCAATCCTTACTCACATACATTTTGCTCAGATGAATAAAAGAGACGAGTCGGTCTCTTACACGCGTCTGGGGTGTCTTTAATTTGACAATAGATTCCCTCTCTGACTCCGTGTGTTTCTTCAGTTTCCTAGTCCCGGTGTTCCTTATTAAAATGTAGAGATTTCCTGTGTTTTGTAAGTCTTATTTGGTTCTCCAATAAAAGGTCCGGTTAACAAAAATAAATTATGAATCTAATCTTCACTCTGGCGAGGTCTGATGTTGTCTTGGCGAGCGTGAAATTCACAGTGAAATAAAACTGCGAAATGGTCAGACTATATTCCTATCTTCCCACGCATTGTTGTTATGAATCTAATCAGAAAGATCCAATCATTTCAAATTATGCAGATAGGATGTGATATTTTCAAAATAGTCCCACGTGAAATAAGGTGCGAGCCTGCAAAGGTCACGTATTACCTGTTGAGGATTGCTTCATGTCTGCAGCATGGCGCATTCCTCAAATGATTATATCTACGCGACTGATGTCGATGATTGTTTCATGCTTACAGACATTTGGATTTGTGCTCGATCCGAATGGCTGTATCATGGAACACCTCAAACGAATAGAGATATATCTCATCGACCGATGTCGATGATTGTTGCATGTGTGCAGGCATTTGAGTTTGGCCAACTCGGATTGCTGCACCGTGGAACATCGCAATTGAATATATATTAACGACGTAGTATGCATATCACTATGCATGACGCGTATGTCTTTATAAGGTCACTCGACGTGTGGGCTTCGGCCCCAACGGCAGCGTATGGCATGTGTGGCCATTGCCACTATATAATTCGACTTGTGGGTTTTGACCCGAAGGGCAGTGTGTTTCAGAAGTGTGGCCATTGCCACTTATATTGTGTGGTATAACCACTGGAAAGTGTGTGGCGTTGTCCACTTTTTAATTGTGTGGCTGGGAAGCCATTTGAGCAGTGTATTTCTTGAACCAAACGTAAGTCGTCGTATGAATAACGCAGTTTGCATAATTATGGCAGATTAGCCTGGCGTGGTATGCCAAAGGAACATTATGTTACTAGCAATAGTGTAAGACTAGTATAGATGGATATTGTACAGCTAGCGGCAAGCGTAAGCCTAGTGTAACGGATATTAAACGACTAGCAGTAGACGTAAGCCTAGCATAATAAGTGTATTGCAGAACTAGCAGGATAGTTAAGTCTAGTTAGCCTCTGAATTTATGCCAAAGGACATTGGCCGTTAAAAGGAACTGACCTCTAACCAGAACTCTAGATAGAGATTGTGAACATGTGCTTATGAACTAATGAGAACTCTTACAGATCGTACATGAATGTGATGTGACTTTTGTTCCCATGTAGTTGATGTCTGCTCATGGTATGAAATTACTAATTAAATATTTTAAGTCGTCAAAATCACAGTCTTATCAACTGTCGTATTCGGAGTTGAGTTAAATGCTATTTATCTTCAACTGATCATGACCAGTGATGATTAATGTCTTAACACGCTGCATCTCACACTGCCAATATAATCAATAAGACAAGAGACTAATACAGGTCAGTCAAGGGTCGAATATTTAATATGAAACATGTTCAGCACAGAATGTATCACAAGGGTTAAAGCAGACATTATCGATACCAACGGACAGTATTACGGAATCCTACAAAAGTGATAAGAACCCGAGGGACTTTGACACGCAGATAGAACGGTAATCTTCCACTCGAGAACCTGAACCAGTGGAGAATGTATCTCTTCATCAAATTCATCTGAGACTGCGACGCAGATCGATTGAAGAAACTACGTTCCAAGACCGAAGCAATACTTTCAAACGGTTACCCTACTGCGAAGGTCAAGGTCTACCATCAATGGACCTCAGCTGTTGAAGACACTTGGATTAGAATTACATGCATTCATGTATTTCTCAGAGGGACAACTAAACAGATAAGTTCTTGATTTTACTTGGGCGCTTGAACATTATCATATTGTCCTTGCATTAGCTTTGGTCTACAGTTCATCATCACTTGGCTTACTTTTTACTATCATCTGTGTTTCCCCATTCATGTTTATCCGTATATTTGTATACTCGTCGTGTTTAATATTGACTGGAATTTTCCCAGGAAAGCTTCAGTGAATGTTAACTTCTACTAGATTTACATGCTTATTTTGCGGACTGAGGATCTGACTGATTATATTTTTTCTTTTGAGTCAGGAAATAAATGTTTCTTCAGTTAGCATTATAACCATATTTTGTGTACTTAGCAGTTGCGTCAAGTGAATTACGTCCTCTTTATTTACATAACCTACTTTCAGTACTGTTGACAATTGTTGTCGTGTGTGATCTAAAACTTCTTTGTCTACACGTTCGTTTATGACGACTTGTCTTGTTATATTTTTGTGATGTAAATTCTTTCTTTCTTTTACTGATTACTGTTTATAAGTCTCCTTTATTTACTTTATAAGTGTAAAGTGTTGTTGTATAACTGAAAAATCATTTCATTGTAAATCATTTGATTGTTTTCACTGTCTTTGTCACATGTTCTCCGAACTTGTTTGTTATTGATTAATATATTCATGTACATATTATAGTGAGTTCTATAATCCTGGTGTATATTATAGACTATTGAAGGTACTCAGAAACCTATTATCATGTCTACACTACAGGAATTCATTGATATTGGGAAAAGTTATGGAAAATCAGGGGCGGAACTACAAAGTTTTGCAGATACAAAATATGATGAATATTTATCGCGTCTGGAAAGAATGGAACAGCGTGAAATGACTAAACGAGCTGATGAGCTTAGGAGGTTTGAATTAACCCAAGAGAGGGAAATAAAAGAAAAAGAGATGGCTCAGAAGGAAAAAGAAATATCCATGAAATTGGAATTAGAACGATTGACTATAGCTCAACAAGAAAAAGACAGAGAATTTGAGAAAGATAAAATGGCTCAACGTGATAAAGAATTAGCTCAACAAGAAAAAGACAGAGAATTTGAGAAGGAAAGAATGGCACAACGAGATAAAGAAATGGAATTAAGAAGAATGGAACTTATGCAACTTGATCAAGCCCATAAAAATGCCATGGAAATGGAAACATTAAAACTTCATGCAGAAAAAGAAAAAGCTTTAGAATTAGCTAAAGTGCAGTCTGAACAGACTAAGACTGCGGCTGCTACAAATATTTTTTATCCTAAGTTAAAAATGCCACATTTTGACCAGACTCGCGATTGTGTTGACTCTTTTATATCTAGATTCATCATCAAGGTCACAGCTCTGAACATACCCAAGGAAAGATGGAGCAGTCTTTTACTTGATTTTTTGACTGGTGACTCACTTAAATGTTTCATGAGTCTTGATGAAAAGAGCAGAAGCGATTTCGATGTCGTAAAAGAGGTATTACTAAGACGTTTCCAGTTAACTGAGTCTGGATTCAGAGATCGCTTTCATGCTGCTAAACCAAGCAAGGATGCAGATTTTGGTGAATTCATTGCATCTATTAAACATTTCCTTAGCAGATGGATTGATCTATCTGGTATAAATAAAACATATGAAGGTGTTATAGATCTCATGCTGCGAGATAAAGTTTTATCCGCATGCAGCACTGAATTAGAAGCATTTTTACAGGAAAGACATCCTAATTCTATCGATGAGTATGAAAAACTCGGAAGACAGTATCAAACCGCACATCAGAATAAAGATCTTCATAGATCGACTATTCGAGATCCTATGCCTGTGTGCGCTGCACAACATGATCACAGACCTCGATCGAAGAGCTTTGATGGACGTTGTCGTTCAGATTATTATCAATCCGACAGAGGTTTTTATAACTTCCGTCGTCATCGCTCTCCTTCGAATTCATATCGACGAGGTTATAGAGGATATTCACCTCATGATCGTGGGTATCACAGAGGCAGGGATTATGATGGTTCACATCAAAAAGGATACTATAAACAGAGATCATCTTATGGTAGAGATGCCAGGAAAGATGACTCTACTGATTTTTATTATAGCAATAAAAAGTCAGTCAATAATAACAAAGGTAATGCCAGATCTCCGTCGAGAGACAAAAATAAACAGAGACATGCAAATAGTTGCAGTGTTAAAAAAGGCAAAAGGTAATGATGATAATGATCATGCGAACGCATGTATGGTAATGAATGATACATGTTATGAGTGTCAGTCGAAAAAACAGATTAAAGTCTACAATTACACTTGATTGTGGTCATTGTATGCCAACAATGTCGGCATGTGTAAATGTCGGTTATCTTACATTTCATCCCGGAATATTAGATGGTAAGGTAGTGAGAGTTTTGCGTGACACGGGGTCTTCAACGATAGGCATTAAGCACTCGCTTATCGAGCCCTCTGCTTTTACAGGCAAATCAGTTAAGTGTGTCACATTTGGTGGGAATATAGAAACATTCCCTGTGGCACGAGTATACATTGATACTCCTTTTTACACAGGCACTGTCTATGCCTGCGGCTTGAGAGCACCCATAACTGAAATTATAATAGGAAACATACCAGGAGTTAAAGATTGCACTCCCGAGGAGATTGCAATGTGGGTTGAATCTCACCCACAGGTGGCAAATGCTGTTGTAACGAGAGCACAACAGTTAGCTACGGACATGGCTACACCACCTCCTCCTATAATGGATACAATTATGTCTCAAGTTGGCACTGTTTCACCTTCTGTTTTTGCAGAAAAACAGAAGAGTGACCCAACTTTACAAGGATTGTTTAGCCGAGCAGAACAAAAAACTATTAAATACACAAGAGGGGCTAAACAATGGTTCAAGATAAAGAAATCAATACTCACTAGATATTATGATGATGGCAAAACAATTATACATCAAGTGATAGTACCTAAAGAATACAGACCATTGGTCCTACAAACAGGTCATGACTCCCCTATGGCAGGGCATATGGGGATCAAAAGAACATTGTTTCGTGTTACGTCACAATTTTATTGGCCTGGGGTTAATAAAGATACAAAGTTATACTGCAAATCATGTACAACATGCCAAGGTATAGCACGTAAGGGCAGGTTCCATACGGCACCCTTACAGATTACAGACGTGCCTGAGAGACCTTTCAAAAAGATTGCAGTAGATATAGTGGGTCCGTTATCAATTGTTTCAAATAATGGATTTCGTTATATTTTAACTTGCGTAGATCTTTGCACGCGTTGGCCAGAGGCCATACCGTTGAAAACCATCACAACTGCATCCGTGTCTGATGCATTATTTTCGATATTTTGTCGAATCGGTTTTCCGGAGGATATATTGTCAGATCAAGGATCACAATTTACTTCCAACATCATGAGGGATTTAGAATCCATGCTATCTGTTCACCACTCGTTTTGTAGTGCGTATAGGCCTCAATCAAACGGTGTGTGCGAGCGCTACAATAGCACTCTAAAACAGATGTTATCTAAGATAACTGAAGAATGCCCTCGTGAATGGGATCGGCTTCTGCCGGCGGCCCTCTTCGCTTTTCGTGAAGTGCCTCACGAGAGCACGGGATGGTCTCCGTTCGAATTGGTTTATGGTTCGAATCCTCGCGGACCAATGATGATACTCAAGGATTTGTTGATTGGAGCATCAATTGATACAGCCACTCGAAACAGCTACGAGTTAGTGATTGATCTCCGACAACGAATCATCGATGCGTGCACTTATGCATCCCAGAGTATAAAATCAGCCACTCAACGATCAAGATTATTACATAATCAAAAGAGAATATTAAGATCATTCAAACCAGGGGAAAAAGTTTGGTTGTTGCTACCTCATAACGATAACAAATTACTGATATCATGGCAAGGTCCATTTGATGTTATCAAACAAGTCACAGATGTTGACTACTCGGTAAACGTTAGAGGTAAAATCAAAACCTTCCATGTCAACATGCTAAAATTAGCAGTTGAAAGACCACAGGAATTAATTCCTGTCATTAACTCTATTGATGATTCTTCACATCATACTGCTTCTTTTGCAGTTGTTCATGAAGAAGATACTACTTCGTCTATCCCTTTACAATTCCAACTACCTTCTTTGCAATCATCGGAGTCTTGGAAAGACGTGACTATTTCTTCTTCACTATCTTCGTCACAACAAGATCAAGTTCGGGATATTCTTATTTCTTTCAATGATGTTCTCACCGACCTTCCAGGTCAGACATCGCTTATATCCCATGATATTACTCTTACTGATTATAAACCTATCAAACTTAGACCCTATCCTATTTCTTTACACCACAAAGATAGGGTAGAAAAAGAGTTAAAAGAGATGATACGTTTAGGTGTGATATCTCCTTCTGAATCACCATATGCATTCCCAATGGTGATAGTTAAAAAGAAGGATGATTCTTTACGTATTTGTATTGATTTTAGGCGATTGAATAAAATTACAATCACAGACGGTGAGCCTATGCCTCTTTTAGATGATCTTTTATCAGAATTATCTAATGCTACCTTTTTTTAGCAAACTAGATCTCTCTAAAGGCTACTGGCAAATTCCTCTTGCCGAAAATGCCAAACCTTACACAGCTTTCACAACTCCTTTTGGGCTCTACCAATGGAATTATATATGTGTTTTGGGTTAGTGAATGCGCCAGCGACGTTTGTGCGCATGATGCGCCGCCTTCTTGGCGATCGTAAAGATGTCATCACGTACATCGATGACATCTGCCTATTTCATGACTCGTGGGAAGACCATATTGATGGTTTAACTTCCCTTCTACATACGTTACGTATGCATGGTTTGACTGTGCGACCTTCAAAGGTCCAAATTGGTTGTCAGGAAATTTCTTTTCTTGGTCACCGCATAGGTAACCACAAACTGTATCCTGACGACAATACAGTCAAAAGAATTCTAGAGATTTCTACCCCTTCAACTAAGAAACAAGTTAGAAGCCTTTTAGGCTTGATAAACTATTACCATAAGTTCATCCCGCATTTCGCACAACTATCTACACCTTTGTCCGCACTGTTGACCAAAGGTAGTCCTAATAAGGTACGTTGGGACAAAGATTGCGAAAGCGCTTTGGTAACAATTAAGAAATTATTTAGTAATGCACCAATTTTGTTATTACCGAATATACGTATTCCCATTCATTACTTCAATCAGATGTCTCGAGTTACTCCATGGGTGGTTGTTTGCTGCAATGTTACAAGGAAACACTCCATCCATGTTTCTATGTGTCGAGGAAACTGACTCCGGCTGAACAGAAGTATGCGACAGGTGAACGTGAGCTCCTGTCTATGGTATGGTGCCTGGAGAAGCTGTCAAGATATCTCATCGGCACGCACTTTTACATTATGACAGACCATAGTCCTCTTACTTACATAACAGCTAGAACTATGCGTAACGCTAGAATACACCGATGGTATTTGTTGATTCAAGAATTTTCATTTACGATCCTGCCTATTGCTGGATCAGACAATAACTTGGCAGATCTTTTATCGCGCAACTTCTCTGAGAAGAAATTGAATTAACTCTTTAGTCACCATGTTGACAAGTGCTATTATTAATGTTATAAAATTTAATGTGTCTACTTAATGATTATCATAGTTATAAGTAGGTAGTACTAATATAATATATGTTCGGGAGACGACGGCGTCTTCTCCATCACTATCATCCGTGCCACAAGTGTCACGTTTGGAAGTGAGGGGGATGATGTTGAGGATTGCTTCATGTCTGCAGCATGGCGCATTCCTCAAATGATTATATCTCCGCGACTGATGTCGATGATTGTTTCATGCTTACAGACATTTGGATTTGTGCTCGATCCGAATGGCTGTATCATGGAACACCTCAAACGAATAGAGATATATCTCATCGACCGATGTCGATGATTGTTGCATGTGTGCATGCATTTGAGTTTTGATCACACTCGGATTGCTGCACCATGGAACATCGCAATTGAATATATATTAACGACGTAGTATGCATATCACTATGCATGACGCGTATGTCTTTATAACGTCACTCGACGTGTGGGCTTCGGCCCCAACGGCAGCGTATGGCATGTGTGGCCATTGCCACTATATAATTCGACTTGTGGGTTTTGCCCCGTACCGCAGTGTGTTTCAGAAGTGTGGCCATTGCCACTCATATTGTGTGGTATAACCACTGGAAAGTGTGTTTGTCCACTTTTTTAATTGTGTGGCTGGGAAGCCATTTGAGCAGTGTATTTCTTGAACCAAACGTAAGTCGTCGTATGAATAACGCAGTTTGCATAATTATGGCAGATTAGCCTGGCGTGGTATGCCAAAGGAACATTATGTTACTAGCAATAGTGTAAGACTAGTATAGATGGATATTGTACAGCTAGCGGCAAGCGTAAGCCTAGTGTAACGGATATTAAACGACTAGCAATAACGTAAGCCTAGCATAATAAGTGTGTTGCAGAACTAGCAGGATAGTTAAGTCTAGTTAGCCTCTGAATTTATGCAAAGGACATTGGCCATTAAAAGGAACTGACCTCTAACCAGAACTCTAGATCGAGATTGTGAACATGTGCTTATGAACTAATGAGAACTCTTACAGATCGTACATGAATGTGATGTGACTTTTGTTCCCATGTAGTTGGTGTCTGCTCATGGTATGAAATTACTAATTAAATATTTTGAGTCGTCAAAATCACAGTCTTATCAACTGTCGTATTCGGAGTTGAGTTAAATGCTATTTATCTTCAACTGATCATGACCAGTGATGATTAATGTCTTAACACGCTGCATCTCACACTGCCAATATAATCAATAAGACAAGAGACAAGGTCAGTCAATCGAATATTTAATAAGACAAGAGACTAATACAGGTCACGTATTCGGAATCCTACAAAAGTTTAAGAACCCGAGGGAACTCTATAAACTGATGTTCCAGCACAACAAGGGTTAAAGCAGACAGTGTCTGGATTTCGTGATACCAGTACGGACAGACGGAACTACAAAAGTGATAAGAACCGAGGGACTTTGACACGCATAATCCGAATTCCACCAAAGAGACTGATTCACGCAGATAGAACGGTAATCTTCCACTCGAGAACCTGAACCAGTGGAGAATGTATCTCTTCATCAAATTCATCTGAGACTGCGACGCAGATCGATTGAAGAAACTACGTTCCAAGACCGAAGCAATACTTTCAAACGGTTACCCTGCTGCGAAGGTCAAGGTCTACCATCAATGGACCTCAGCTGTTGAAGACACTTGGATTAGAATTACATGCATTCATGTATTTCTCAGAGGGACAACTAAACAGATAAGTTCTTGATTTTACTAGGGCGCTTGAACATTATCATATTGTCCTTGCATTAGCTTTGGTCTACAGTTCATCATCACTTTACTTACTTTTTACTATCATCTGTGTTTTCCCATTCATATTTTTCGTATATTCGTCGTGTTTAATATTGACTGGAATTTTCCCAGGAAAACTTCAGTGAATGTTAACTTCTATTAGATTTGCATGCTTATATTCGCCGACTGAGGATCTGACTGATTATATTTTTTCTTTGGAGTCAGGATATAAATGTTTCTTCAGTTCGCAATATAACCATATTTTGTGTACTTAGCAGTTGCGTCAAGTGAGTTACGTCCTCTTTATTTACATAACCTACTTTCAGTACTGTTGACAATTGTTGTCGTGTGTGATCTAAAACTACTTTGTCTACACGTTCGTTTATGACGACTTGTCTTGTTATATTTTTGTGATGTAAATTCTTTTCTTTCTTTTACTGATTACTGAGTATAAGTCTCCTTTATTTACTTTATAAGTGTAAAGTGTTGTCGTATAATTGAAAAATCATTTCATTGTAAATCATTTGATTGTTTTCACTGTCTTTGTCACATGTTCTCCGAACTTGTTTGTTATTGATTAATATATTCATGTACATATTATAGTGAGTTCTATAGTCCTGGTGTATATTATAGACTATTGAAGGTACTCAGAAACCTATTATCATGTCTACACTACAGGAATTCATTGATATTGGAAAAAGTTATGGAAAATCAGGAGCGGAACTACAAAGTTTTGCAGATACGAAATATGATGAATATTTATCGCGGCTGGAAAGAATGGAACAGCGCGAAATGACTAAACGAGCTGATGAACTTAGGAGGTTTGAATTAACCCAAGAGAGGGAATAAAAGAAAAAGAGATGGCTCAGAAGGAAAAAGAATATCCATGAAATTGGAATTAGAACGATTGACTATAGCTCAACAAGAGAAAAAAAGACAGAGAATTTGAGAAAGATAAAATGGCTCAACGTGATAAAGAATTAGCTCAACAAGAAAAAGACAGAGAATTCGAGAAGGAAAGAATGGCTCAACGAGATAAAGAAATGGAATTAAGGAGAATGGAACTTATGCAACTTGATCAAGCCCATAAAAATGCCATGGAAATGGAAACATTAAAAGTTCATGCAGAAAAAAAAAGCTTTAGAATTAGCTAAAGTGCAGTCTGAACAGACTAAGACTGCGGCTGCTACAAATATTTTTTATCCTAAGTTAAAAATGCCACATTTTGACCAAACTCGCGATTGTGTTGACTCTTTCATATCTAGATTCATCATCAAGGTCACAGCTCTGAACATACCCAAGGAAAGATGGAGCAGTCTTTTACTTGATTTTTTGACTGGTGACTCACTTAAATGTTTCATGAGTCTTGATGAAAAGAGGTATTACTAAGACGTTTCCAGTTAACTGAGTCTGGATTCAGAGATCGCTTTCATGCTGCTAAACCAAGCAAGGATGCAGATTTTGGTGAATTCATTGCATCTATTAAACATTTCCTTAGCAGATGGATTGATCTATCTGGTATAAATAAAACATATGAAGGTGTTATAGATCTCATGCTGCGAGATAAAGTTTTATCCGCATGCAGCACTGAATTAGAAGCATTTTTACAGGAAAGACATCCTAATTCTATCGATGAGTATGAAAAACTCGGAAGACAGTATCAAACCGCACATCAGAATAAAGATCTTCATAGATCGACTATTCGAGATCCTATGCCTGTGTGCGCTGCACAACATGATCACAGACCTCGATCGAAGAGCTTTGATGGACGTTGTCGTTCAGATTATTATCAATCCGACAGAGGTTTTTTTATAACTTCCGTCGTCATCGCTCTCCTTCGAATTCATATCGACGAGGTTATAGAGGATATTCACCTCATGATCGTGGGTATCACAGAGGCAGGGATTATGATGGTTCACATCAAAAAGGATACTATAAACAGAGATCATCTTATGGTAGAGATGCCAGGAAAGATGACTCTACTGATTTTTATTATAGCAATAAAAAGTCAGTCAATAATAACAAAGGTAATGCCAGATCTCCGTCGAGAGACAAAAATAAACAGAGACATGCAAATAGTTGCAGTGTTAAAAAAGGAAAAAGGTAATGATGATAATGATCATGCGAACGCATGTATGGTAATGAATGATACATGTTATGAGTGTCAGTCGAAAAACAGATTAAAGTCTACAATTACACTTGATTGTGGTCATTGTATGCCAACAATGTCGGCATGTGTAAATGTCGGTTATCTTACATTTCATCCCGGAATATTGGATGGTAAGGTAGTGAGAGTTTTGCGTGACACGGGGTCTTCAACGATAGGCATTAAGCACTCGCTTATCGAGCCCTCTGCTTTTACAGGCAAATCAGTTAAGTGTGTCACATTTGGTGGGAATATAGAAACATTCCCTGTGGCACGAGTATACATTGATACTCCTTTTTACACAGGCACTGTCTATGCCTGCGGCTTGAGAGCACCCATAACTGAAATTATAATAGGAAACATACCAGGAGTTAAAGATTGCACTCCTGAGGAGATTGCAATGTGGGTTGAATCTCACCCACAGGTGGCAAATGCTGTTGTAACGAGAGCACAACAGTTAGCTACGGACATGGCTACACCACCTCCTCCTATAATGGATACAATTATGTCTCAAGTTGGCACTGTTTCACCTTCTGTTTTTGCAGAAAAACAGAAGAGTGACCCAACTTTACAAGGATTGTTTAGCCGAGCAGAACAAAAAACTATTAAATACACAAGAGGGGCTAAACAATGGTTCAAGATAAAGAAATCAATACTCACTAGATATTATGATGATGGCAAAACAATTATACATCAAGTGATAGTACCTAAAGAATACAGACCATTGGTCCTACAAACAGGTCATGACTCCCCTATGGCAGGGCATATGGGGATCAAAAGAACATTGTTTCGTGTTACGTCACAATTTTATTGGCCTGGGGTTAATAAAGATACAAAGTTATACTGCAAATCATGTACAACATGCCAAGGTATAGCACGTAAGGGCAGGTTCCATACGGCACCCTTACAGATTACAGACGTGCCTGAGAGACCTTTCAAAAAGATTGCAGTAGATATAGTGGGTCCGTTATCAATTGTTTCAAATAATGGATTTCGTTATATTTTAACTTGCGTAGATCTTTGCACGCGTTGGCCAGAGGCCATACCGTTGAAAACCATCACAACTGCATCCGTGTCTGATGCATTATTTTCGATATTTTGTCGAATCGGTTTTCCGGAGGATATATTGTCAGATCAAGGATCACAATTTACTTCCAACATCATGAGGGATTTAGAATCCATGCTATCTGTTCACCACTCGTTTTTTGTAGTGCGTATAGGCCTCAATCAAACGGTGTGTGCGAGCGCTACAATAGCACTCTAAAACAGATGTTATCTAAGATAACTGAAGAATGCCCTCGTGAATGGGATCGGCTTCTGCCGGCGGCCCTCTTCGCTTTTCGTGAAGTGCCTCACGAGAGCACGGGATGGTCTCCGTTCGAATTGGTTTATGGTTCGAATCCTCGCGGACCAATGATGATACTCAAGGATTTGTTGATTGGAGCATCAATTGATACAGCCACTCGAAACAGCTACGAGTTAGTGATTGATCTCCGACAACGAATCATCGATGCGTGCACTTATGCATCCCAGAGTATAAAATCAGCCACTCAACGATCAAGATTATTACATAATCAAAAGAGAATATTAAGATCATTCAAACCAGGGGAAAAAGTTTGGTTGTTGCTACCTCATAACGATAACAAATTACTGATATCATGGCAAGGTCCATTTGATGTTATCAAACAAGTCACAGATGTTGACTACTCGGTAAACGTTAGAGGTAAAATCAAAACCTTCCATGTCAACATGCTAAAATTAGCAGTTGAAAGACCACAGGAATTAATTCCTGTCATTAACTCTATTGATGATTCTTCACATCATACTGCTTCTTTTGCAGTTGTTCATGAAGAAGATACTACTTCGTCTATCCCTTTACAATTCCAACTACCTTCTTTGCAATCATCGGAATCTTGGAAAGACGTGACTATTTCTTCTTCACTATCTTCGTCACAACAAGATCAAGTTCGGGATATTCTTATTTCTTTCAATGATGTTCTCACCGACCTTCCAGGTCAGACATCGCTTATATCCCATGATATTACTCTTACTGATTATAAACCTATCAAACTTAGACCCTATCCTATTTCTTTACACCACAAAGATAGGGTAGAAAAAGAGTTAAAAGAGATGATACGTTTAGGTGTGATATCTCCTTCTGAATCACCATATGCATTCCCAATGGTGATAGTTAAAAAGAAGGATGATTCTTTACGTATTTGTATTGATTTTAGGCGATTAAATAAAATTACAATCACAGACGGGGAGCCTATGCCACTTTTAAATGATCTTTTGTCAGAATTATCTAATGCTACGTTCTTTAGCAAACTAGATCTCTCTAAAGGCTACTGGCAAATTCCTCTTGCCGAAAATGCCAAACCTTACACAGCTTTCACAACTCCTTTTGGGCTCTACCAATGGAATTATATGTGTTTTGGGTTAGTGAATGCGCCAGCGACGTTTGTGCGCATGATGCGCCGCCTTCTTGGCGATCGTAAAGATGTCATCACGTACATCGATGACATCTGCCTATTTCATGACTCGTGGGAAGACCATATTGATGGTTTAAATTCCCTTCTACATACGTTACGTATGCATGGTTTGACTGTGCGACCTTCAAAGGTCCAAATTGGTTGTCAGGAAATTTCTTTTCTTGGTCACCGCATAGGTAACCACAAACTGTATCCTGACGACAATACAGTCAAAAGAATTCTAGAGATTTCTACCCCTTCAACTAAGAAACAAGTTAGAAGCCTTTTAGGCTTGATAAACTATTACCATAAGTTCATCCCGCATTTCGCACAACTATCTACACCTTTGTCCGCACTGTTGACCAAAGGTAGTCCTAATAAGGTACGTTGGGACAAAGATTGCGAAAGCGCTTTGGTAACAATTAAGAAATTATTTAGCAATGCACCTATTTTGTTATTACCGAATATACGTATTCCATTCATACTTCAATCAGATGTCTCGAGTTACTCAATGGGTGGTTGTTTGCTGCAATGTTACAAGGAAACACTCCATCCATGTTTCTATGTGTCGAGGAAACTGACTCCGGCTGAACAGAAGTATGCGACAGGTGAACGTGAGCTCCTGTCTATGGTCTGGTGCCTGGAGAAGCTGTCAAGATATCTCATCGGCACGCACTTTTACATTATGACAGACCATAGTCCTCTTACTTACATAACAGCTAGAACAATGCGTAACGCTAGAATACACCGATGGTATTTGTTAATTCAAGAATTTTCATTTACGATTCTGCCTATTGCTGGCTCAGACAATAACTTGGCAGATCTTTTATCGCGCAACGTCTTTGAGAAGAAATTGAATTAACTCTTTAGTCACCATGTTGACAAGTGCTATTATTAATGTTATAAAATTTAATGTGTCTACTTAATGATTATCATAGTTATAAGTAGATAGTACTAATATTAATATATTCGGGAGACGAGCGTCTTCTCCATCACTATCATCCGTGCCACAAGTGTCACGTTTGGAAGTGAGGGGGATGATGTTGAGGATTGCTTCATGTCTGCAGCATGGCGCATTCCTCAAATGATTATATCTACGCGACTGATGTCGATGATTGTTTCATGCTTACAGACATTTGGATTTGTGCTCGATCCGAATGGCTGTATCATGGAACACCTCAAACGAATAGAGATATATCTCATCGACCGATGTCGATGATTGTTGCATGTGTGCAGGCATTTGAGTTTGGCCAACTCGGATTGCTGCACCGTGGAACATCGCAATTGAATATATATTAACGACGTAGTATGCATATCACTATGCATGACGCGTATGTCTTTATAACGTCACTCGACGTGTGGGCTTCGGCCCCAACGGCAGCGTATGGCATGTGTGGCCATTGCCACTATATAATTCGACTTGTGGGTTTTGACCCGAAGGGCAGTGTGTTTCAGAAGTGTGGCCATTGCCACTTATATTGTGTGGTATAACCACTGGAAAGTGTGTGGCGTTGTCCACTTTTTAATTGTGTGGCTGGGAAGCCATTTGAGCAGTGTATTTCTTGAACCAAACGTAAGTCGTCGTATGAATAACGCAGTTTGCATAATTATGGCAGATTAGCCTGGCGTGGTATGCCAAAGGAACATTATGTTACTAGCAATAGTGTAAGACTAGTATAGATGGATATTGTACAGCTAGCGGCAAGCGTAAGCCTAGTGTAACGGATATTAAACGACTAGCAGTAGACGTAAGCCTAGCATAATAAGTGTATTGCAGAACTAGCAGGATAGTTAAGTCTAGTTAGCCTCTGAATTTATGCCAAAGGACATTGGCCGTTAAAAGGAACTGACCTCTAACCAGAACTCTAGATAGAGATTGTGAACATGTGCTTATGAACTAATGAGAACTCTTACAGATCGTACATGAATGTGATGTGACTTTTGTTCCCATGTAGTTGGTGTCTGCTCATGGTATGAAATTACTAATTAAATATTTTAAGTCGTCAAAATCACAGTCTTATCAACTGTCGTATTCGGAGTTGAGTTAAATGCTATTTATCTTCAACTGATCATGACCAGTGATGATTAATGTCTTAACACGCTGCATCTCACACTGCCAATATAATCAATAAGACAAGAGACTAATACAGGTCAGTCAAGGGTCGAATATTTAATATGAAACATGTTCAGCACAGAATGTATCACAAGGGTTAAAGCAGACATTATCGATACCAACGGACAGTATTACGGAATCCTACAAAAGTGATAAGAACCCGAGGGACTTTGACTCTATAAACTGAATACGCATATAATAACTTGGTCATCCACAAATACTAGAAGTCATCGAAGCACCCAGAATATACTGGGGTCCCGAACAGAGAGGAGTGTTCCTCTTCTACCGTGAGGTGTAGAGGTTTAAAGACAGGATCCAATGTTGAATTCTATGTTAATATGACATAGTATTATTCTGTAAATGTGTGGAATTCAATTCTCTTTATCTCGGCGTTTCTTTCACATAAATTAGTTGTATAGGAGTGAAGAAACAACTGTTTAAAAATAGGAAGTGATTTTTCAATCACCATGTATAAGACTGCATGCTGACGAAAAGATCAGAGAAGAACAAGCGGGTTTCAGGCCGAAACGATCATGTATTGATCAAATATTCACACTAAGAACAATTATAGAAGAATCAGTGGAAAGGCAATCGCCACTTATTATCACCTTCGTCGATTTTCAAAAAGCCTTTGATAGTCTACACCGCCCATCATTGTGGAAGATACTTACAATCTATGGTTTTCCAACAAAATATGTGAATATAATCAAAGCGCTATATGACAATGCAAGATGTTGTGTTAGAACAAATAAAGGGAATACAGAATGGTTTTACAGTAGAAAACAGGGGTGAAACAAGGCTGTATTATGTCACCACTACTTTTTGGAATAGCTATTGATTGGGTTATGAGAAACTATACCCACAATGAACAATTGGGTATAAAATGGACAAATGGAAAATTCCTGGGGGACCTGGATTTCGCAGATGATGTAGCATTCCTAAGTTCAACACCAAGACAATCCCAAGAAGCAATAAATAATTTGTGTCATCTCTCGGTTAAAATAGGTCTCCAAATAAATGCCTCTAAAACTAAAGCTATGAACTTTTCTAACGAGACCTTTGATATCATCTTGAACGGGGAAAAACTACAGAAAGTTGAAAGTGTTTTCAATTATTTAGGCAGTAAAATGACTCAGGATGGTGACACAACAAGAGAAATCCATACTAGAATTGCTTTGGCAGCTAGCGCCTTCAATAGATTATCTAACATTTGGAAATTACGATCATTGAATATACATACCAAGCTTCGTCTGTTTAATTCAAATGTTATCTCAGTGTTAACATACGGCTGTGAGAGTTGGAAAATAACAAAATCATTGGAGAACAAGCTGAATACATTCGAGAACAAATGTCTTAGAAAACTCATGAACATCAGTTGGAAAGAATTCAAGACTAATCGACAAATAAGAGAAGACTCTAGGCAGAAATATGTCTCCGACTATATAAGGAAAAGACGATGGTCATATATCGGTCATGTCCTACGAATGCAAAACAACAGAATACCACTACAGGCGCTCACTTGGGTTCCTGAGGGTAAGAGGAAAAAAGGAAGACCAAAAGAAACACTCAGAAGAACAATAATAAGAGAAGGAAGAACGTTGGGCCTAAATAATGTGCAAGAGCTAAGAGGAGTGGCGTCACAACGAACAACCTGGAGAGCACTGGTTTCTGCCTTATGCGCCGTGTTTGGTGCTTAAAGAATTTATTATTATTATTATTATGTATAAGACATGAACACATCACAAATGTACATATACACACATCACGAACGCACAGGCACATCAAACACATGCTTACCGAACACACACAATTGCAAATAAGTTCAGACGTGTAGCCATACTTGCAAAAGTAACGCTAATATTATTCTTCAATCAATACCGTGTTTATGGCTGTAGGCTGAATATTAACAGTGGAAAATAATTCTACATTATTAAACAACCCGTACACTCCAACAGCAGTACGATAACATGTGTGATAAAGACACTAATCTGGTATTCTCAGAATAGAATACAAATAACAAGTAAAGGGGACAGATAGTTCTGTGATCAAGTTTTAAAGTTTTTACACTATGCACTAAAAGAAAATAATTCGCCATGCATTATATTGCATAAAATGAAAGTGAATGACCAGTTATCACTATTCGTCATATCGCTTTCACCCAAAAAAAAAAAAAAAAAAATTGTGAAAGATATGACGAATTACTGTTTACTGATAACTGCAGCAGTAGTAGCAGCTTTATTATCAGTAGTAATAGCAGCAGCAGTAGTATTAAGTGTAGCATTGATAATAATAGTTGTAACAGCAGTAGTATTAGTAGTAATAGTATTAGTAATAAAAATAACATTATTAGTGGTAACAGTAGTAGCAATAGCAGCAATGTAGTAGTAGTAATGGGAATATTAACAGAAAAAAAAACAACAACACAGTGATTATTATGAAAAGGAAGAAACAAAACCACCTACAATTATTAATGTTCTATTCTTACATTACTGAAATAAAACGTTAAGAGATATGCAGACAACAACATTCGCAACAGATGTACGAACACGAAGGTACAACACAGGACGTTTAGCTCATTAAAATCGTTTGTATTTGAAGTCTTGTCAAATGCTCCCACACAAAGCCCATATTTTTAAAGTTATTACAGAACACGACATACAAAGAGCTGGCTCTAGTTATGAAGCTGTTGTTGTAGATATAACGGAAGTTACATTGAACGAGAGACGGTTAACACCTGTTACATTTAGCATTATTTATCATAAGTGCAGCAGGCATTCAGCTCTCAACTTTTGAGCTCACATTTTAAGACATTTTTTGTCAGCATTGTTTTAGAACATTAAGTTAACTACTTAAAGCTGCTAACAATGACAGAGAAAGTTGGTATGGCTACGAGGTAAGAGATGCACATTGTTCTGGACTGTTCTTGAAGGGGCACAACTTTAAAATGCAGACAGGGTCAGACTAGATACAGGCTGAGCAAACAAAGTTCAGAAATTGACAGCAACGACCAAACCGGTGTTACTTTTACCAAAACAGGACTGACAAGAATGTGTCTGTAAATTTACATTTAAAAAACAAAAACTAGTTTATAAAGGGGCATTGGAATAATAACCATGTTGCAATACTACACGTAGCAAAGAGCAACAAGAAACTGGTGTGAATTTAAAAAAAAACTAAAAAAAAAACTATGAATTAAAAAGAAACTTTTAGCTGATGGCACGAGACAGGAAGATTTAGCATCGGTTTATTGAAGGCCTATGCTCCTTATCAAGAGCTAAAGGGTGATGAATGAATGAATATGAATTAATCCAAATTTTGTAGTTTTTGATTTGTATAAACTGTATTAGGATACGGCCAGCGCTGGGTATTTAAAGCTCCTTATCAAGAGCTAAAGGGTGATGAATGAATGAATATGAATTAATCCAAATTTTGTAGTTTTTGATTTGTATAAACTGTATTAGGATACGGCCAGCGCTGGGTATTTAAAGCGATTTCTATCCTTTTCTTGGTCTCCTCACAAACACCCGGGAATTACAGTATGATTGAAAAGTCATTTCCTATTTTTAAATGTTTATATGGAGCCGTGCTGGTGTAATGGTTACCACATTGTACTCAGAGCCGGATTAACGTAGTAGCACAAGTAGCATATGCTACGGGCCCCGCGCTTTTAGGGGCCCCGCGCCAATAAATATGTACATAATTTTTTGGTCATCTAATACGAGCGTTAAACCAATGATCTTGTGATTTATGCCATCTTTAGCGCCTTTTCATTTGGTGTCACGAAATTGTGAGAGAAAGAGCATAAGAGGGTGACTTAGTGTGACTCTTCATTATTTTTATCTTAACTGTTTGCGGACGGAAGCCATTTAAGTGGCGTAGAAAATTTGGTCACGTTTGGACGGAAGCCACTTTTTTGGCTTTAGGCGACTGCCCCTCTAATTTTGTTTCGTTCTTTGTGAAATGAATTTGCATTAACAATAAAAACTAGAATTTAGGAAACGGAAACTTCCTGTTTTAATTGAGGTATACGGCGTGCTCGCACTCTCTTTCGATCTTGATTAAAATTTCTTGATTTGTAAGGTTAGAAAACTAAAAAAATGAGCAGTAGACACAGAGATATTGGACGTAATTATGCTTCTGGAAGTGAAAAACGTAAAGCGAAGGAAGAAAAGAAAGAAAAGATCAACTTGTGATATAAAAAACACGTAATCTGACATAATATTTTGATGTTCATGGTGGTGGTACTCTAACCGCTGAAGCTGGAAGTACAGGAACAACTAGTACTAGTGCAGGCTGTGCAGCAGAAAACATACAGCAAAACCCAGTATACACTGAGTCTGAATGTGAAAGAATAAGTGAAACGAAGAAGTACTCTAATGATATTGGTGATTGGCCGAACAATATAGATGACTGTGAGCGTGAATATTGGATATCCAAGGGAAGTGAAAAATGTCAACATGTTGATAGTGCCTTTTTTCATCCGTGCGATTGTATGACACTGAAAAGAAAACTCGATACTGTCAGAAGTCTTATTTTACACATATTCATAAACTTACAGACAAGCAACATGCAAGAAAATGGTTATGCTATTCAGAAAGTAAAGGGCGCCTATTCTGTTTCCCATGCAAGCTTATGAGTTCAGAATGTTAATCAAAGTTTACTGTGGAAGGGTTTAATGACTGGAAAAATGCAAACAATCTATTGCGTCGACATGAAGAAAGCTCCTCACATAGACAAGCTTTAATTTCACTGTTGATGCGTAAAAACAATGGTGAACGTGTCGATTCCCAACTTGTGAAACAAATGGACATTCAAGAAAAGTATTGGCACAAACTTCTAGAGCGAATAATTGAAGTTGTGAAGTTTTTAGCAGAACGAGGCCTTTCATTTCGTGGCAGTGATGAAATTGTTGGGTCCCCTTATAACGGGAATTACTTAGGGTTGTTAGAATTACTGGCCAAGTTTGACCCTTTTCTGGCAGAGCATATAAGTACTCATGCAAACAAAGGATTTGGACATACATCATATCTATCTAAAACAACGTGTGAGGAATTCATCAATCTGATTGGATCCAGCATACTGGATCACATTCTCTGTGAAGTGAAGAAATACAAGTATTATTCCGTTTCATTGGATTCTACTCCAGATATATCTAATATGGACCAGCTGACTTTGACTCTGCGCTATTTTTTGCCATCTGGACCAGTTGAAAGATTTGTGACATTTTTGGATATGGAAGGTCATAGTGCTGAACAGCTTACTAAAAGTCTACTTAATTTTTTAAAGGCAAATGACATTGATATTAAAGACTGCCGTGGTAAAAGTTATGACAACGCCAGCAACATGAGTGGCAAGTTTATATGATTACATGCACAAATTAATTGATAATGATAATTACTATGCAAATTAAAAATGTATGTGTTCAAATATATTTGTGTTGTTTTATTGTTTTTTTTTAATATAGGGCCCCTTTTTTAACATATGCTACAGGCCCCGCACTAGCTTAATCCGGCCCTGATTGTACTGGCGATCAGGTGATCAAGCCCGGGCGTGTGCAATGGAAGAGGTGTCATCGACCGGGATTTTGACTGAATAACCTGAATGGCTCCTGAGATAAACCCTCTGTGGATGGGAAGGAGCGAAGCTCCTGACCGGGTTGGAAGGAAAGTCCACAGGCTTCACAGCCTCGCAATGACATGTCATTGGGCCGAAGGGCTGAAAGCCCAAGTGCCGCTGGTTAAGGGAAAAAAAATGTTTATATCTCCACTTGTATCTCAGAAGCAAAGCAAAATTAAATCTAAAATGGTCAATAATTTGACGTTACAAGAGAGAGCACAGAGTTACTGCCCGCTAAAACGTTACAAGAGAGAGCAGAGTTACTGCCCGATCTGACGTTACACGAGAGCAGAGTTACTGTCCGCTATGACGTTACAAGAGAGAGAGAGAGCAGAGTTACTGCCCGTTAAGACGTTACAAGAGAGAACAGAGCTACTGCCCGTTATGACGTTACAAGAAAGAGCAGAGTTACTGCCCGCTATGACGTTACAAGAGAGAGCAGAGTTATGAAATCATATGTTGATCAGACCGGATATCACGTTGCGCTGTAATGCTAATGTGATGTAATAAAATCGAAGTTAATTGTCATTATTGTAAATTTCTTATCAATATTTTGGATAGGGGTGAAAAAAAAATAATTTGAAATCGCTAAGCACATAAGTACTGTCACAAGATGGATTTGGGGCGACCCCTTCTCGATCTCTCTTTCACTATGGCAGTAATCAGTTACATTTGTTGTACTGATTATTTACGTGCTTATCCATGGTCAGCAATTTTTTTATTCTCTGCAATGAAGCAGATATTTTGTATCTTCCTTCTTACACCCCTCCCATAGATAAGTCGTCATGTCTGTTTGTTATCCATTTCTCCCTGCCTTGCAGGGAGCGGCTGAGATAATATTAACGACAACCGGGTGCAGCCGACATCAGACTACAGATTAGCCCTACAAATCGCCAGCGTTTTTGCTACTCGCTGATAAGGCAAAGCTAGTAAGACAGGAAGACACCTTATGGACAGACAGGACTGACAAGATTACTTTAGATAAAGTAATAAGATGTTACATCTTACACACATTGCTAAGAGAGTTTACCGATGTGTTTGTGAGTTTGCACACAAGGCATCGGATGTTTGATTGCCATATATGGGAGACGTGACCTTTGCATCACGTACAAAATTATTTCATGTCGGAATATTTTGAAATTACCCCACCCAACAAGCATGTATGAAATGATTGGAGCCCTGAGTAGCTTCGTAACAAACAGATGCGGGGGAGGACAGGCAATATAACCGGACCTTTTCGCAGTTTTAATTCACTGTGAGAAATCGCTTGCCAAGTCAACACAACCAGACCTAGCCAGAGGTTAGAATTCAGATTTCCATTTATCAGGCCGGACCTTTTCTTTGAGAATCTTGACGGACTTACAAAAGAGCCTAGGAAATCTCTATAATTTTAACAAGGAAACTGGGACTGAGGAAACTGAACACACTGAGTCATAGATGGAATTTTCTTATTAAAGTAACGACTCCCAAGAACACGTGCAAGAGGCCTAATCAAGTGCCTTAACTTCATTCATCTGAGGAAATAGTCTGTAAGCCAGGATTGGCATAAGTTGTTATTTTACATTCTATATTTTTCATTACTAACATGTGAACTAATATGTATATAATACCCTGTGCCGCGGCAGTATAGTGGTTAGTGCACTGGCTTCCTAGCTCAGTGGTCTATGGTTCGATCCCCAAATGAGGTGGGATATTTTTAGGCCGCAAACGGCTCCTGGGTCGACCCAGCCCCAACTGGGTACCAGAACAACTCTGGGAAGGTTAAGGCGGCCGGCGTGATGCTTGACCACATCACCCCTAGTGTGCCGATGGTCAAGAAAATATGGGCCTAACACCATATTCCCAATATGCCTCAATGGGCGTGTAACGGGATCCTTTACCGTTTTTTTTACACTGTGAATATTAATGTGTGAAAATTGCTAGTGGATGTCCAAGTCATTTGAGGCTGGCAACCTCAGCGTATAGAATGATGATTTCATGAACCACCACTACAAGGGGCTGGTGACTGCTTCATTGCTAACTTCTTAAAGAGAACTAAACGCATAAATAGTCCCAAGTTCCATGTGGAGCAGGGAGGCAAAGATGAAATAAATGATGTACATTCTACGTGTAATATTTATATTTTCAAACCAGTGTAGATATAAATTAAAACATATTCAATTTATACTGTATTGTGAACACGTTTCAGTCAGTGGAGATGTAAATGTAAACACATTCTATCTGTACTATTAACCTTTTCATTTAAATGTAAAATAAAGATAAAGCTATTCAATTTAAATGTAAAGAAAGTTTTCTCTCGAAGGATTAAGTTTAATTCTCATCGAGGGTAAATTCTGAGTAGATGGGAAAGTGGAATAAGAGAAAGGCTTGACCAGCTAAAATCAATAATGCTTAATCCTTCACAAAAATGCAGCATTGTTCTCGCTTTTCTGAGTATCTTGTGAACACTACCTTGGGATAGAAGCGTCATTATCCTTATATCTACAACTCTGCCAAGAGTAATCTTGTGCGAAGGTAGACACCTTTGAAGGCCCATAGTAGATACTCTTGAGTTTTGGCCACTGTTGGACCACGACTGAAAGGAGGGGAGGCAACCCGTGACAAGTACTTAAATCTTTACCTATGTTAAATTACATAATGTAAGTGGTACTTTGATGGTGCTGCAATTTTCAGACATCGACAAGCAGTAAGACTACCACTACAGCTGGCTCTACATGCATGAAGCACCTGCAGAATCGACTCACGAGCTCCTGAAGTGGTGGTTTCTGCAGTTATTTGTTATACATAATGATGTTGCAAGCCATATTTGCAGTCATCCCTTAGCTGCCTTTTACGACATGCTTGGTTGAAACAGTGATCATATTATAATGAAAACATAATACTTATAAGAATACGTGAGCGCGTCGAAAATATTACTGGGGAAAAAAATATGAAGAATTAAGAAAACGTTGAAATATGGATTTTCACTCTAATAAACTTTTTAGTTCTTCCGCCTGTGCCATAAGCGAAGTGGAAACATGCAACGCCGCTTGACACCATTTCACAGGGCCTGATAGTAGATAAACAAGTACACAATAAACCAGACTAAAAAGTCATTTTTATTTGGACATGTGCCCTAATATAAGCGACGAACCCTGTATCTAGGTTGAACGAAGCGCGGCTCCCCAACATGAGGCAAAATTTAATTTTTTTAAAAGTGTATAAACCAATGGAAAGAACCAAACATCAGTACTGTGGGGTGGGTGGTGTAGGAAAGTCACTTGCGTTGGATAGGACGCAAACTGCAAAATCCAGTTGATAGCACGGCAAGGCAGTCCTTGCTCCATAATTCCTAGAGTAAAAGGCATAGGGAAAGACCTAAAAACACACAAAGGAAGACATGGAAAGACCTCGAACGAATGGCAGAGAACAGTCAGAATGGGAGTAAAGTTGTTGAAGGCTTGCGCTCTACAGGGAATATGAAGGGTAATGAATGCAAGCAACATAACTCGTACAAGAACTAAAACTGATTCACCCCACAACAATCAATGGTACAATGGACAACAAAATGAAATCAAGTAACCTTTCCTTGAGAATTATGCAGCATAAGAAAAAAAAGTATTATTATTCTTTAAGTACCATATCTGGTGGCATAGGTGATCATGTTTCTTACCAACTTCCTCTACTGTTTATCAGTTATGTTGTTATCTTCTTGCCATGCCCTGATGTCAACGTACCCACCATCTTCTCTCTTTGTCGTCCTCTTTGTTCAATGTTTCCTGTTGTAACAATGTATTCCAGCTTTCCTCTTCATATAATATGCCCAAAAGTGGATTACTTCCTTCTATTGTGAATAATAAGATTCCATTGTGCATTGGCCTCTCCCAGCAAATCCTCACCACTCTCTTTTAGCTGTTCATGATATTCGTAACATTCTTCTGTAAAACCGCATCTCTTTGGCCTCTAGGGCTTCTCCTGCTTGTTTGTCCATGACTCACTTCCGTATGTTAGGAATGGCTCTATGTAACACTGAAGAACTCTCTTTCTTACTTTCAATGACAAAGAATTGTTGCATAAAATACTTTTCATTTTAAAGAATGCTGCTTTTACCTGGGCTTTTCTGCTCCTGCACATTGCCGCAAAGTTAGAGTTCCGCGTTCGAAACCTGATAGAAGCACGCTCCAGTCTACAAAGCTATAAATGAGTACCTTGAGTTATGGAAGGCAAAGGGAGTTGGTCACCCCATCTCTTAAAGTTGGACCTGGCATAGTGAAGTCTCTAACACTTCATTCCCATACAACAGTATCAGGTATGGGACTAAAAGAATTTATATTTTATTAAAATACAGGAATGCATTTTGTAACTGTAATGTGACACAAACTCCACATTGTTTATCAGTTTTAATATACGAAACAAAAAGTTGATACAGCTTGGTTTGTTTTGTAAACTAGTTGAAATTCATTTTCCACGGCTCACTTTTTAAAACAGGCGACATTTCAAAACATGTGATCACTTTCTAAACCGGCAACTGCGAACATTCCAGGAAAATCAATGTCAGAAGAATCTGGCAGGGAATGCGTGAGAATAAAATGCTGGGATCGATAACAATGATGGACTCCTCTACATTTTTTTATTTTAGAACGATAACACATACAGAGGATAACAACCGCACTATAACCAGCGTCCTTTTCAGGACGTACACAGCGATCGCAATAGTCAAAATGGGCCGAAAGAAACCTCACGCTAAAAAGAGGAAGATTTATACCAGCCCACCAGCGCAGAACAGCCAGGGGAATAACACAATCAACAAAGAAAGACAGCCAGAGAGCAAAACTGCCCCAAGTACTCGTGCGGGGACCGAAATTTCTCCAACTCTTGATACGATGACGGAGATAGCTGCGACGTGTATCGACCCGGTTGAGAGCCCGAATGACCAGACTCCTTGCGAGGAAGAGCAGAAAGCAGATGCAAGCAGTTCTGAACTTGACGATGAAGACCCAGAATATGACTACATGGTGAGCGCATTAGAGCAGATAGAACAGATGTCAGAAGAAGAAGACCAGATGAAAGCGTTAGAACAGATAAAACAGATGTTGGAAAGAAGAAAAAGAAGACAGGCGACTAAAACCCAGGGACCACCACCACAAGTACCCAAATCGTCAGCTGAAGCCCTGTCTACCACAGAGAAGCTGCACAAAACACCGTTAACACCACCAAACGATGCCGAGATGAAAGAAGCACTATTTGAGGCGGCTCCAGTGTCAAACATCGAGATACACCGGAATCCTACAAAGAACAGCCAAGTCCTCCGAGGTAAACAAGAGAAGCAAAATCTCGATCAGACAGAAGAGAACAGGGCACCGAGCCCGAAGACAAATACTCAACCAGTGGTAGCAGATGGGAGAGGCCGCCCAGGCGAAAGCATTAACAAAGAACAGGATCAAGAGCGCAAAATAAAAATTACGCAGTTGTCCGAAGGAGAAGCCACACTCAGAGCACTCCCGGACGACAAAGTAATCAATGTCCTGGAGAAAGTAGTAGGCAAAAGAGGCATAATAAGTATCAGAAGGCACCAACAGGGAGTGACACTTGCCCTGAATGATACAGAAAAAACTAAATCGCTGATGACTGCTCTGGCATCCGGGCCTAAAGAATTTCAACTACCACACCGGATCAAAATCCAAGCAGAAATCCACACTGAAACCAAGAGAGTAGTCATCAAAGGGATAGACACCAGCTTGTCAGATACAGAGGCCCTCAGCTACATCCAGGCCGAAAACCCTCGGTACAGATTCACACACGCAGAAAGGCTTAAATCCTGGAACAAAGAAGACACCCGACTGATAATAGTGACTCTACAGGGGAAAACAGTCCCAGAAAACATCACTATCCAGAATAGACCTCGAATCTCACACAAGGAACACGTGCAGAAAAGAGACGGTCTGTAGATACTGTGCGGGCAGCCACGAATACAAAGACTGCCCAAAGGCCAAAAAAGACCAAGACTACAAAGCACCAAACAACAATAGAAAATGTACCAACTGCCTCGGAAAGCACGGAGCACGATACCGAGGATGTCCCGAATACCAACAAACAAGGCAAATAATTACAGTTGCCATTGGAAAGGGAGTATCGTACCAAGAGGCAAAAAACACACTGAAGGCAAGTACTCTAGGTGATAGGCACCAAGACAGCCTAACGGAACAAGTCAGACGGCTCACGACTGAAGTGAGAGATTTGAAACAACAACTGCGAAAGGAGAGAGAAAACCGCCAGCCACACAAAAACAGAACCTCAACTGACAGATGTGAAGAAATACATGACAGCTCGGAAAGCGCGAAACAACAACAATTCATAAACGACATGAAAATAATACACCAAGACATGAAAAGAATTCAGCAACAGGTAGAAGAAGATGTCAGGAAACTGATAGAACTGAAAGATGAAAACGAACAACTACTGAAAAGAATAGAGGCAGAAAGAATGACCATTGAAGAAATTACATCAAACAGAAAAGACACTAAAACGAACGACCAATCAAACGAAGAAGTCATCGAGAAAACGCTAGAAGAGCTACTCCCAACAGTCATAGAAAAAGCGCTTTCCCTGATACAGGAGAAAAGGAAGACACAAGAAACAGAAACGAGGAGGGCAAAAACTCACAAAACCTAACAAGCCAGATAGGAAAACAACAAATGTACACCATGAACACGTCACGACACCCCGAATGGACAAGAGCAAAGAGGTATCCGGACAGGCAGCTAGTGGTCCTTTTTAGGACCAGTCCTTTTCAGGACTATCAACAGGCTAGCACCGAAGAAAAAAAAAAACACACAATATACCCAAATTATAACCAACTTTCAGGTTGAACAGGGTATTACAGCATTATAGTAGACGAAATCAACAACAACAACAACAACAATGATGGACTCGATTATGTGCCTGGCGAAACTGGAGTAATGTAATTGAAGTCTCTCTCAGGTTATGAGTTGCACTGTGAATAAAGCAGTCTGTACATTATGTTGCTGCCACTTACTGCTGTTTTCCTCCCAGTACCGAACGAATGAGAAGATCACGCAAAGAGGTTAGTCAGACGAGTTCGTAAAGGGAATAGGGTGAGATCTCCTGGGTAGTGAGATCTCCTGGGTAGTGAGATGTCCTGGGTAGTGAGATCTCCTGGGTAGTGAGATGTCCTGGGTAGTGAGATCTCCTGGGTAGTGAAATCTCCTGGGTAGTGAGATCTCCTGGGTAGTGAGATGTCCTGGGTAGTGAGATCTCCTGGGTAGTGAGATCTCCTGGGTAGTGAAATCTCCTGGGTAGTGAGATCTCCTGGGTAGTGAAATCTCCTGGGTAGTGAGATCTCCTGGGTAGTGAAATCTCATGGGTAGTGAGATCTCCTGGGTAGTGAGATCTCATGGGTAGTGAGATCTCCTGGGTAGTGAAATCTCCTGGGTAGTGAAATCTCCTGGGTAGTGAAATCTCCTGGGTAGTGAGATCTCCTGGGCAGTGAGATCTCCTGGGTAGTGAAATCTCCTGGGTAGTGAGATCTCCTGGGTAGTGAGATGTCCTGGGTAGTGAGATCTCCTGGGTAGTGAGATCTCCTGGGTAGTGAGGTCTCCTAGGTAGTGAGATCGGATGCCTAGCCTTCTCGGATTAAGGCGGAAAATAGGAGGTCCGTGTGCACGTTGCACACGTTAAATATCACTCAGCAGTTGGAAATCATAAAGAGTAGGCCATACGGCCGCTGCCCTGGCAAAAATAAAAAATTAGGAAACCTGCCCATTACAAAAACATTTATACAATGTGTGATTCCTGTATACACATATTAAGATCCTGGTCGGTGCTACGGAGTTCGTGCACTGTGCTGATATCCTCCTTGTATGATCTAAGGGAGAGAGATAGGAGCACATATGGAGTTGTCAGCGTGCAATGAACATGGTCCTTAAGAACCAAAAACAAAAGTTGATGGCCTGTTGTCATCCCAATCCCAACATAATTACTGATGTATGTTACGTCGGTCGGTCTCACTCAAAATAGTAACTCGCGCCAGAAAAAAAAGTGTGCAACGCACGGTGTGCAACTTGCGCGGTGTGGGTGTTATATAAAACAAATATTTCGGTTGTTTTTTAAAATTTTTTATTCTTTCACGAAATTAGTAGCTGTGGTGAAGTGGGATGTTATAAATATTTATAGGGAACTTAGTGTACTGACTGAGATCAGCTGTGAAGGTATCTATATCTATTAAGAGTAGTGTATTATAGATAACCTTACTTGCTACCACATATCTATATATCTCAGTCAGAATTATTCTGGAATAGTGTGATGCTACGTTATGTGTCTAGGGTATGTGTATGGTGAAGTGTAAGTCACAACAACAGACAGATAAACAATTTAATTTAATCCACTACTCTTAACAACACTGTGACACTCACATACATATAACACTCTATGAGAATAGCTTAAAGAAGTCACTCGTAACGGTTCAAATAACAATATGTATTCATTACTAGCATGAATGAATATGTGTCCTGATTCAACTACAAGGGAACCAGGAATCACAATCAATTTAAATTACAAGTTATGTACAGAATGTATTTAATCTGAATATTGTAGTGACATATATTAGTACAAATGTTCTATGTGTGTCAGTTGTGTGGTAGTAAAATGAGGTAATACTGGTTTTGTTTTGTTCAAGCTCTGTTGGTATTTGTCATCATGACTTCAATAGTTTGTCTTTAGGGACCAGTATTGGAGATGTTCACAGTTCCTGATTTTAAGACAAGTAAATTCCCCTCTGAATAGTATTTTTATAAAGTTATTTCAAGATGAGGGGACATAATGTTGAGCTCAGCTGGCCAACTCTGCTTATCTTGAGTGATGGCGGCAGGAAAGGACTCCTCTGCTCGAATTCTCCTCTGGGCTCAGGAGACACCTCACTGATAGCTAAAAGGACCAAGGAGTATGCTGTCCGACACTGGATTCAGCAAATCTCTGCCCAGGTACTGCTCAGTACATCAAGACCACTGTCCCACAATTCATACGAATAACACAGATACGTTGATTAGCAATGAATTCTGGCACAAACTTCCATCTGCCTATGTTCCAGGCTTTTATTGAGCCAAATATATGCTGGCTTCAACGCACTGATGCTTTATCAAGCTTTTTTTAACAAGTGGTCTCGAACTAACGCTCCCAAGTGTGTATATCAGCGAGACTGGCCAATGAGCCACGTTTCGACAAGTGTTTGAAAAAATGTTATCTTTTCCCGTCTCCCCCAACAACCAAGATAGTATTTATAGCCCGACCAATCGTGGTTAGGCTTTCATTTGTTGCGCTCCAATCAATTTGGAGTTTACATGGTAGGCTATTTCTGTAACGTAAATTTTTTTCAAACACGTTAAAAAAAAATATTATGAGCAGAAATGATTTTATGCTGTCAGGCACCCCCAATATTTTATTTTGGGTATAATTTATTAATTCCTGGACTATTTGCGTAACGTTTTACATATTATTTGTCAGCAAGCCCTAAGGAACCCAAAAATACTAATTTAAAGGAGCTACGTGGCTGCGTTCAAAATATGCAATTTCTTCTACCTCCTGTTTGGAAGATGTGCTGTCTGGGTACTGTTATGTGTTCAAACGTAAACCCATCTATTGTTATCTTTTCTAATAAGAGTTTGTTATGATTTATAAACCTAACTCTGGGAAAGGGTAGTGTATTTTATCACTGTCCGTCTGAAAAAGTTAGTGCTTGTAGACTTACACGCTTGATGGTAGCATTTGTATATCGCGCGACGCGTGTTTAATGTTCGGCTTTCTGCCTCTCCCTTCTCGCTATCCTTTTGGTCCATCTGTTCGTTCGCTTTGGTAACGTAATATAATTAATGTTAGGATTAATTTAGGTCATTACGCAGTACGTCTCAATGCTTTTCCAAGAAATACAGCACACGTTTCATTGAAGAAAGCGGGTAATAATACAGTAAGCTTTTATATCAACGTGAAAGCGTTACAATTTGCAGACGAAGCAGAAAACAAGGGGGATTTCGAGTACATTCCTTGTGACAGCACTGTCATTTTACCATTGCTCTTCTCTTTATTAATTTTATTTGTTAGGCTTCATATTTAATTGATAATTTATATATGTGGATTAGAATATTCCATGACACCTCCCCTCTTAAAACAGACATTATATGTCAGTCCTTTATTCTATATACACATAGAGAAATTTATTATTATTTCTGGGGTTTACGGTGATTCTCATCACACGGATGGCGGCTTAAAAAATCCGCTCCCAGATTGGTTTTTCCAGATATATATTCAATGCTAAAATTATATGGAGCCAGAAGCAAAGACCATCGGAGTAACCTAGAGTTCTCATGCTTAGCCTGTGCTAAAAACGATAAAGGTTTGTGGTCAGTTTGCAACTTAAATGCCTTCCCATATAGATAAATATTGAATTTCTTTATTGCCCATATTACTGCAAGACATTCTTTTTCGCTAGTTGAGTAGTTGATTTCAGCTTTATTCAACTTTCTGCTAGCATATGCCACTGGGCTTAATTCCCCATCCAATGCATCTGATTTCTGTAGTAAAGTTGCACCTAGCCCAATATTACTTGCATCCGTCCTTACTATGAATTCTTGACTTAAGTCAGGTAATTTCAAAATGGGTTTACTTGTGAGCTTTTCCTTCAATTCTTGGTAAGTCATTTCACATTGTGGTGTCCATGTAATGCGATCTGGAAGTCCTTTACGTGTCAATTCCGTTAAAGGTGCACATATGGAATTAAAGTTTTTGATATACTTCTGGTAGAAACCACATAATGAGACAAAGGATCTCACGTCCTTCTTGGTTTGTGGTCTCGGGGCTTTCTGTAGTTTCTCTAAATTCTTTGGGTCAGGGGTCATGTTTCCCTGATAAACTGTGTGTCCCAAAAATTCCAATTCTTTACATCCAACGCAACATTTGGTTGGTCGGGCTGTTAAATTTGCCTCCCTAAGTCGATCAAACAGCATGTTCAGAGAGTCAATGTGTTCCTCAAATGTTTCTGTTGCTATAAGGATATCATCCATAAAATTTGTTATACAGGGATTATTCAGAGGATCCAATAATTTTCTCATCATTCTAGAGAAGACACTAGGCGCATTCTTCAATCCAAATGGCAATCTATTAAACTCATAGTGTCCTTCTGAGGTACTAAAAGCTAGGTATGGTCTAACCTCAGGTTTTACTGGAATCTGATAGTATCCTTTACTCAGATCCACTTTTGAGAAATATTTAGCTTTATTTAGTCTGGCAAACAGCTGATTTGTATCCGGCAATGGATCCACCTGTCCTTCTGTAATAGCATTCAGTCTCCTGTAATCTATACAGAGTCTATGTTCTCCAGAGGGCTTCCTTAAAAGTACAACACCGGAACTATACGAAGACTCACTGTGCGAAATAATTCCTTCCTTCAATAGATAGTCTATCTCTTCCTTCAAAGCTTTTTCCTTAGCAAACGGAATCGAATATGGTTTCATACAGACAGGTGTGGAGTCTATGAGTTTCATATCATATTCCAATAGGTTTGTATGCCCTGGTCGGTCTGTTAACACCTCTGCATGATTATTTAGAACCTGTTGCACTCTCTCTTTCTGAGTTTTCGTTAAATGTGTACTGATTTTCACCTGTGCTGCTGTCTCACAGGGGTGTAATGGATATTCAAATGATGAAAGTGGTTCCTTTTTCATCTCCATGGCGATGGACAAGGTCAACAAGTGTGTCTCTTCCTGATGTTCTCTTTCCAAATATTTCTTCAGGAGATTCACATGATAGATTTTTTCTTTCCCCTTCTTATCTATCTTATAATTTGTTCTAGACACCTTCTCTAGAACTGTATATGGACCCTGCCATCCAATTTGTAACTTATTCTGACTCCCGGGCAAAAGAAGCAGTACTTCTCTCCCACAGCCAAATTTCTGTCTTTCGCCTTCCTGTTATAATAGGCAGCATGTTTCTTCCTGGCTTGTTTCAAATTTTCATTGGCAAGTTTCCAGCCAGTTTTCAACCGAGTGGTCAGCTCATTCACATATTGGTATGAAGATGTAATGTTTTCCTCTGCCTTTTCATCAGTCCACGTTCTTAACAAAGCTACATATGGACCTTTAATTGTGTGGACCTATTTGTCCATGCACCGGTATGGTCTCTTCCACTCGAAGCTTTATAGTGATGATTTTTCCTCCCAGGGTTATCATTCACAAAACGACCGCTACCAATTTTTCTTTTGGGGCTGTCTCCCCTCTTAAAATTCTTGATGAGAGATTTCCTCCCTACATCCTCTTCCTCCAGTTTGTTTAAGTCCGATTGAGGGATTGTCGGCTTATCCTGGGGTAAGACATCTTTTTGCACTCTCCGCATAGTGGCCATTGTAAAACAGTTAAGTGAAGCTTGTCCGTGAAAAGGGGCTTCCCATTCCATTTGGTCCACTTTATCAAATCTATATTTCTTTTTATTGTCAGGCCTAATTTTGCCCCGTGGCGTGTCCAGGTCCTGATCCATGTTCCCACTTGTGGGTGTTCCCTCATGTGCTATGCTACACCTTTCTACAAAGTTCTCAATGTCCCATCTTGCTTTGGGCCAATAATAATTGTGAGCCACCTTTTGAATGATGGTACCTATCTTCTCATGGTCCCCATCTGGTTTCACATGTAGGCTCCTTATTAATTCTGTCCTATATCTTTTTGGAAGAACCAGCTGTCCGTGACCATTGGATCTAGCTCCAGTCTTCCTATACATCAACTTGTTTTTCATGTAAAAATCTCCCTTGCCTGGAGTTGTATGACAAGTTGACAATTTTCTGAAACAAGGCTTGAGTGTTTTATCCCCAGCCTGTGCCTTCCTCATCTCTTCTGGAGTGGTATCTAACATAATATCCTCCTCCTGTCTTGAGGTCGACCTGACCTGAAGGGTTGCCATATACACAGGTTTCCTTCTGCAACGGTCAGTGTCATGATTGTCCATCTGACAATTTTTACACCACCTTTTTCCTTGGTTGAAAGATTTTCTTTCATTATATTTCCTTTCATCGAATTGTGGGAATTTATTTTTATTGTCATACCGTGGCCTATCAAATTGGTGCTTACCTTTATTTTGATCCCTAGGATCAAATTTATTAAAGTTCTGTGGTGCCCTAAAGTTGTCCACCTGTTTCTTTTTATTACCTGTTACCTCTGCTTGAGCTGCTTGATACCTTTCAGCAACATTTAGCAACTCACCCAGCCTCTCTGCACCTTGTTCCATGAGAAACTTTCTCAGGTCTGGAGCCATGGACTCTCTTAGTTGCTCTATAAGGACCATTTCCTTAAGATCTTGGGTTTTCCCCAGAGAAGTCCATTTCTCCAAGTATGTCTCAATTCGTGCAGAGAACTGGTGATAGGTTTCACCTGACAGTAGTTTAGCATTCCTAAATTTTTTTCTATAGAATTCTGCATTCTTTTCATACCTTAACAAAAGAGCCTGCTTTAGCATGTCATAATTTTCCTGATCACCTCTGCTCATTTTTGCAAAAACTTCATAAGCTGCCCCACGAAGTCCCTGAGATAACTTTAAGCTCCATCTTTCTCTCTCTAACCCATACGTGGTAGCTAATAGTTCGTACCTATTTATATAGCTCTCAATATCATCGTCTTTCTCAACAAAATGATCTAAATGAAAATTCATAGCTGAGATTGAGGCTCCTTGAGTAACCGTAGCATCAGAGGCAAAGGGACTGGCACCATTTTCAGGAGCATGGCCTTGAAACTCAAACTCCCTTAGTCGTAACTCATGTTCCCTTTGTAATCTCTTCTCCTCCTTTTCTGCTTCCCTTTCTGCAGCTAATTTCCTCTCTTCCCTTTCTGCAGCCTGTCTTCTTTCCTCGGCTTCCCTTTCTGCAGCTAATTTCTTCTCTTCTCTTTCTGCAGCTAATTTCTTCTCTTCTTTTTCTGCAGCTAATTTCTTCTCTTCTTTGTCAGCCTCAATCTGCAACCTCTTAGTCTCAGCCTCAGCTTGCAACCTCTTAGTCTCAGCCTCAGCTTCAAATTGTAACTTCTTAATTTCCCTGTCAGCCTCTAACTTTCTTTCGGCTTCAAACCTTCTTTCTTCGCGTTCAATAAATTTGTCGCATTCCGTAGTAACATAGGCAACCATAACTTGCCCATCTAATCCTAACTCTTTTGCAGTCTGAACCGCAGCAGATCGAAATTTGGCCAGGTCCGCCATTGTCTATCAGGTAACTTAATACAATGTCTAACCAACTATTCAATCTCTAATGGACAACACAGGCACCGTGAGCTCAACTTTATTTAATTCCACCCAAGGATACCTTTTAATTCTTATATTCCCTGAAGTGAATTACCCCCAATATTTTTAATAGTTAAAGATTCAAAATCCCAAGAGCGAGACCCCAATATATGTGGTGAAGTGGGATGTTATAAATATTTATAGGGAACTTAGTGTACTGACTGAGATCAGCTGTGAAGGTATCTATATCTATTAAGAGTAGTGTATTATAGATAACCTTACTTGCTACCACATATCTATATATCTCAGTCAGAATTATTCTGGAATAGTGTGATGCTACGTTATGTGTCTAGGGTATGTGTATGGTGAAGTGTAAGTCACAACAACAGACAGATAAACAATTTAATTTAATCCACTACTCTTAACAACACTGTGACACTCACATACATATAACACTCTATGAGAATAGCTTAAAGAAGTCACTCGTAACGGTTCAAATAACAATATGTATTCATTACTAGCATGAATGAATATGTGTCCTGATTCAACTACAAGGGAACCAGGAATCACAATCAATTTAAATTACAAGTTATGTACAGAATGTATTTAATCTGAATATTGTAGTGACATATATTAGTACAAATGTTCTATGTGTGTCAGTTGTGTAGTAGTAAAATGAGGTAATACTGGTTTTGTTTTGTTCAAGCTCTGTTGGTATTTGTCATCATGACTTCAATAGTTTGTCTTTAGGGACCAGTATTGGAGATGTTCACAGTTCCTGATTTTAAGACAAGTAAATTCCCCTCTGAATAGTATTTTTATAAAGTTATTTCAAGATGAGGGGACATAATGTTGAGCTCAGCTGGCCAACTCTGCTTATCTTGAGTGATGGCGGCAGGAAAGGACTCCTCTGCTCGAATTCTCCTCTGGGCTCAGGAGACACCTCACTGATAGCTAAAAGGACCAAGGAGTATGCTGTCCGACACTGGATTCAGCAAATCTCTGCCCAGGTACTGCTCAGTACATCAAGACCACTGTCCCACAATTCATACGAATAACACAGATACGTTGATTAGCAATGAATTCTGGCACAAACTGGCACAAACTTCCATCTGCCTATGTTCCAGGCTTTTATTGAGCCAAATATATGCTGGCTTCAACGCACTGATGCTTTATCAAGCTTTTTTTAACAAGTGGTCTCGAACTAACGCTCCCAAGTGTGTATATCAGCGAGACTGGCCAATGAGCCACGTTTCGACAAGTGTTTGAAAAAAATGTTATCTTTTCCCGTCTCCCCCAACAACCAAGATAGTATTTATAGCCCGACCAATCGTGGTTAGGCTTTCATTTGTTGCGCTCCAATCAATTTGGAGTTTACATGGTAGGCTATTTCTGTAACGTAAATTTTTTTCAAACACGTTAAAAAAAAATCTTATGAGCAGAAATGATTTTATGCTGTCAGGCACCCCCAATATTTTATTTTGGGTATAATTTATTAATTCCTGGACTATTTGCGTAACGTTTTACATATTATTTGTCAGCAAGCCCTAAGGAACCCAAAAATACTAATTTAAAGGAGCTACGTGGCTGCGTTCAAAATATGCAATTTCTTCTACCTCCTGTTTGGAAGATGTGCTGTCTGGGTACTGTTATGTGTTCAAACGTAAACCCATCTATTGTTATCTTTTCTAATAAGAGTTTGTTATGATTTATAAACCTAACTCTGGGAAAGGGTAGTGTATTTTATCACTGTCCGTCTGAAAAAGTTAGTGCTTGTAGACTTACACGCTTGATGGTAGCATTTGTATATCGCGCGACGCGTGTTTAATGTTCGGCTTTCTGCCCTCCCTTCTCGCTATCCTTTTGGTCCATCTGTTCGTTCGCTTTGGTAACGTAATATAATTAATGTTAGGATTAATTTAGGTCATTACGCAGTACGTCTCAATGCTTTTCCAAGAAATACAGCACACGTTTCATTGAAGAAAGCGGGTAATAATACAGTAAGCTTTTATATCAACGTGAAAGCGTTACAATTTGCAGACGAAGCAGAAAACAAGGGGGATTTCGAGTACATTCCTTGTGACAGCACTGTCATTTTACCATTGCTCTTCTCTTTATTAATTTTATTTGTTAGGCTTCATATTTAATTGATAATTTATATATGTGGATTAGAATATTCCATGACAGTCACAGCTGAGGAATGCAACCGTGTTGAAAAATGGTATTGTTTCCATTATATATACTCTCCCGAAAATAGTTACAATCAACAAAGAAAAGCGTTCAAATGACGGTGTTCATGAACAGTTTGATTACACTGTATAATGGAAAGAAACCAAAAACACTCTAAGAATGTACTTCTATCTGCTCATCTGGGAACGGAAACAGCACCCTATAATTAAAAAACCCGTCAAGTTTGACTGGTTATTGCTAGTTATTCAGTAATTCATCATATCTTTGATCAAAAATGTAAATATGTGTCTACTAACTGATTACAGGCAAGTCTTTCTATTTTTATTATATGCTACAGAACAGGGGTAGGTAACCCAGGAGCTTTTGGGATCTATTTTAAAAACACTAAGCCCTCTAAAGATTAACCATATATGTGATTGTGTGTGTAATTTTCAGCCGGGGGGGGGGGGGGGGGGGGTAAGGGGGGGGGGGGGGGGGAGATGGTAAACCTTTCGTTCCTATCTCCTGCAGTTCGCGAATATATTTTAGTAGACAGCTCGGGAGTTTTCATTGGGAATGCGGGAAAAGTACATTTGATCCCGTGGACACCGCGATTTTAAATACCGGCGGGAGAGGTCTAGAACGAAATGTCCCAAGTTTAATTAGCCTTTCTTTTTTTCGTGCAGTCGCCTAAAGATCTATCAAATACCCCACTGGGATCTAACGGTAGATTGGGATCGACTGGTTGCCGACCCTTGCTACAGAAGGTATGGAAACTTTATTTTCTGTTGTTGGTGCATTTGGTTACAGTAATAAAAGTGGATCCCTAGCACGCGTTTCTTCACTTGTTTTCTCACCGTGGGGGATTCAAGAAAAAGGACTGCCCTGCGAGGCCACCATACGAAATCTCAAACATTTATCCCACCCAACGTCAACTCCTACTTCCCATTTATCGCTGACTGGTACATGTAGGGCGCTCTCTAGCTGCCCCACATCTCGTCACACCACCCCAATCCCTTCACTCTGCGCAAGTACACATCTACTAAGTCCGCAACCTTAAGACCTCCGCCCCTGTCCATGACCCAGAGCCACACAATAGGACCGCCCTCACACCAGAGCCGACAATGCCTATTTCCGTGCAGACGTAACTCAATACAGCACAGCACAGTAAACAATAACTAGACAGACAAACATAAATCATTGTTACCCCCCTTCAACTCCGCAAGCAGCAAAGGATTCAATAAACTTACGCCAAATCTGCCTGTCACGTGCCACCAACTCCCGCTCTTTCCATGTCTTCCTAAGTATTTTCATTAATGTTTGTAGTTCTCTTCTCCCTGTGTTTTTCGGTATACGTCGACTTCTTTTTCTCTGGGGATTCCAGAACAAGGACTGACTTGTAATGCTATCAACAGGTTTCCTAAATGTGTGTCCTATCCATCGCCAGCTTCTTCTTCCCATCTCTTGTTCCACTGGCACTTGTCTGGTTTTTGTCATCAGTTCCACATGAGTGGTCTTGTCATACCACTTCAATCCTATTCTATGCAAGCACCAATTTATGAATGTCTGTAACTTTTGTTGTTGTTGTGTTTTGTTGTTCTCCATGTTTCAGAGCCATTCAATAGGACTGACTGACTTGACACTTGGACTAACATTAATAACATGAAGATATTTTTGAACAAAAATCAATGAACACGAAAAATCTTACAAGTTCTAATGAAAAATACAGTTACCGTTACGACTACATGATCTTCGTCAAGAGAAATAATGGTGACGAATACAGTAGGGCCCGCTTTTCCGCGTTGCGCTAATACGGTGGTTTTCAATTGTATACGTGTTGATTATGATAGGCGCTTATTCTGTTCTTTTTATTCATTTTACTTTCGTATGGTTTTTTTTAGTACACTTAGCATATTATAATGTAAACATGTTATCATGATTTTATATGCATTTGCAAGATAAAATGGCTATGTTCCACATTTCAGCGATTTTCGCTTTCCGGCGGGGTTCTGGAACCTAACCTGCAGTATAAGCGGGGCCCGACTGTACTTGAATGTTATCAGAAAGGCCAAGGTCAAACCTGCTGGCATATCACGTGATTATAACAGAACACGGTTGGCTATATCGTTATTTATAAACTCCGTGCCAACAGGTATTGGTCATCATTGTTCCCCCATTATCCCGCGGTCTGAATTAAAAAAAGTGAATGCAGGTTGGTTCATCTACTTGTTCATCTCTAAATCACTTACGTGGAACTAATGACAAGAACCAGATAAGTGCCAGTGGAACAAGAGATGACAAGAACCAGACAAGTGCCAGTGGAACAAGAGATGATAAGAACCAGACAAGTGCCAGTGGAACAAGAGATGATAAGAACCAGACTGCGAACCCCCATAGGGTCTAGAGAGGAGAGAGAAGAACATAAAGAAAAAAACCTCTTGTTTTGGAAAAAAAGAGAATCGAGGACTTGATAAAATTCGGCGAAAAGGATAGAAAGCACCCTTGTTCGTACTTATTTCTTTAGAAAAAGGCCAGAGGAAATAGACTTGAATTTGGAACTGATTATGTTTATGCCAGACGAAGTACTCCATGGAGAACATTCACAAGGCGATTGCATATTAATGCAGTAGGAACAAGATCTTGAGCTCGTAGATACCAGGAGACCACGTATACATTGTGAAGCCTATTACTCCTTTGGGAGTGGGCTCGGGAGGTTGGAGGAAAAGCGAAGTTTAGAAGAAGAAGAAGAAGAAGAAGAAGAAGACTAAGTGAAGAATGACTGGAACTTGAAGTATCGAATGAAGAGAAATGACGTTACTACTGCGAGTACCTGATAAAACCATTTTAACGCTTCTATTCTACATAACTGTGGTGAAGTGGGATGTTATGTTGTGTGAATAAATATTTGTATGGAACAATAGTGTACTGGAGATGACTTACGTGTATGTTGACTGGAAGGTATGTGTAGACTGAGATCCGGTGAGAAGCTCAGCTTTAGGGTGAAGGTATAAACTATATCTATTAAGGAGTGAGTAGTCTAGTATTTAGATAACCATTACTTGCTACCACATACTATCATACTCTCCAGACAGTAATTCAGATAATGCCTACGTCGTATATAAGAATTCTTAAGGGTATTTGTACACTGATAGTGTTCAAATGAACAATAGTGTATTAAGTTGTGGTGTAGTAGGTTAATATGAGTTAGAAGATGGTCTTGAAGTGTAAGCGTCACCAACCAACACAGACAGATAAAACAATTTTAATTTTAAGTCCACTACTCTTAACAACACTTTGTGGTTGTGAATATTGTAGTGACAACTCACATCACATATAAAAACACTCTATGAGAATCAGCTTGTTAATGAATAGAGTGTCACTCGTAATCGGTTCATAAATAAACAAACTGTAATGTATTCATTACTATCATGAACAATATATGTCCTATTCATTACTAGCATGAATTGTAATATGTGTCCTGATTCAACTTACTAAGGGACTACCAGGAATCATTTTTATCAATAGTTAAATTCCAAGTCTATGTACAGAATGTTAGTATTTAATATGGCGAAATATTGTTCAATCTTTGTGATCCCCCTCATGGCATATGCTACTCATTGCGACTTACAAATGTCTCTAGATGCTGTGTCACAGGTGTCGATTTCTGATGTAGAGTAGTAGTAAAATGGTCCCACTCTAATACTGGTTTTGTTCTAGTTCATAGCTCTGTTGGGTAATTTGTCAGCTCACTGGCCAAGTCTTCAATAGTTCTGTCGACTATTTCTGGGCCTCAGGGGACCTCCAGTAGCTAAAAAGAACATTGAGAGATGTTCACTCTAAAGCTTCCTGCATTAATTAAGGACTCAGTACCATCAAGACCATTCCCCTCTGAATAGTACCGTCTTTTCATATAAAGTTAATCTCTTTTACACAGATGATACATCACAAAACATGGGGCATTCATTAATGTTGAGTCAGCTCAGCTACTTTATCCCGTATAACCCTCTGGCTTATCTTGCAGTGATGGCGGCAGGATTTATTTCTCCTCTGATCGAATCAACCTCACATGTCACTGATTTGGCATTTCCATGCCGAACTTCCTCACTCCGATACCCTCTTATTCTTCAGGGCTGCCCAAGGAGTATGCTGTCCGACACTGCCGGATTGCAAACAGCAATATATCTGTTGGCTTAAACTTGACCAAATTCTTCATAACTGCAATTTTCATTTAACCATCAAGACCAAGCTGTCCCACAATTTATACGAATAACACAGATACGTTGATTAGCAATGAATTCTGGCACAAACTGGCACAAATTTCCATCTGCTTATCTTCCAGGCTTTTATTTTTAGCAAATATTATGCTGGCTTCAACGCACTGATGCTTTATCAAGCTATTTTAAACAAGTGGTTTCGAACTAACGCTCCCAAGTGTGTATATCAGCGAGTCTGACCAATGAGCCCCGTTTCGACAAGTGTTTGAAAAAATGTTATCTTTCCCCGTCTCCCCTAACAACCAAGATAGTATTTATAGCCCGACCAATCGTGGTTAGGCTTTCATTTGTTGCGCTCCAATCAATTTGGAGTTTACATGGTAGGCTATTTCTGTAACGTAATTTTTTTTTCAAACACGTTAAAAAAAAATCTTATGAGCAGAAATGATTTTATGCTGTCAGGCACCCCCAATATTTTATTTTGGGTATAATTTATTAATTCCTGGACTATTTGCGTAACGTTTTACATATTATTTGTCAGCAAACCCTAAGGAACCCAAAAATACAAGTTTAAAGGAGCTACGTGGCTGCGTTCAAAATATGCAATTTCTTCTACCTCCTGTTTCGAAGATGTGCTGTCTGGGTACTGTTATGTTTTCAACCGTAAACCCATCTAATGTTATCTTTTCTAATAAGAGTTTTTTTATGATTTATAAACCTAACTCTGGGAAAGGGTAGTGTATTTTATCACTGTCCGTCTGAAAAAAAATTAGTGCATGTAGACTTACACGCGTGATGGCAGCATTTGTGTATCGCGCGACGCGTGTTGCATGCGTTCCTGATTTTCAGCCAGCCCTCGTCCCTCTCTTTTATATCCTTTTTGTCCATCTGTTCGTTCGTTCGATTTTGGTAACGTAAAAATAATTAATGTTAGGATTAATTTAGGTCATTACGCAGTACGTCTCAATGTTTTTCTTAGAAATGCAGCACACGTTTCATTGAAGAAGGCGGGTAATAATACAGTAAGCTTTTATATCAACGTGAAAGCGTTACAATTTGCAGACGAAGCAGAAAACAAGGGGGGATTTCGAGTACATTCTTTGTGACAGCACTGTTATTTTACCATTGCTCTTCTCTTTATTAATTTTATTTGTTAGGCTTCATATTTACCTAATAATTTATATATGTGGATAGAATATTTCATGACACCTCCCCTCTTAAAACAGAAATTATATGTCAGTCCTTTATTCTATATACACATAGAGAAATTTATTATTATTTCTGGGGTTTACGGTGATTCTCATCACACGGATGGCGGCTTAAAAAATCCGCTCCCAGATTGGTTTTTCCAGATATATATTCAATGCTAAAATTATATGGAGCGAGAAGCAAAGACCATCGGAGTAACCTAGAGTTCTCATGCTTAGCCTGTGCTAAAAACGATAAAGGTTTGTGGTCAGTTTGCAACTTAAATGCCTTCCCATATAGATAAATATTGAATTTCTTTATTGCCCATATTACTGCAAGACATTCTTTTTCGCTAGTTGAGTAGTTGATTTCTGCTAGCATATGCCACTGGGCTTAATTCCCCATCCAATGCATCTGATTTCTGTAGTAAAGTTGCACCTAACCCAATATTACTTGCATCCGTCCTTACTATGAATTCTTGACTTAAGCCAGGTAATTTCAAAATGGGTTTACTTGTGAGCTTTTCCTTCAATTTCTATTGGTTTCCCCATTTAAGCACATAGGTGAGTAGTCCATGTAAGCGCAATCCAGTTGGATGCTTTAGCGGCCATGTAGATTGTACAACAGTTAAACTTGAAGTGTTTGGCTACTGATTTTGTAATGCTGCCACTGCTGAAATAGCTGCAATGTCTTGATTTATTCCCATGGATATTCACTTTTCCTTTAATAGGTTTTGTGACTCCGGTGGCAGTAGTTGATTTCAGCTGTCTCTAAGTCTGGGCTTTTGAAAGTTTAATTGAGGGGGCTTCTTTAATTCCCACATCTCCTGAAACTGATTTCTGTTACCAGTGTGTCTTTTCTAATGGCTCTTTACTTCCAACGTTTACATTTTGGTTGTCTGTTCCTTTAATTTTTAGTGGGTTTACTTGGATGGCTTTTCCTTTCTCCTTAGAGTAATTTTTTGTGGTGTCCATGATGTAAGGGGCACATGTCCGTTACGTTGTCAATTCATTCTAGGTTAACGGATTCCATATGGATGATTAAAAAGTTTTTGGGATATACTTCTGGTAGAGTAAGGAAACCACATATCATGAGACAAAGGAATCTCACGTCCTTCTTGGGCATTTTGTAGGTCTCGGGGCTGTAGTTTCTCTAAATTCTTTGGGTCAGGGGTCATGGGTTTCCCTGATAAACTGTGTGTCCCAAAAATTCCAATTCTTTACATCCAACGCAACATTTGGTTGGTCGGGCTGTTAAATTTGCCTCCCTAAGTCGATCAACAGCATGTTCAGAGAGTCAATGTGTTCCTCAAATGTTTCTGTTGCTATAAGGATATCATCCATAAAATTTGTTATACAGGGATTATTCAGCGGATCCAATAATTTTCTCATCATTCTAGAGAAGACACTAGGCGCATTCTTCAATCCAAATGGCAATCTATTAAACTCATAGTGTCCTTCTGAGGTACTAAAAGCTAGGTATGGTCTAACCTCAGGCTTTACTGGAATCTGATAGTATCCTTTACTCAGATCCACTTTTTTGTATCCGGCAATGGATCCACCTGTCCTTCTGTAATAGCATTCAGTCTCCTGTAATCTATACAGAGTCTATGTTCTCCAGAGGGCTTCCTTAAGAGTACAACACCGGAACTATACGAAGACTCACTGTGCGAAATAATTCCTTCCTTCAATAGATAGTCTATCTCTTCCTTCAAAGCTTTTTCCTTAGCAAACGGAATCGAATATGGTTTCATACAGACAGGTGTGGAGTCTATGAGTTTCATATCATATTCCAATAGGTTTGTATGCCCTGGTCGGTCTGTTAACACCTCTGCATGATTATTTAGAACCTGTTGCACTCTCTCTTTCTGAGTTTTCGTTAAATGTGTACTGATTTTCACCTGTGCTGCTGTCTCACAGGGGGTGTAATGGATATTCAAATGATGAAAGTGGTTCCTTTTTCATCTCCATGGCGATGGACAAGGTCAACAAGTGTGTCTCTTCCTGATGTTCTCTTTCCAAATATTTCTTCAGGAGATTCACATGATAGATTTTTTTTTTTCCTTCTTATCTATCTTATAATTTGTTCTAGACACCTTCTCTAAAACTGTATATGGACCCTGCCATCCAATTTGTAACTTATTCTGACTCCCGGGCAAAAGAAGCAGTACCTTCTCTCCCACAGCCAAATTTCTGTCTTTCGCCTTCCTGTTATAATAGGCAGCATGTTTCTTCCTGGCTTGTTTCAAATTTTCATTGGCAAGTTTCCAGCCAGTTTTTAAACCGAGTGGTCAGCTCATTCACATATTGGTATGAAGATGTAATGTTTTCCTCTGCCTTTTCATCAGTCCACGTTCTTAACAAAGCTACATATGGACCTTTAATTGTGTGGACCTATTTGTCCATGCACCGGTATGGTCTCTTCCACTTGAAGCTTTATAGTGATGATTTTTCCTCCCAGAATTATCATTCACAAAACGACCGCTACCAATTTTTCTTTTGGGGCTGTCTCCCCTCTTAAAATTCTTGATGAGAGATTTCCTCTCTACATCTTCTTCCTCCAGTTTGTTTAAGTCCGATTGAGGGATTTTCGGCTTATCCTGGGGTAAGACATCTTTTTGCACTCTCCGCATAGTGGCCATTGTAAAACAGTTAAGTGAAGCTTGTCCGTGAAAAGGGGCTTCCCATTCCATTTGGTCCACTTTATCAAATCTATTTTTCTTTTTATTATCAGGCCTAATTTTGCCCCGTGGCGTGTCCAGGTCCTGATCCATGTTCCCACTTGTGGGTGTTCCCTCATGTGCTATGCTACACCTTTCTACAAAATTCTCAATGTCCCATCTTGCTTTGGGCCAATAATAATTGTGAGCCACCTTTTGAATGATGGTACCTATCTTCTCATGGTCCCCATCTGGTTTCACATGTAGGCTCCTTATTAATTCTGTCCTATATCTTTTTGGAAGAACCAGCTGTCCGTGACCATTGGATCTAGCTCCAGTCTTCCTATACATCAACTTGTTTTTCATGTAAAAATCTCCCTTGCCTGGAGTTGTATGACAAGTTGACAATTTTCTGAAACAAGGCTTGAGTGTTTTATCCCCAGCCTGTGCCTTCCTCATCTCTTCTGGAGTGGTATCTAACATAATATCCTCCTCCTGTCTTGAGGTCGACCTGACCTGAAGGGTTGCCATATACACAGGTTTCCTTCTGCAACGGTCAGTGTCATGATTGTCCATCTGACAATTCTTACACCACCTTTTTCCTTGGTTGAAAGATTTTCTTTCATCATATTTCCTTTCATCGAATTGTGGGAATTTATTTTTATTTTCATACCGTGGCCTATCAAATTGGTGCTTACCTTTATTTTGATCCCTAGGATCAAATTTATTAAAGTTCTGTGGTGCCCTAAAGTTGTCCACCTGTTTCTTTTTATTACCTGTTACCTCTGCTTGAGCTGCTTGATACCTTTCAGCAACATTTAGCAACTCACCCAGCCTCTCTGCACCTTGTTCCATGAGAAACTTTCTCAGGTCTGGAGCCATGGACTCTCTTAGTTGCTCTATAAGGACCATTTCCTTAAGATCTTGGGTTTTCCCCAGAGAAGTCCATTTCTCCAAGTATGTCTCTATGCGTGCAGAGAACTGGTGATAGGTTTCACCTGACAGTAGTTTAGCATTCCTAAATTTTTTTCCTGTAAAACTCTGCATTCTTTTCATACCTTAACAAAAGAGCCTGCTTTAGCATGTCATAATTTTCCTGATCACCTCTGCTCATTTTTGCAAAAACTTCATAAGCTGCCCCACGAAGTCCCTGAGATAACTTTAAGCTCCACCTTTCTCTCTCTAACCCATACGTGGTAGCTAATAGTTCGTACCTATTTATATAGCTCTCAATATCATCGTCTTTCTCAACAAAATGATCTAAATGAAAGTTCATAGCTGAGGTCGAGGCTCCCTGAGTAACCGTAGCATCAGAGGCAAAGGGACTGGCACCATTTTCAGGAGCATGGCCTTGAAACTCAAACTCCCTTAGTCGTAACTCATGTTCCCTTTGTAATCTCTTCTCCTCCTTTTCTGCTTCCCTCTCTGCAGCTAATCTCTTCTCTTCTCTTTCTGCAGCTTGTCTTCTTTCCTCGGCTTCCAATGCTTTAGCCTCTTTGTCAGCCTCAATCTGCAACCTCTTAGTCTCAGCCTCAGCTTGCAACCTCTTAGTCTCAGCCTCTAACTTTCTTTCGGCTTCTTTTTCTAATCTTCTTTCTTCGCGTTCAATAAATTTGTCACATTCCGTTGTGACATAGGCAACCATAACTTGCCCATCTAATCCTAACTCTTTTGCAGTCTGAACCGCAGCAGATCGAAATTTGGCCAGGTCCGCCATTGTCTATTATGTAAATTTATACAATGTCTAACCAACAATTCAATCTCTAATGGACAACACAGGCACCGTGAGCTCAACCTTATTTAATTCCACCCAAGGATACCTTTTAATTCTTATATTCCCTGAAGTGAATTACCCCCAATATTTTTAATAGTTAAAGATTCAAAATCCCAAGAGCGAGCCCCCAATATATGTGGTGAAGTGGGATGTTATAAATATTTATAGGAAACTTAGTGTACTGACTGAGATCAGCTGTGAAGGTATCTATATCTATTAAGAGTAGTGTATTATAGATAACCTTACTTGCTACCACATATCTATATATCTCAGTCAGAATTATTCTGGAATAGTGTGATGCTACGTTATGTGTCTAGGGTATGAGTATGGTGAAGTGTAAGTCACAACAACAGACAGATAAACAATTTAATTTAATCCACTACTCTTAACAACACTGTGACACTCACATACATATAACACTCTATGAGAATAGCTTAAAGAAGTCACTCGTAACGGTTCAAATAACAATATGTATTCATTACTAGCATGAATGAATATGTGTCCTGATTCAACTACAAGGGAACCAGGAATCACAATCAATTTAAATTCCAAGTTATGTACAGAATGTATTTAATATGAATATTGTAGTGACATATATTTTTACAAATGTTCTATGTGTGTCAGTTGTGTAGTAGTAAAATGAGGTAATACTGGTTTTGTTTTGTTCAAGCTCTGTTGGTATTTGTCATCATGACTTCAATAGTTTGTCTTTAGGGACCAGTATTGGAGATGTTCACAGTTCCTGATTTTAAGACAAGTAAATTCCCCTCTGAATAGTATTTTTATAAAGTTATTTCAAGATGAGGGGGCATAATGTTGAGCTCAGCTGGCCAACTCTGCTTATCTTGAGTGATGGCGGCAGGAGAGGACTCCTCTGCTCGAATTCTCTTCTGGGCTCTGGAGACACCTCACTGATAGCTAAAAGGACCAAGGAGTATGCTGTCCGACACTGGATTCAGCAAATCTCTGACCAGGTGCTGCTCACTACCATCAAGACCACTGTCCCACAATTCATACGAATAACACAGATACGTTGATTAGCAATGAATTCTGGCACAAACTGGCACAAATTTCCTTCTGCTTATCTTCCAGGCTTTTATTTAGCCAAATATATGCTGGCTTCAACGCACTGATGCTTTATCAAGCTATTTTAAACAAGTGGTCTCGAACTAACGCTCCCAAGTGTGTATATCAGCGAGTCTGACCAATGAGCCACGTTTCGACAAGTGTTTGAAAAAATGTTATCTTTTCCCGTCTCCCCTAACAACCAAGATAGTATTTATAGCCCGACCAATCGTGGTTAGGCTTTCATTTGTTGCGCTCCAATCAATTTGGAGTTTACATGGTAGGCTATTTATGTAACGTAAATTTTTTTCAAACACGTTAAAAAAAAATCTTATGAGCAGAAATGATTTTATGCTGTCAGGCACCCCCAATATTTTATTTTGGGTATAATTTATTAATTCCTGGACTATTTGCGTAACGTTTTACATATTATTTGTCAGCAAGCCCTAAGGAACCCAAAAATACTAATTTAAAGGAGCTACGTGGCTGCGTTCAAAATATGCAATTTCTTCTACCTCCTGTTTGGAAGATGTGCTGTCTGGGTACTGTTATGTGTTCAAACGTAAACCCATCTATTGTTATCTTTTCTAATAAGAGTCTGTTATGATTTATAAACCTAACTCTGGGAAAGGGTAGTGTATTTTATCACTGTCCGTCTGAAAAAAAAATTAGTGCATGTAGACTTACACGCGTGATGGCAGCATTTGCGTATCGCGCGAAGCGTGTTTAGTGTTCGGCTTCCTCTCCCTTCTCGCTATCCTTTAGTCCAACTGTTCGTTCGTTTTGGTAACGTAATGTAGAAAAAGACATGAATGGAATTTAAAATTTAGGTCATTACGCAGTCTGCCTCTTAATGTTTTTCCAAGAAATACAGCACACGTTTCATTGAAGAAAGCGGGTATAATACAGTAAGCTTTTACTATCAACGTGAAAGCGTTACAATTTGCAGACGAAGCAGAAAACAAGGGGGATTTCGAGTACATTCCTTGTGACAGCACTGTTATTTTACCATTGCTCTTCTCTTTATTAATTTTATTTGTTAGGCTTCATATTTACCTAATAATTTATATATGTGGATTAGAATATTTCATGACAATAACCACAAATTTATGTCTGGAACTTTTAGGTTGTCTGTTTTCTGCACGAAAAAAAAAAAACACGAGGAAGAGAGAGCTAAAGTCATGAATGAAACAGATAAAGATAACACGGAAAAGCATTGAATGGATGACACAGGCCAGGAGACCTTGCAATGCATTTGTTGAGGCCTATTCTCCAAAGATAGCAAAGAAGAATTGATAACGATGCCACTAGTTAAAAAATTATTTTTGAATTGATCTTGATCTCCCTTTATTGTTTCATGTATCTTCCATTGCAGAGAAAACTTTTGTCAGGGTGATTGAAAAGTCACCGCACCACCTATGTCCCAGCCTTGACATATGGATGCGAGTCATGGGCAATGACTACAACCCACAAAAGCCAGACCCAAACCTCAGAAATGAGGTATCTGAGGAAGGTGGTTCAAGTAACAAGAAGAAACATTGTCCGCAACCAGACAATACGTCAAGGCCTAAAATCCCACCCCCTACAGACCCAAGTAGAACAGTCCCAACAAAGATGGTTTGGCCATGTCTACAGAATGGGAGAAGATCGGCTACCACGACAAGCATGGGAAACAAAAAGCCAGGGATCCAGACCCCCAGGACGACCCAGAGTCCGCTGGGAGGACAACATTAGAAATTAGACAATCTTTGAAGTACCGAGGACTAGAATGGAACCAGGCCAAGAAGAAGACAGCCGATATGATAGTCTGGCGCTCTCTCTTCCAAACCTCTACACCTTACGGCAGAAGGGGAACGACTAAGTAAGTAAGTAAGATTGAAAAGTCACTTTTAAAAACTATTATTTCTTCACATCTACCCAACTATTTAAAATGAAACAAACATCAAAGTAAAGAGAATTAACTACCATTCTGTTACGGAAACTATTTAGTCAAATTAACGTAACAGCCCAACAGAGATTCGTCTGTTCAACACATGACATCATAGCGGGCAACAATGTTTGCTGTCTATTGTAACGTCAGTTTTTTAAAAGTCACTTTAAATGTTATTTTATTGTTATTTTGTTTCCGGAAAAAATAACAAATAAAACTTGGTGGTCAAATGACAACTCCTTGTTTTAATATTTGTTTCATTACATCCATTAAATATAAGTGAGGATTTAACAAATTAAAAAGAAGGAGTGACTTTTTATCCCCACCCCCATGTTGATATGATTGTCTGGTCCTTCTACTCTCTGTATTCTACTGTCAAGGTATATGTAAATGCCACATCATGTTCGAGTGTTAACATCTGATGTTTCTTATGTGAATGTTTAGACTAGTGTTTCTTATGTGAATGTTTAGACTAGTGTTTCTTATGTGAATGTTTAGACTAGTGTTTCTTATGTGAATGTTTAGACTAGTGTTTCTTATGTGAATGTTTAGACTAGTGTTTCTTATGTGAATGTTTAGACTAGTGTTTCTTATGTGAATGTTTAGACTAGTGTTTCTTATGTGAATGTTTTAGACTAGTGTTTTTATGTGAATGTTTAGACTAGTGTTTCTTATGTATGTTTAGACTAGTGTTTCTTTGTGAATGTTTAGACTAGTGTTTCTTATGTGAATGTTTAGACTAGTGTTTCTTATGTGAATGTTTAGACTAGTGTTTCTTATGTGAATGTTTAGACTAGTGTTTCTTATGTGAATGTTTAGACTAGTGTTTCTTATGTGAATGTTTAGACTAGTGTTTCTTATGTGAATGTTTAGACTAGTGTTTCTTAAACCTGTAGAGGTCATGCACCCCTTTAGTATCTCAAGAAGCCTCGCGCCCTTTTACATTATCTTAAGAACCCTCGCACCTCTTTACTTCATCTTAAGAAGCCTCGCACCTCTTTACTTCATCTTAAGAAGCCTCGCACCTCTTTACTTCATCTTAAGAAGCCTCGCACCTCTTTACTTCATCTTAAGAAGCCTCGCTCCTCTTTACTTCATCTTAAGAAACCTCGCACCAGATTATCGTCTAACTAGCAAAATAGGCCAATATTGAGAAAAATAGATACAAATATGTTTTGAGAAAGTGTTATTTACAAAATGTGGCTAAAAGTTCGGTTTTGAATTCACGTTCTCAATGTTTTATTTTGTATAAATACATTTAAGTTCTATGAATTAAGTAATGTTGATGATTCGTGATCTAAAATATCTGGCATGTCTAGCACCCCCTGAAGGTATGTCTCGTATCCCCCGGGGGTGCATGCACCACCCCTGGTTACGAAGCACTGGTTTAGACCCACCTGTGGTAACCTTTCTTGCATCTGACTTTGCTTTAAGGATATAAGGGCAAAAACCAATGACGTATGTAGAGTACGGAGTTCCAAGCTTCAGAACCCCAGCCTATGTCTCATGGTTGTGGAATCGGCCAACAAATTTCCGATTCCGACTTCGACTCCTGAAATTTTAGAAGTCCGATTCCGACTCCCGACTCCGACTACAGGTTTTTAGTAGACATACGTCATAAAATTCGCAGTCGCAGTCCGGACAATATTTACCGAACCTACTCTGACTCCACTAAAACGATCGACTCCACAGTCCTGCAATATACCCTATTTTGTACTGGGTAGCTGAAAAGCTTTTTTTTTTGTTCCAATGCACAAATAAACGTACACACGTGTGTTACCGGGTCCTGAAAGGTGAGCAAAGAATAGTAACACTCTACCCTACCATGCATGTCGTAAAAAGCGACAAAGGAGGGTTGGACATAGAAAAATAAAAATACAAAAATAAAACATTAAAATAAATAAATTAAGAAAAGAAAATTAAATTTGTAAAACTGATTCCTTACCGTTTTCTATTTTAATTTATAAATTACTTCCCTTACAATTTAACAGCAGCCGCCTTATTTACTGACTTAACATTATACTCCCTCCTGTACAACATTTAACCAACAAAACTTTTAATGAACAATACGGGTTAGACAATTACTTAGTTAGTCTTTCCTCTTCCTACCCTGTTTGCCAGATAGAGCGCCGTACGTATTATCTTATCGGCAGTGATAAGATTAAAGAAAATAAAATCCAACTACCCAAGACAGAAGTAGGTCATCTGGTAGGGAGGCACATGATGGAAGCTAAAGGTGGCCGAATATGGAGAAGAGACATGGAGACAGACATGAAAATGATGAGGAAGACACGGACAGAACTTGAGCTGACGGCACGTGACAGGAAGACCAGGCACGTGTTTGGTGGAGGCCTATGCTCCTCGTGGAGCTGACGGGTGATCAGTGAATGTATGGTTCAGTTTGGTTTGGTCTGGTTCAGTTTGGTTTGGTCTGGTTCAGTTTGGTTTGGTCTGGTTCAGTTTGGTTTGGTTTGGTTTTAAGGATCATCTTCATTGCACAAGGACAAATCCATCAGTGCTCCGATCTCCTCCCTTAGATCACACAAGGAGGATCTCAGCACAGTGTACGAACTCCATAGCATCGGCGAGGATCCCAATGTGTGTATGTAGGAATCACATATTCTTTAAATATTTTTGTGGTGTGTAGGTTTCCTAATTTTTAAATTTTGCCAGGGCAGCGGTCGTATGGCCTACTCTTTACAATTTTCTGTGAATGAATGAATACACGTTAGATTACATTTTATGTTCCGAAGGACGTTTGTTTACATTTTGAAACTATGCCCAGTATCATTTATAAGGTCAGAAGGTCAAGGTCAAGGTAGACCAACAGCAAATACTGTCGTAGTGGAGTGAATTGTTATCAGAGAGTTCACTATACTAGGTCTCTGCATTATGAGGCTAGGTGACTGCTTCCATTTCTCGTTACATTTGCCTTCCAAAACTCAAGAGCAGAGTCAGGTACCCATTTACAGCTGGGTAGACTGGAGCGTGACTCCACCGTGTTTCGAATCCAGCACCTTTGCCGCGAGAGGCCAGTGCTCTAATCACTCTACCACTCAGACGCTCAATCAGGAGGGTACAACCATAAAATGGAAAAATAAAGCCTTATATAGAGACCAATCCAGAAGAAGACTGATCTAGACATCTTCAAGAAACGCAATATGACAGTGCACTAGACCGCAGTGTATGCAATGGATCGAAAATGAATGATAATGTCATTAGAGATGTTTCCTTAGATATATAGTAGAGAACACAACAGAGAAGAATGAGTTAGTACGTCATAGTGTGTCACGTGATCACATCTGTTGCACGTGCCTGGCTGCTATATCCAACATCAACATCAGAAAGAGGAAAACAAATGTCTGTTCCCGCCTTTGCGATAAACTGACATTTGTGATACTTACTGTAAATATCTGCCAAAAGTTATTATTGTCTGTCTATGATGCCCGTGACTGTTCTCGCTGTCCTATTGTATGGCTGTGAAACATGGAGTACAACACACAAAAATGACAACCAGCTTTTATTACTGAGTGGCCATGTAGAATTACTGGATTAGAATGATATGACAAGATTTCCAGAGTGGAACTGACGGAAAGAACCAGACAAGTGGTGAGATGATGATGCTGGTTTGACATACAAAGCAGTTGATAGCATGACAATGCAGTCTTTGTGCTGCGATCATCATGGTAAAAGAAATAGAAGAAGACCAAAAAAAAAACAACAACAACACACACACATGGACAATGGAATTTAACGTTTACATGAGGGGGTACCATAAGAGATGGAAAAACTTTGATCAGATGGTGCAGGACTGGAAGTCAATTTATTCGTGGCCTATCCTCCATTGTCGGCGTCTGTGGCCTAATGGATATGAATGCAGTTTCATAATCCAGATATACCAAGTTCGAAACCTGCTGCAGGCGGTTTGGTAGCAGATCGCTTTGTGTGGATTTTTAACAATGGTATAAGCGCCGTACTGTTCAGAAAGCAATGGCAAACTACTGAACGTAAAAATTGCCTAGAAAAATCACAACACAGCCAATAAAAGCTGGGGTTGATTGCCACGTCCTGTAAAGGATAAGCAACTAACTTTATCCTCCATTGGGAGCGGAAGTTTAATTACGATAATAATGATACTCATAAAAGAATATGTCTGTTATATTAACAAAAAATAGGGCGCTGAAGGGAGAAGTGATTGCGTCATTAATAGGCTGGACTGCCCATGGTAAATTTCCGGTGTTATGTCTTGCGGTTCGCACTGATGACCCGTCATCGAAGCATCATTTTTTGGTGATGCCTAGATGGCAGGCAGGATAGTGTGATTCGCTTGCATAGCTAGGCGGGGTTGTCGCACGGAAGGTCCTGGGTTCGAGTCTTGGGTAAGCCACTCACGTCTGTTGTCTAGTGTTCTACTTCTTTATTTCTTACGAGTGCCCGAAAACATACCTTTATGTTTGTCTAATATTTATTTAGTGTTAAGATGTCGTCCACATATGACGTTACGCAGTCAGAGGGGAGGGATCTAAGGCTTGCTTCTTTCATAAATGACGTCATGGTAACAAAATATAATTTGTTACATACAATCTCAAAGTCGACTTTTATCTGCAATAGTTAACAACATCTCCATCGTGGACGACTTATCTTAACATTATAATCTCAGCTGAAAATATGGGATAATTGTTATAACCTTTGATTGTTTAACATTGTTTTTAATTATACATTTTTTAAAGGGAAGCTGATCTAGACGCAAATGGATTCCTAGTTGGTTCAACGGACCAGCACCTTTATTTGCAATGCGTTAGGGATAACAAAGAGAAATCATTCATTAATGACAACTTCAGTTTTTAAGTCTTAAATGTTTGTGGATTTTCTGTCAAGTGTAAAATTATTTTATGAAACTTTTTAATAGTAAGACCTGAAGTTATTGATGTGTTTAGTTTACATTAAATTTAATTTGTTATTGTCTGAAATTAAATGAGGCCAAAATGAGCGATATTTTAATAAATTTAGCAACATTTTTCCAGCAAGCAACTACTGTAAAACCCTGATTAACTCAACACTATTTTACTTAAAAGATCGTTATTTTGTCTGCTCTAAAGTAACCAATTTACATTCGATTACATTCTTTATTTTCTCTATTACAAAAGAAAAACTCTGGTTAAGAAATTTGTGACGTCACATAAGATGAACGTCCGAGTTTTTGTGAAGAAATGGGACAAAGGGGGAGGGGGTTAAAAATGGGTCAGTGATGTCAGTAGCGACTATAATAAAAGTGAAAGAAGTCAGTCAGCATCTCCAGTATTACCCCTCAGCTTCTTAAGTAGAACAGACCTTGGACTAATCCAGGTCAAGTCCTGTCATGTGACATCCGCTCAAGGTCTTTGTGTGTGTTCTTTAACCCTTTTATTTGTGTCTCCATTTCTTTTCTTCATGAGTTTTGTTTTTGGTCAACCACTGCCTCCCCTACCCCGAGGATTCCAGAACAAGAACTGCCTAGTAATGCTACCAACAGGTTTCTTCCAAGTGTGTCCTCCAGGTGTGTCCTCCAGGTGTGTCCTCCAGGTGTGTTCTTCAGGTTTGTCCTCCAGGTGTGTCCTCCAGGTGTGTTCTCCAGGTGTGTCTTCCAGGTGTGTCCTCCAGGTGTGTCCTATCCAATGCTAGTGTATTATCTCACCTCTTGTTCTATTGCTATTAGAGTAAACAAATAAACATTCGCTCCCATAGCTAGGCAGTGGTGTCGTTCAGAAGGTCCTGGGTTCTTTGTTCGTCTTAAAAAGGACGTTGGTTGCGTTGTGTCCGTTTACAGCGAAGCTGCGATATTTGCGCCTTTCGGCCGACACATCCGACTTCAGCACGGCATTTTTGGGACCGGGTTAGCCTTCCCTCTTCGATCCCTACTCACTCAGCCAGACTACAGTGATGCAGCCTGTCTCCAGGACCACCACTTGGAGGTGGAGTAGGGTCTTGGTCAGCTCTGGTTCGCTGACCCTGACGCAAGCAGTCTAGCTATGGGTCGCTGACTGCATTCCTCACTGTTGACGAATCTTAGGTCCCGGTCCTGGGTTCGATTCCCGTTAAGCATATGACTTTTGTTGTTTTTCTGTTGTCTAGTCTTCTGCTTCTTTATTTGACACGAGTGCCTGAAACATACCTTTGTGTATTATTTATTTACTGCTATTAGACTAGTACTTGTCATCAGTTCCACATTAGTGATCCTGTAATAAAATGGATGGGTGTGAAAAAAAAAATCGAAAAAAGGTAATTCGTCTTACGAGGACAAAAGACAAAGAAAATAGCAACGTTACGACCACAAGGCCTTCGTCAGGGAAAGGAAAGAAAGTGAAGGCTAGATAGGACACACAAGAACCTAAATAAATTAAAAAAAAATATAGAAATTAAACCTAGGTACTTCCCTGAAGGAAACTTCCCTCAAACCGATTGGCGTGCCCGGAAAAGGAAATGACTATCACCACCGGATGTATACAATACATACTACGAAACTAAAAAACGAAACTGAACAATAAACTACCCAAACGTAATATTAGTGGGGACTGGAAATAGAAGAGGACAGAATGAGTTGGAGATAAATAAATATGAAATAAAAAATCAAGACATATTAAAAACAGTGTATTTTATATTTCTTGATCTTGTCATACCATTTCAATCTTTCAGCTCTAACCAAGCACCCATTTATGAAAGGCAGTTTTAAATGAATAAAAATAGAAAAACGATGGGGATATCATACAAAATGTAAAGGTTGAACAGGAGGAGGTACCGTTAGGAAGATATTCAGGAAGATGAGGATAAGGACGGAGGAAAAGAAGACAGATAAGAAGCAACGCAGCTCCTGTGTGAGCGTAGCCTACCCTGATAACAAATACAGGATATTCATAGCACCAGCGTTGCCAGGCCCAGACAAAGAACGTTTCTCTCTATCTCCCGTTATCACGCCGGAATCCGATAACATTACTCACCACTCAATCCATTTACTGGGGCTGGCTTGGCTGAGCGCTGGTCTTCAAAATCCGCCATCTTGAGTCAATCCTTTGACACAACGGAGGCCAAAAAATAATCAATGATTTGGCCACTGCCGACCAAATGGCTGGCCACAGGAAGTCCTTCAAAGAAAAAACTTTTGGTCGATCACTTGCGCTGAAATGCAAGAAGATTTCAAACGGTTCTTCTTCATTCACTTTAAAAAATATAATTTCGACAAATATTACGAACGACGAAATGTGGCTACAGACGATATTCAAATTTATTATGAGAAGTTAAAAAAATTGTGAACAAGACACATATGTTATACTTAGTGTCATTCATTCATTTGTTCAGTATATGACAGTAAACTGGTGTTTCCTGTGTACTGTTAACTTGTAAAACTGATTTCATACCATATTATATTTTAATTTAAATACTTGATTCATTTTCTTATAGAGCGTCAGTTTATCACTGCTTCCGGTTTCTTTGTAGGAAGCCTGCATCACAGTGTTCTTGTTATCTTGCAGGAGTGGTTTCAGTATCAACTTTTAATATAGGCCTACATAATGTTTGCCTAGTCATCATTCAAGAAAATGATAGACAAGAAGGGCGTATACGATGACCTTGTAGCACGCAATATGCGCCTGTTCATCGTCTGCCAAACTGGAATTACGTACATCTACTCAATGGCAGAAACAAAACAAAACAAAAAATTAAAATTAACATACTTTTTCTTCGAACACTAGCATCTTTCACTTTCAAAGAATTTGACCACTTTTACAAGAAATTAAAATGATTTACAAACACAGTTATCTGGATACGTAAATTAACCACTCTGTAACGAACTGAAGTAGGGTTTTACTGTTGATTAGTTAAGGCCTACATACAATGATTGAAGAAACAAATGCTTTATTAAAACAGTAGCGAGGTACAGAACCCTCGAGAAATCATCACTTTCCTTTGCGCCCCTTATGGAACATGAAGCGCCCCTGCAGCCACCCCTCTGGCAGTGAGGGTATCTGTGGCAATGTATTTTACATAATGAAATTGCCACCCCCCGTGCACAAACTCATATTTGTGATCTTGTACGATATACCTGAGAGGTCAGTAGTACTGTTATTCCATTCCATTTTCAGACACCCCCGCGGGCTACCAGGGACAGTAGGCCTACATACAATGATTGAAGAATAATGTTTTACAAATACAGCGGCGAGGTACAGAACCCTGGAGTAAATCAGCAACACAGTTATTTGAAACACTACTGTAGCTTGATATAATGCCATATATTTTACAAAATATTTTTTCTTTGTCTCTTAAATCAGGGGCAACACTGATTTGCTTTATAAAACACTACTGCACCTTGATATACCTTGTAATACAACGTATTCAAAAAAAAAATATAATTTAAAATAACATTATCTTAATTAAAAAACGTAAATTTTAAATACCTACCGCGCGACAGAACACACGAACCCAGAAAAATATCAGTAGTAAATTTTATCCGAATAGCACACAGGATATTCTGTTAACCCTTTTGAAGGCGCGAGACATAGAAGTTAGCACAGAAGTTGCGTTGGACGCCTCTATGATTCTTCTACCCCTAACACGTTAATTCTGCTCGTCTGAGAGCCGCGGTGTGTGAGCAGATGGGAAAACTTTTACAAGATGAGGTCACCAGTGGGGAATCGATTGACCGAACCTCTCCGCCAGACGATGTGTACCTCGCCCCGCTTGGCAGAAATGTGCGTTCGTGAGTGTGTGCGCGCGCGAGTGTTGTCATGCGTGTACTCCCTCCCTTCCAAGTTGGGAGGGAGAAAAAAAGTGAGATCTTGTGAGAGAAAAATAAAGGAAAATTGAGTCTGCTGGCTGGCACCGGTACTTGAGTCCGGCTTTTTAGCGTCAGCGTCGAGTGTGGGGAGAAAATGAAAATGAAATTACCGTGTTATTACACATACACACACACACACTTTCTGACTCTCCCACAGACACACACTGACGCTTCTCTTAATCCCTCTCAACACGAAGCGGAGTGAATAACAAAGGCGCCATCTTGAATTCCTAGCTCTGTATCAACCATTCAATCAACCCATATCATTAATTTCTGAATATAGAGGCGTATTCAGTAAAATGAGGTCGGGGGTGGGCAAGACATTCCCCCCCCTCCTCCGCCTCGAGCTTGGTAGCTCAGAAATTTTATAGTTCGTGTGGCTCTTATAAACTTTGCCCCGTGTAATTGTGATGAAAAAAGATAGAACAGGCTCATTGCTGCCTCAGGTGTGTTGTACAAGGCCAATAATATGAGATTGGGCATGGCCCTGGCAGGCTCATTATGTAAAACACAGTGGCCGATGGTCAAGAAAATATGGGCCTAACACCATATTCCCAATGGTCAAGAAAATAAGGGCCTAACACCATATTCCCAATGGTCAAGAAAATATGGGCCTAACACCATATTCCCAATGGTCAAGAAAATAAGGGCCTAACAGCATATTCCCAATGGTCAAGAAAATATGGGCCTAACACCATATTCCCAATGGTCAAGAAAATAAGGGCCTAACACCATATTCCCAATGGTCAAGAAAATAAGGGCCTAACAGCATATTCCCAATGGTCAAGAAAATATGGGCCTAACAGCATATTCCCAATGGTCAAGAAAATATGGGCCTAACACCATTTTCCCAATGGTCAAGAAAATAAGGGCCTAACACCATATTCCCAATGGTCAAGAAAATATGGGCCTAACACCATATTCCCGATGGTCAAGAAAATATGGGCCTAACACCATATTCCCAATGGTCAAGAAAATATGGGCCTAACACCATATTCCCAATGGTCAAGAAAATATGGGCCTAACAGCATATTCCCAATGGTCAAGAAAATATGGGCCTAACAGCATATTCCCAATGGTCAAGAAAATATGGGCCTAAAACCATATTCCCAATGGTCAAGAAAATATGGGCCTAACACCATATTCCCAATGGTCAAGAAAATATGGGCCTAACACCATATTCCCAATGGTCAAGAAAATATGGGCCTAACACCATATTCCCAATGGTCAAGAAAATATGGGCCTAACAGCATATTCCCAATGGTCAAGAAAATATGGGCCGAACACCATATTCCCAATGGTCAAGAAAATATGGGCCTAACAGCATATTCCCAATGGTCAAGAAAATATGGGCCTAACACCTTATTCCCAATGGGTGTATAACGGGATTTTTTCCTTTTTTTTTAATCTCTTGTAAACATCAGTGTATTGGTCATTTTAAATATTTTTTATTTTATGTTGTTTCTGGCAATGAAAAAAAATATTTTTTTTTTATTCAAATGGCATCCATTGTTCCTTCTCTAGACATATGTGTCTTGTACATCCAGCAGGAACAAGAGTGTATATAAACATTTAAAAATAGGACGTGCCTTTTCTATCACCTGAAGACACTGACAAGAAAATTTGCCAATATGTGGAAGTGATTTTTGTAAAATAGAAAATCATTAGAAAGTAGCCTAAATGTAGAAGTAGTTTGTGAATTAGAAACTCATTTAGAAAGTAGCCTAAATGTAGAAGTAGTTTGTGAATTAGAAACTCATTAGAAAATAGCCTAAATGTGGGAGTGGTTTGTGAATTAGAAACACATTAGAAAGTAGCCTAAATGGGGAAGTGGTTTGTGAATTAGAAACACATTAGAAAGTAGCCTAAATGTGGAAGTGGTTTGTGAATTAGAAACACATTAGAAAGTAGCCTAAATGTGGAAATGGTTTGTGAATTAGAAACACATTAGAAAGTAGCCTAAATGTGGAAGTGGTTTGTGAATTAGAAACACATAGAAAGTAGCCTAATATGGAAGTGATTTGTGAATTAGAAACACATTAGAAAGTAGCCTAAATGTGGAAGTGGTTTGTGAATTAGAAACACATTAGAAAGTAGCCTAAATGTGGAAGTGGTTTGTGAATTAGAAACACATTAGAAAGTAGCCTAAATGTGGAAGTGGTTTGTGAATTAGAAACACATTAGAAAGTAGCCTAAATGTGGAAGTGGTTTGTGAATTAGAAACTCATTAGAAAAATAGCCTAAATGTATAAGTAGTTTATGAATTAGAAACTCATTTAAAAAATGGTCTAAACGTTCAAATTGTTTGTGAACTCTAAATAATTTTACGAGTTTGCCTCGTTTTGGCACGACACGACGTATTCAACCTAGACAAAGGTCCGTCGATTATTTTCAACCGTATATGAACTCATTAGAAAGAAGCCTAAGTGTAGAAGTAGTTTGTGAATTAGAAACTCATTAGAATTTTTATTGTTTGTAGAATTATTTGAGTTGATTTTATTGTCTTTTTTTTCTGGTTGCGTATTTTTGCTTGCTTATTTTTTGTACTTTTTCAAAGCCTAACCTGTTTGCATTTTTTTCATCTTTCTGTATAGAATAATAGCCTAAATGTAGAAGTAGTTTGTGAATTAGAAACACATTAGAAAGTAGCCTAAATGTGGAAGTGGTTTGTGAATTAGAAATAAAGTAGCCTAAATGTGGAAGTGGTTTGTGAATTAGAAACTCATTAGAAAGTAGCTTAAATGTAGAAGTGGATTGTGAATTAGAAACACATTAGAAAGTAGCCTAAATGTGGAAGTGGTTTGTGAATTAGAAACACATTAGAAAGTAGCCTAAATGTGGAAGTGGTTTGTGAATTAGAAACACATTAGAAAGTAGCCTAAATGTGGAAGTGGTTTGTGAATTAGAAACACAATAGAAAGTAGCCTAAATGTGGAAATGGTTTGTGAATTAGAAACACATTAGAAAGTAGCCTAAATGTGGAAGTGGTTTGTGAATTAGAAACACATTAGAAAGTAGCCTAAATGTGGAAGTGTTTGTGAATTAGAAACACATTAGAAAGTAGCCTAAATGTGGAAGTGGTTTGTGAATTAGAAACACATTAGAAAGCAGCGTAAATGTGGAAGTGGTTTGTGAATTAGAAACTCATTAGAAAAATTGTCTAAATGTTCAAGTTGTTTATGAACTCTAAATAATTTTACGAGTTTGCCTCGTTTTGGCACGACACAACGTATTCAACCTAGACAAAGGTCCGTCGATTATATTAAAGCTTATATGAACAAAAAATAGAAGACATTGCGGTCTGACAATGTTCTGTGTGAACTCCCTGTGCCGTTTCTCCCCCGTCTTTTTCTTCTGTACTTGTTAGCTCCCCGAGGAGCATAGGCCTTCAACAAACAGATGCCAAGCCATCCTGTCACGTGTCATCATCTCAAGGTCTTTCCACGTCTTCCTCAACATTTTCACTTGTCTTCTACATATCTTACCCTAGGGATCAGAACAACGACTGCCATGTAAGGCTATCAAAAGGTTTCATCAGTGTGCGTCCTATCCATCGTCAGCGTCGTCTTCTCATCTCCACCGTGTTGTAAAAAGAAAAATGAAAATAAATGTAGCTAAAACATAATGGACGATAAAAATGAAGTCTGATACCCGGAGAATTATCGATTATTCCGGCCACTCATGACGTCATCAGGACTTGCTAAGCGAAGACGCTGGTCACAAACACGAGGGAGGTCAAGACAAAATCTATCATTATCATCCTCATCATCAACATCCTGATCGTGAGCAGTGTAGGCAGGCGTTAGCGATTACGTTTCCGTATTTTCTACGGTCTCAGGTAATGAATATGTTTTGATTTTTGTTTCATTAAAAAAAAAACAAGCAAGCACGGTATTTTTCTCAGGAATGTGGAGCTGATGGAAAGACCGGAACAACCAGTGGAACAAGAAGAATTGAGGAGAAAACACTGTCATTGGATAGGTCACACATTGAGAAAACGAGTTGATAGCGTTATAAGGCAGTTTCTGGTCTGGAATACACATGGTAAGAGAGAGAGAGAGAGAGAGAGAGAGAGAGAGAGAGAGAGAGAGAGAGAGAGAGAGAGAGAGAGCAAAAAAAAGCACATGGAGAAAAAAAACTGGAGACAGAAATAACTTGAGTGGATGGTACAGGACTTGAAGACTTGGGTTGTTGTTGTTGTTGTTGTGATTGTTGTTATTGTTGTTATTTAACTAGGGCTGCTGAGTTATTTTGCAGCCAATAACAAGTTGAAGACTCCTTGGTATTATCTACACTGTAGATCTAGCATTTTCTTGAGGCTTTTCTGCCATTCCGAAATGTGTTGAGTTGAAGTCATGAGCTCCAGTTTCTCCAACTTGGCTTGCATTTAAAAGATCTTCACATCTGGTCCCAAGCTAGGAGAAAGAACTGTGTGGTACTGTGCATTCCCCGCCATCCAAGGGCGCTCTCCAGATATGCAGGACTAAAATACTGTGCTCTGATTGTGGACTCTCCCAAGGAATTGTCAGGTCATACACAGAGCTACTTCTCAGCTTCCCCTGCATATCATAGGCCCATAATGAGATTCTCCTGCTTGCAGCCAACCAGGTAGAAGACAGGTAGTTACGCCCGGGGCTCAAGTGGCTCCTCCAGGCTTAGTGTGCAATGCTGGGTTCTCAACATGTTTCACCACAGGAGGAATCCCTGGAAGTGTGTGGATAATTTCAAGAGTCAGTGAGGGTGTAATTAGTCTCAAAGAGATTCACTTCCACAATTGCGTACTATAGGACTGTGCTTGGCTGGTGGTCATATTTGGATGACTCCAGATATCTTCAGATATGCTTCCACGTATACTTGGGATGTAAAAACACTGCATTGGTAGATGGACAGATTAGATATATAGACAGGCAGAGGCACGGCCAGACGGAGAGGCGGGCAGACGAACAGACAGACAGAAGTACTGATAGACAGAAAGACAAACAAATAGACAAACAGACAGTCAGACAGACAGAGGAGAAACCGACAGACAGAAAGCCAGACAAACAGACAGACAAATTGACAGACAGAAAGACAGACATGACAAACAGACAGAAAGACAAACAAACACACAGACAGACAGATAAGAAGATAAGTAGGTAGACAGAGAAGGTAATAAATTTAAAAAAAAAAAACAGGTTATTGATCCAGTTTGATGGCAAGAACAAATAATGCAAGATTTATTTAGAATTCTCTCCCGTTAACTTGTTTTTCTTCAGACCGGCCTTAACATTTTTTATCTCCACAACCCCCGCAGCTTTTGTGGAATCGAAAGATACAACACCCCACGGTCACACGAAGTTAGAAAACACTGGTGTCTCATTCACAAAAACAGCCAACATCAACTAGAATAATGGTGATATTGTTGATCTGAATCGACGCCCCTGCACTTCGTGCAACCCCATAGGTGCTCAGTCTCCTTCAGCAAATGTCGAAGTGTATGAAGGCAAATTGTTCCTGTTGCGCGTTGGTTGTATACATGACGGATGCCTCCTCTCACACGTGCATCGCTGCTGGTCTCACGTTTGATGCTAATTTCTAGCAATCTTAGCCGTGATGATTCACCGATTGCAGTTTCATTCTCCAATAGGCAATCATTAATTGCCCTCAATATGTCTTCCTTAACCATATCCAATCCACCTTCTATGGGTGTTCTTGAAGCTAGTCTATCAGCTCTGTCATTGCCGAGTACCCCTACATGACCAGGACAGTAGGTCCACAACAGTTCCTGATGATTCGAGGCTTCTGTGGAGGTTTTCCATTCATGTCGGAGCCATCCACTTTGGACTTTCCGAAGCATTATTTGTGAGTCTGATACAGTAACTGCCCTTGTTAATGAAGTCTCAGACAGCCAGTAGCTTCTTCTGCTGACGTCTGCTTCGGAAACTGTTGACCATTTTCTGGTTTTTTGTTTTTATCACTGTTTCTAAGCAATTAGTGTGTCGCTTCATTTTTCTTCTTGCTTGCGTGGGCCATTTAGGAAAATACTGTACGTTGTAGTTGGATAGGGCACACATAAAGAAAAACCAGTAGCTAGTACAAGGCAGTCTTTGTTCTGGAGTGGCCAGGATGAAAAAAAGAAATCAATAACCCACGGAGAATGGAATTAGACATTTCATTATCACCATCAACTCCCATCATTATCACCATCAACTCCCATCATTATCACCATCAACTCCCATCATTATCACCATCAACTCCCATCATTATCACCATCAACTCCCATCATTATCACCATCAACTCCCATCATTATCACCATCAACTCCCATCATTATCACCATCAACTCCCATCATTATCACCATCAACTCCCATCATTATCACCATCAACTCCCATCATTATCACCATCAACTCCCATCATAATCATCATCATCATGTTCCTTATCGCTACCAATGAAGCACACAGTTATCACCCCCCAACTGATCCCCTTTTGTGAGCCTGCGCAAAACATTCACATACTCTTGCAGCAATGGTTTCTGTAGCCACTGAAACGCGTATTACATCATGAAGTATTACATCATGAAGTATTACATTATGAAGTATTACATTATGAAGTATTACATGATGAAGTATTACATGATGAAGTATTACAGCCGTCATATTTGTCACTTTGCTTCAGAAATCATTAGTCCTTTTCTTTCTATTTAAGAGACCCCGTGGATCTACACGTGACGGTTAAACATACACGTGAAGAGCATAACGAAGACATACGGTTAAACATACATGTGAAGGACATAACGAAGACATACGGTTAAACATACACGTGAAGGGAATAACGAAGACATAGGTTAAACATACATGTGAAGGGAATAACGAAGACATAGAAAGACCTTGAGAGGACGGCACAGGACAGGAATGCTTGGCATGTTTTGACGGCCTGTGCTCCTCGGGGAGCAGTGAGGTTATAAAAGAATGCATGAACATTGTTTTCTCATTTCTTTTTACTTTCATCTTTTTTTGTTGTACTTATGCCTTTCCTGTTTTTATATATTCAAAATAAGCGTCCACGTTTCCTCCCCTTTTATGGACAATTAAAACCATAATACTATGGGTCTATCCATCAGTTCTACAACTGTGTTACAATACATATGGTGTGGAGAAACGGAAATTTATATTTGATGCAGTTTGTCACACTAAAATGCATCGAGAATGACCGTCGAGAATAACCGTCGTGCGTTGGTATGAGAAGTAATGTTGTTTTGTTTTATTCTGGTGCTGTGATGAGTCTCGCTGTGTCTTTGTAATGTGACCGACAGTAACCCCTCTGTTGAAAACAAAGGAACTTGGGACAGTAATTTGTTTTCAACATAGTGGTTACTTTCACAATTGACTCCAGCTGGCAGAAAATAGGAGTGAATTTGAAAGCTGTAACCAAGGTGGAGTGGGTTTAATTCTGTGTACTAGACAACAGGAGTATTTCACTTGGGAGTCATGACCTAAGTGGGCCCGCCCCCTGAGAGTCTAAAGGAGATTAAGGGGCCGAAAGACTTGATCGACGGGGAGACTGCTTCTTATGATCAGAGTGCCCCCTGTTGTATCGCGATATCGCTCTGCATTGAATTTCCCATCATAGTGTTGTGATGAGTCTCAATGTGTCTTTGTAAGGGGACAGACGTGTTTTAATGTGGAGCTGTAGATTGAATGACTCCTGTGAAAGGTTTAGAGATGTTTTAAAGTATAATGATGCTCCACATGTGGAATGTCTGTGGATCACCTCTGTTGGTTGTGATAATTGTATAAATCCACAAGATGATTTATCAGTCGCAGTCTGACTGAAGCTGAATAAATATTTATCATATACAAGGAGTCTGTCTGGATAATGAATGGACGAAGCTATTAAACTTTTTGTGGATTGAGCTGTTGATTTTCATGAATGAACTATACGTTATAAATATGTGATAGTTTACTGTGAAGCAGTTTCTTTAATTAAACGAGATCGGTGAAGACAAATTTAAAGGAGTTGTTGCTATGATGTTGACCTGTTGAAATGTTGGTACCCTAGAAATAGAAGCCACCACAACACACGATACGACTACTACTTCTGTTGTGTGTGTTTACTCTTCCATTTACAGTAATCTTGTCAAAAATAAAATTTATAGTTTAGTGTGTTGGCGTGAATAATATATTCTTACCAACTATTTGCTATCAGTGTCAAACATTGTCCTTAACCAAAAAAGGGGGTCGAAGTGACTAAGAGTTATGGCTTCCGCCTCCAATTCTAAAGGTATCGTGTACGGTTCCCAGTACATGGAATACATTTGATGGCCATTTTTTCAGAACCAGTGGGTGCTAATGATGTCATACTCCCCCCTCCCCCCATCTCATGGGTAATGAGATCAGATGCATAGTCTTTTTGGATAAGGGCGAACAAATAGAAAGTCTCGTGTGCAAGAAGCGCACCTTAAAACTACCTCAGCAGTTGGAAATCGTAAAGATTAAGCAATATGGCCGCTGCCCTGGCAAAAATTTAAAAAATTAGGAAACCTACCCACCACAAACATATTTATAGAATGTGTGATTTCTGAATACATACATTGGGACCCTTGCCAGTGCTACGAAGTTAGTGCACTGTGCTAAGATCCTCATTACGTGATCTAAGGGAGGAGGTCGGAGCACTGGTGGACCAATGAAGATGGGCCTTTAAACCAAACCAAAGCAAACCTTAGCCAAATCACAGAGAGGAAAATCACATCCTATGAGATGAGATGTTTAAGAAAATGCATGAATGTTAAAAGGAGAGACAGAATGTTAAACAATGACATAAAAATTGTAGGCACTTCATCTTGCATCAAGTGTATGGAGAGACAGAAAATTTAAGTGGTTTGGCCATCTCATCAGAATGGAGCCCGATAGGCTGCTACTACTCGCCTACAACACTAGAAGATCTGGGTTCAGAGCACAGGGAAGTCCAAGAGGCAGATGGAAAGACAACATCATAGACATCCTACAACATCACAGACATCCTACAACATCACAGACATCCTACAACATCACAGACATCCTACAACATCACGAGCTCACAGCAGCCAAGGCGGCAGACTTGGCTCAAGAATACAAACTTCAGCACCACACTACACTTCACGGCAACAGTGGAACGAAAAGGTAAAAAAAATATGTGTGTCGGCGTGTTTGTGTATGTACGTGTGTGGGCTTGTATTTGTGTATGTATGTGTGTGGGCGTGTATTTGTGTATGTATGTCTGTAGTCGTGTGTCACATATATATGTAAATATAGCCACAGTGATCCGACCACCTTTGCTTCCCCATCTAAGGTTTATAATTTTGCTACGCAAAAACCACGCAATTCACTGTCTGTAGACTCACTTTTGAAGCCACGCCTATTTTTCCTGTTTACATGCGCTAATGAGCGTTTACAAATTTTCGCACCCGATAGTCTAAACAAGAGGGGAGCGAACCGGGGTGCTTACCTGAGTTCTCAAGCGAGCTGAGATGTCAATCATCGATAGTGACAGATCAGACGTCGGTAGCAAATGCAAGGGCGATAATAATATTTACCGACCACATTTGATGTCTGTGATCCCAGGGGACTTAATTATTTGATCTACGGCAGAGGGACGAAATCAAAGAAGGTCTGTTCGCATGGCCAGGTCTTGTGATGTCGTTTCGGCATCGCGAGCGAGCGAACAGGAAAATCCTTTACCTCGGGAGTCGAACTCGTTAATTTTCCCTGATACGGCCGATGGCGTGAATTATCGCACCCTTTAGTGATAATAATACCATTTCTGTATAAATACTCCGTCCTCTCAAAGTCAGTTATCTAGACGCTCAGAAATTTTGGATAATCTAGCTCGTTATTCTAGATCCATTGTGAAAGTGTGTTATAGCATTCCGTGGAGATTGTTTCATTTCTTATTGCGGTAATAGAAATTAGCATTTACGTGATTTAATGTGTTAAGTTTATCATTATAATTCACCAGCACTCACAATGAAGACCAAAGCTGCGGTATATAATGCCTGCGTCACCAGCACACTCCTATATGGCAGCGAGACCTGGACGACCTATGCTAAGCAAGAAAGAAGGCTCAATACCTTCCATTTGCGGTGTCTACGCCGCATCCTCGGCATCTCGTGGAAAGATAAAGTGACAAATGTCGAGGTGTTGTCACGTGCTGGCCTTCAACGTATGTATACGCTGCTTAGACAGCGCAGACTTCGCTGGCTTGGCCATGTTCGCCGCATGGAAGATGGTCGCATCCCAAAAGATATCTTCTACGGGCAATTAGCAGATGGCAAGAGAACAGTTGGGCGACCACAGCTGAGGTTCAAAGATGTGTGCAAGAGAGATATGAGGGCACTGGACATGGATCCAGCAACATGGGAGGATGAAGCTGCCGATCGCACTAAGTGGCGATGCTATTTACGGCACCACCTCAGATTGGGAGAAGAGAGGCTCACACAAGAAGCAGAGGTGAGGAGAAAACGTCGAAAGGAGCACCAGGAAAATAGGCAGCTGAGGGCTGCCACCTCAGGGGCGCATTCCCATAGTCAGTTATGACTGAAGGGGCTATTATTATTATAATTCACTGGAATTTTCTAGGTGCTAAGACTAGCGTATTGAATAACATATAACTATTTTTTTCCAGTTGTAGCGTAGATTTAAGCACCCGCTATCACCCAGTAAGAGATGCTTTAATTGACTAATAAATACACTAGGCGACTGATAATTGACGGAATACAATTCACTTCTAATTCATTATGTGTAATTATATATGTGACTAGTGTAATATCATGTGGCGAAACAAATAGCTAGTAATGACAAGCGATATTTGTAAAGTAGTCATAATTAAATTAACACTGATATCGTGCGCTGAGTGTTTTACCGGGCGGGAGGGAAAAGGCGCATACCTAAAACCCATCCCGTACCAGTTGCGCGAAGCGCGATAAGTAGGCTAAGACACGTGTGCCTTTTAATCTAATTAGATGACGGAGAGGATAAGAGATCTTACCCTTACGCGTGATAGGATAGGATATTGATATTGTGGTTAAATGTTTTGTTTTCTTTCTAATTTAGTGCTGATCACAAACCAGCTGCCAGCGGTCTAATAACACCAGTAACAATTCTTATTATTATCGGGTCTTCGATGTTGACCTGTTCGGTCCTCTTACTTCACCCAGAGAGAGACCAAATATATGAACAATAAGATTAATCATGACTGGGCTTCAGATTTTTGCATTCAATTTTATCAGCCCGCTGTGGCCATATATATATATATATATATATATATATATATATATACATATATATATATATATATATATATATATATATATATATATATATATATATATATATATATATATCTAGAGATCTATATATATATATATATATATATATATATATATATATCGGCACTCAACCCCCAGAGAGAAAAACCGATAGGATATACCCTCATCATCTTTATTAACAGTTTACCAACCAGATGTTTCCTTTAGCTATTGGAAGTACTGTCTACTGTGAACACTAGATCGCGGTTTATATTTTGCTACATGAACTATCTGATGTGACATTTTCATATCCAATAACCCACCACCAAAGTAGGCGTTCCCCATTAGGAAAATTAATTATTCGTGGAGGAACTGGGGCTCACTTCGGAGAAGCACAACACTGGATTATGATACATGTACATTGATGTTTACGTTCAAGAGGTTGTTAACCAAGTATTAGGTAAGGCGTGATTGATGTGGCCACGAATGAAAGAGTGAGAGCGAATACGTTCTAGTTACGGAAACTGTACCATCCTTTATTTTCTTTGCAAATACTGATATTTTACGGGATAGATTAACTAGGAACTTCTTTGCTTTACTGTCTATTCTATACCCTAGTGTTAATCTTTGACCTTTTGGGTTATTAACTTCTTTTGTGATCTTTTCTCAACAAGAGGGGAGGGCACTTATTGGGTTATTTTCCTATTTCTGTACACAATGATTATATTGAGTTCTATATGTTTGATGTTGTAAAGTTTAAGTGATAATAAACTAAACAAAACTTAATTTATTGTGTTGGTCAGCCCCAATTTCCATTTACCATAGTTTTCACGTTTGTGAGTCCTGTTGTCACATAACTGTGTGTGTGTGTGTGAGTAGTTAACTTATAATTGTATTTATAGGGAGGTTTGATAGATTGTCTATTACCAAAAGATAGTCGTATAGATAGGCTGGACTAGAGAATTCACTCATTCCAGAGACAGATCTTCACCTTTCTTTCTCAGATAACCCAATTTTTTCTGTTCTATTAAGACGGGACCAAATATATCTATAATACCTATGTCATGAAATATTCTAATCCACATATATAAATTATTAGGTAAATATGAAGCCTAACAAATAAAATTAATAAAGAAAAGAGCAATGGAAAAATAACAGTGCTGTCACAAAGAATGTACTCGAAATCCCCCTTGTTTTCTGCTTCGTCTGCAAATTGTAACGCTTTCACGTTGATATAAAAGCTTACTGTATTATTACCCGCCTTCTTCAATGAAACGTGTGCTGCATTTCTAAGAAAAACATTGAGACGTACTGCGTAATGACCTAAATTAATCCTAACATTAATTATACTGCGTTACCAAAACGAACGAACAGATGGACAAAAGGATAAAGAGAGAGGGGAGGGCTGAAAATCAGGAACGCATGCAACACGCGTCGCGCGGTTCACAAATGCTGCCATCACGCGTGTAAGTCTACATGCACTAATTTTTTTCAGACGGACAGTGATAAAATACACTACCCTTTCCCAGAGTTAGGTTTATAAATCATAAAAAAACTCTTATTAGAAAAGATAACATTAGATGGGTTTACGGTTGAAAACATAACAGTACCCAGACAGCACATCTTCGAAACAGGAGGTAGAAGAAATTGCATATTTTGAATGCAGCCACGTAGCTCCTTTAAATTTGTATTTTTGGGTTCCTTAGGGCTTGCTGACAAATAATATGTAAAACGTTACGCAAATAGTCCAGGAATTAATAAATTATACCCAAAATAAAATATTGGGGGTGCCTGACAGCATAAAATCATTTCTGCTCATAAGATTTTTTTTTAACGTGTTTGAAAAAAATTTACGTTACAGAAATAGCCTACCATGTAAACTCCAAATTGATTGGAGCGCAACAAATGAAAGCCTAACCACGATTGGTCGGGCTATAAATACTATCTTGGTTGTTAGGGGAAACGGGGAAAGGTAACATTTTTTCAAACACTTGTCGAAACGGGGCTCATTGGTCAGACTCGCTGATATACACACTTGGGAGCGTTAGTTCGAAACCACTTGTTTAAAATAGCTTGATAAAGCATCAGTGCGTTGAAGCCAGCATATATTTGGCTAAATAAAAGCCTGGAAGATAAGCAGATGGGAATTTGTGCCAGTTTGTGCCAGAATTCATTGCTAATCAACGTATCTGTGTTTATTCGTATGAATTGTGGTAAGCTTGAACCATTCAATATCTTTTAATGAAAATTGAATGTGAATTGTTGATTTATGCCTGTATATATATGTGTAGTTCAGTGGCCAACGTGAGGTAAAGCCTGTAATGCTCCAGCCTGAACAGAGGGTGTCGGAGAGAAGTAAAACGGCATGGAATGACCAAACAGTACACTGACACCTGGATGATTGACTAGAAAGAAATAATGCTGGAAGTGCAGAGGCGTAGTAACCATTAAGAAGGGTAATACTGGAATAAAGTATTTCAAATGAAGCTGACAGTTGGCCTAATGCTCTGAACTCAATGTTTGTGCTGTGTTGTGATCAATGTAACAAGAGAGTTTAAGTTAGTTATGAAGTAGAAGGTACATCCTTCTTGATTTCAGGGACAGTGGTCTTGATGGTACTGAGCAGCACCTGGTCAGAGCTTTGCTGAATCCAGTGTCGGACAGCATACTCCTTGGTCCTTTTAGCTATCAGTGAGGTGTCTCCAGAGCCCAGAGGAGAATTCGAGCAGAGGAGTCCTTTCCTGCCGCCATCACGCCAGATAAGCTAACTTGGCCAGCTGAGCTCAACATTATGTCCCCTCATCTTGAACTGACTTTGTAAAATTAACATTAAGAGGGGAATTTACTTGTCTTAAAATCAGGAACTGTGAACATCTCCAATACTAGTCCCTAAAGACAAACTATTGAAGTCATGATGACAAATACCAACAGAGCTTGAACAAAACAAAACCAGTATTACCTCATTTTACTACTACACAACTGACACACATAGAACATTTGTAATAATATATGTCACTACAATATTCATATTAAATACATTCTGTACATAACTTGTAATTTAAATTGATTGTGATTCCTGGTTCCCTTGTAGTTGAATCAGGACACATATTCATTCATGCCAGTAATGAATACATATTGTTATTTGAAAGTTTATCAGTGACTCTTTTAAGATATCTTTGTAGAGTGTTATATGTATGTGAGTGTCACAGTGTTGTCAAGAGTAGTGGATTAAATTAAATTGTTTATCTGTCTGTTGTTGTGACTTACACTTCATCATACACATACCCTAGACACATAACGTAGCATCACACTATTCCAGAATAATTCTGACTGAGATATATAGATATGTGGTAGCAAGTAAGGTTATCTATAATACACTACTCTTAATAGATATAGATACCTTCACAGCTGATCTCAGTCAGTACACTAAGTTCCCTATAAGTATTTATAACATCCCACTTCACCACATATATTGGGGTCTCGCTCTTGGGATTTTGAATCTTTAACTATTAAAAATATTGGGGGTAATTCACTTCAGGGAATATAAGAATTAAAAGGTATCCTTGGGTGGAATTAAATAAGGTTGAGCTCACGGTGCCTGTGTTGTCCATTAGATATATAGTTAGAAATTGAATTGTTGGGTAGACATTATAAAAATTTACCTGATAGACAATGGCGGACCTGGCCAAATTTCGATCTGCTGCGGTTCAGACTGCAAAAGAGTTAGGATTAGATGGGCAAGTTATGGTTGCCTATGTCACAACGGAATGTGACAAATTTATTGAACGCGAAGAAAGAAGATTAGAAAAAGAAGCCGAAAGAAGGTTAGAGGCTGAAAGGGAAATTAAGAAGTTACAATTTGAAGCTGAGGCTGAGACTAAGAGGTTGCAGATTGAGGCTGACAAAGAGGCTAAGAAATTGGAAGCCGAGGAAAGAAGACAGGCTGCAGAAAGAGAAGAGAAGAAATTAGCTGCAGAAAGGGAAGAGAAGAAATTAGCTGCAGAAAGGGAAGAGAAGAAATTAGCTGCAGAAAGGGAAGAGAGGAGATTAGCTGCAGAAAGGGAAGCAGAAGATAAAAGATTACAAAGGGAACATGAGTTACGACTAAGGGAGTTTGAGTTTCAAGGCCATGCTCCTGAAAATGGTGCCAGTCCCTTTGCCTCTGATGCTACGGTTACTCAAGGAGCCTCAACCTCAGCTATGAATTTTCATTTAGATCATTTTGTTGAGAAAGACGATGATATTGAGAGCTACCTAAATAGGTATGAACTATTAGCTACCACGTATGGGTTAGAGAGAGAAAGGTGGAGCTTAAAGTTATCTCAGGGACTTCGTGGGGCAGCTTATGAAGTTTTTGCAAAAATGAGCAGAGGTGATCAGGAAAATTATGACATGCTAAAGCAGGCTCTTTTGTTAAGGTATGAAAAGAATGCAGAGTTTTACAGGAAAAAATTTAGGAATGCTAAACTACTGTCAGGTGAAACCTATCACCAGTTCTCTGCACGAATAGAGACATACTTGGAGAAATGGACTTCTCTGGGGAAAACCCAAGATCTTAAGGAAATGGTCCTTATAGAGCAACTAATAGAGTCCATGGCTCCAGACCTGAGAAAGTTTCTCATGGAACAAGGTGCAGAGAGGCTGGGTGAGTTGCTAAATGTTGCTGAAAGGTATCAAGCAGCTCAAGCAGAGGTAACAGGTAATAAAAAGAAACAAGTGGATAACTTTAGGGCACCACAGAACTTTAATCAATTTGATCCTAGGGATCAAAATAAAGGTAAGCACCAATTTGATAGGCCACGGTATGACAATAAAAAATAAATTCCCACAATTCGATGAAAGGAAATATAATGAAAGAAAATCTTTCAACCAAGGAAAAAGGTGGTGTAAAAATTGTCAGATGGACAATCATGACACTGACCGTTGCAGAAGGAAACCTGTGTATATGGCAACCCTTCAGGTCAGGTCGACCTCAAGACAGGAGGAGGATATTATGTTAGATACCACTCCAGAAGAGATGAGGAAGGCACAGGCTGGGGATAAAACACTCAAGCCTTGTTTCAGAAAATTGTCAACTTGTCATACAACTCCAGGCAAGGGAGATTTTTACATGAAAAACAAGTTGATGTATAGGAAGACTGGAGCTAGATCCAATGGTCACGGACAGCTGGTTCTTCCAAAAAGATACAGGACAGAATTAATAAGGAGCCTACATGTGAAACCAGATGGGGACCATGAGAAAATAGGTACCCTCATTCAAAAGGTGGCTCACAATTATTATTGGCCCAAAGCAAGATGGGACATTGAAAATTTTGTAGAAAGGTGTAGCATAGCACATGAGGGAACACCCACAAGTGGGAACATGGATCAGGACCTGGACACGCCCCGGAGCAAAATTAGGCCTGATAATAAAAAGAGAAATAGATTTGATAAAGTGGACCAAATGGAATGGGAAGCCCCTTTTCACGGACAAGCTTCACTTAACTGTTTTACAATGGCCACTATGCGGAGAGTGCAAACAGATGTCTTACCCCAGGATAAGCCGAAAATCCCTCAATCGGACTTAAACAAACTGGAGGAAGAAGATGTAGAGAGGAAATCTCTCATCAAGAATTTTAAGTGGGGAGAAAGCCCCAAAAGAAAAATTGGTAGCGGTCGTTTTGTGAATGATAATTCTGGGAGGAAAAATCATCGCTATAAAGCTTCGAGTGGAAGAGACCATACCGGTGCATGGACAAATAGGTCCACACAATTAAAGGTCCATATGTAGCTTTGTTAAGAACGTGGACTGATGAAAAGGCAGAGGAAAACATTACATCTTCATACCAATATGTGAATGAGCTGACCACTCGGTTGAAAACTGGCTGGAAACTTGCCAATGAAAATTTGAAACAAGCCAGGAAGAAACATGCTGCCTATTATAACAGGAAGGCGAAAGACAGAAATTTGGCTGTGGGAGAGAAAGTACTGCTTCTTTTGCCTGGGAGTCAGAATAAGTTACAAATTGGATGGCAGGGTCCATATACAGTTTTAGAGAAGGTGTCTAGAACAAATTATAAGATAGATAAGAAGGGGAAAGAAAAAATCTATCATGTGAATCTCCTGAAGAAATATTTGGAAAGAGAACATCAGGAAGAGACACACTTGTTGACCTTGTCCATCGCCATGGAGATGAAAAAGGAACCACTTTCATCATTTGAATATCCATTACACCCCTGTGAGACAGCAGCACAGGTGAAAATCAGTACACATTTAACGAAAACTCAGAAAGAGAGAGTGCAACAGGTTCTAAATAATCATGCAGAGGTGTTAACAGACCGACCAGGGCATACCAACCTATTGGAATATGATATGAAACTGATAGACCCCACACCTGTCTGTATGAAACCATATTCGATTCCGTTTGCTAAGGAGAAAGCTTTGAAGGAAGAGATAGACTATCTGTTGAAGGAAGGAATTATTTCGCACAGTGAGTCTTCGTATAGTTCCGGTGTTGTACTCTTAAGGAAGCCCTCTGGAGAACATAGACTCTGTATAGATTACAGGAGACTGAATGCTATTACAGAAGGACAGGTGGATCCATTGCCGGATACAAATCAGCTGTTTGCCAGACTAAATAAAGCTAAATATTTCTCAAAAGTGGATCTGAGTAAAGGATACTATCAGATTCCAGTAAAGCCTGAGGTTAGACCATACCTAGCTTTTAGTACCTCAGAAGGACACTATGAGTTTAATAGATTGCCATTTGGATTGAAGAATGCGCTTAGTGTCTTCTCTAGAATGATGAGAAAATTATTGGATCCTCTGAATAATCCCTGTATAACAAATTTTATGGATGATATCCTTATAGCAACAGAAACATTTGAGGAACACATTGACTCTCTGAACATGCTGTTTAATCGACTTAGGGAGGCAAATTTAACAGCCCGACCAACCAAATGTTGCGTTGGATGTAAAGAATTGGAATTTTTGGGACACACAGTTTATCAGGGAAACATGACCCCTGACCCAAAGAATTTAGAGAAACTACAGAAAGCCCCGAGACCACAAACCAAGAAGGACGTGAGATCCTTTGTCTCATTATGTGGTTTCTACCAGAAGTATATCAAAAACTTTAATTCCATATGTGCACCTTTAACGGAATTGACACGTAAAGGACATCCAGATCGCATTACATGGACACCACAATGTGAAATGACTTACCAAGAATTGAAGGAAAAGCTCACAAGTAAACCCATTTTGAAATTACCTGACTTAAGTCAAGAATTCATAGTAAGGACGGATGCAAGTAATATTGGGTTAGGTGCAACTCTACTACAGAAATCAGATGCATTGGATGGGGAATTAAGCCCAGTGGCATATGCTAGCAGAAAGTTGAATAAAGCTGAAATCAACTACTCAACTAGCGAAAAAGAATGTCTTGCAGTAATATGGGCAATAAAGAAATTCAATATTTATCTATATGGGAAGGCATTTAAGTTGCAAACAGATCACAAACCTTTATCGTTTCTAGCACAGGCTAAGCATGAGAACTCTAGGTTACTCCGATGGTCTTTACTTCTGGCTCCATATAATTTTAGCATTGAGTATATATCTGGAAAAACCAATTTGGGAGCGGATTTTTTAAGCCGCCATCCGTGTGATGAGAATCACCGTAAACACCAGCAATAATAATAAATTTCTCTATGTGTATATAGAATAAAGGACTGACATATAATGTCTGTTTTAAGAGGGGAGGTGTCATGAAATATTCTAATCCACATATATAAATTATTAGGTAAATATGAAGCCTAACAAATAAAATTAATAAAGAAAAGAGCAATGGAAAAATAACAGTGCTGTCACAAAGAATGTACTCGAAATCCCCCTTGTTTTCTGCTTCGTCTGCAAATTGTAACGCTTTCACGTTGATATAAAAGCTTACTGTATTATTACCCGCCTTCTTCAATGAAACGTGTGCTGCATTTCTAAGAAAAACATTGAGACGTACTGCGTAATGACCTAAATTAATCCTAACATTAATTATACTGCGTTACCAGAACGAACGAACAGATGGACAAAAGGATAAAGAGAGAGGGGAGGGCTGAAAATCAGGAACGCATGCAACACGCGTCGCGCGGTTCACAAATGCTGCCATCACGCGTGTAAGTCTACATGCACTAATTTTTTTCAGACGGACAGTGATAAAATACACTACCCTTTCCCAGAGTTAGGTTTATAAATCATAAAAAAAACTCTTATTAGAAAAGATAACATTAGATGGGTTTACGGTTGAAAACATAACAGTACCCAGACAGCACATCTTCGAAACAGGAGGTAGAAGAAATTGCATATTTTGAATGCAGCCACGTAGCTCCTTTAAATTTGTATTTTTGGGTTCCTTAGGGCTTGCTGACAAATAATATGTAAAACGTTACGCAAATAGTCCAGGAATTAATAAATTATACCCAAAATAAAATATTGGGGGTGCCTGACAGCATAAAATCATTTCTGCTCATAAGATTTTTTTATAACGTGTTTGAAAAAAATTTACGTTACAGAAATAGCCTACCATGTAAACTCCAAATTGATTGGAGCGCAACAAATGAAAGCCTAACCACGATTGGTCGGGCTATAAATACTATCTTGGTTGTTAGGGGAAACGGGGAAAGGTAACATTTTTTCAAACACTTGTCGAAACGGGGCTCATTGGTCAGACTCGCTGATATACACACTTGGGAGCGTTAGTTCGAAACCACTTGTTTAAAATAGCTTGATAAAGCATCAGTGCGTTGAAGCCAGCATATATTTGGCTAAATAAAAGCCTGGAAGATAAGCAGATGGGAATTTGTGCCAGTTTGTGCCAGAATTCATTGCTAATCAACGTATCTGTGTTTATTCGTATGAATTGTGGTAAGCTTGAACCATTCAATATCTTTTAATGAAAATTGAATGTGAATTGTTGATTTATGCCTGTATATATATGTGTAGTTCAGTGGCCAACGTGAGGTAAAGCCTGTAATGCTCCAGCCTGAACAGAGGGTGTCGGAGAGAAGTAAAACGGCATGGAATGACCAAACAGTACACTGACACCTGGATGATTGACTAGAAAGAAATAATGCTGGAAGTGCAGAGGCGTAGTAACCATTAAGAAGGGTAATACTGGAATAAAGTATTTCAAATGAAGCTGACAGTTGGCCTAATGCTCTGAACTCAATGTTTGTGCTGTGTTGTGATCAATGTAACAAGAGAGTTTAAGTTAGTTATGAAGTAGAAGGTACATCCTTCTTGATTTCAGGGACAGTGGTCTTGATGGTACTGAGCAGCACCTGGTCAGAGCTTTGCTGAATCCAGTGTCGGACAGCATACTCCTTGGTCCTTTTAGCTATCAGTGAGGTGTCTCCAGAGCCCAGAGGAGAATTCGAGCAGAGGAGTCCTTTCCTGCCGCCATCACGCCAGATAAGCTAACTTGGCCAGCTGAGCTCAACATTATGTCCCCTCATCTTGAACTGACTTTGTAAAATTAACATTAAGAGGGGAATTTACTTGTCTTAAAATCAGGAACTGTGAACATCTCCAATACTAGTCCCTAAAGACAAACTATTGAAGTCATGATGACAAATACCAACAGAGCTTGAACAAAACAAAACCAGTATTACCTCATTTTACTACTACACAACTGACACACATAGAACATTTGTAATAATATATGTCACTACAATATTCATATTAAATACATTCTGTACATAACTTGTAATTTAAATTGATTGTGATTCCTGGTTCCCTTGTAGTTGAATCAGGACACATATTCATTCATGCCAGTAATGAATACATATTGTTATTTGAAAGTTTATCAGTGACTCTTTTAAGATATCTTTGTAGAGTGTTATATGTATGTGAGTGTCACAGTGTTGTCAAGAGTAGTGGATTAAATTAAAAGTAAGTATTTATAACATCCCACTTCACCACAACCTATCTAAATGCACGACATCGTGTAATTGTGTATGTATGTGTAATAAGTGCCCTCCCCCTTGTTGAGAAAGGATACAAAAGAAGTTAATAACCCCAAAGGTCAAAGATTAGCACTAGGTTACAGAATAGACTATGAAGAACAAATTCCCCACTAAATTACTACTCAGTAAAGTACACAAGTTTAGCAAAATAAAAAAAGAAGTTAGTACAATGATTGTAACAAAGGAAAATATTCTCTCTCTCTCTCTCTCTCTCTCTCTCTCTGTTGTACGTGGCCACAAACAATCTCGCTTACCCACTCGTAGTGTTGATATCCCTTGAAAAAATTACAATAGTTCCTGAACCTTTACTGTCAGGTGGGTAGTCCAAATATGGCCCCAGTCCAGCCTATATATCGAATAATAATTACAAGGTGGAAGCCAAATTTTGTGGTTTAATTTTTCCTGGATGAAACAAGTGTCACCGCGAATAGTTACTGAAGCAAGACGTGCTCTGGACGTTCACAGTTGCAAAAGGAGAAAAGTAATTCCCGTATTGCTAAGCATCCGGTTGCTAAGACGAATGTTACAATATGTAAAAATGATGATGATGGTAAATCCTATCGGCTGGCTCTAGGGTGAGTGCCGATTTTGAAACAGCGTAGTTTTCAGGATCACTCCGTTGCTACGGCTGTCAATCGTCAGGAATATATGTTCTTTCGTATGCCCAGTGGGCTGGAAAAATTGAATAAACAATTCTGGGTAAGGTAGAGTCCAGTTAAGGTTTCAATATTAATGTTTATTGGTCTCTTGGACCCAACCGGTTCACGAAGGAACTTGGGACTTGTAGCCATGAAGAAGACACCATTAATCCTTCACTGAATGAAGAAAAGAGGACCGAACTAGCCCAAAAATAGAAGACCCAAAATAATAATAATGGTAAGACCGCTGGCCGCTGGTTTTGATCAGGTGCTATATTAGGAAGAAAAGAACATTTATGAAAAACTGCTACTATCCTATCCACCCGTAAGTTCTCCGCTATGGAATGTCGGGAAAAAGAGTATGCGCCCTCCCCCGTTATTGCCCGCGAGAAATGAACAGCGCACAAAGTCAATTATTATTTAATTTATCCATACGCGCACTTTAACAAAAATCGCCTGTCACTACTAGCTATTTGTCGGCGTCTGTTGTTTTGTCACATGATATAACACTAGTCACTTATATAATTTCACACAATGAAATATAATGTGAATTCTATTCTGTCATTCATCCGTCACGCGTAATAATCTCAGTCAGCTAAGCCGTATCTTCTTGTGTAGGAAAGTGGGGTGTTTGAAATTACACTGAACGACTGGCAAGAAAATATCTACGCGTTATGTTATTTCACTAGTTTTAAACGCTAGGGAATTACAGTGAATTAAAATGGTAAACTTAACACATTTTAACACTTAAGCACAATTTCTATTACCACAAATCAGAAAATGAAATCCCCACGAGACAATTTAACACATTTAGCGAAGAATGGTTCTAGTCTGGCGTGTTTAGATTATCCAAGAATTTCTGAGCGACTCTAATAACTGAATTTGAAAGAGCGCGGTATATATACAGATCATGGTGCTACTATCATCAGAGGACGTTACAATTCACACCTTCTGTATAGCAGAGAAATCAGGAAACTGCGTTTCCTGGATCAAAGGTTTGTTCGTTCATTCTACTCAGCGATGCTGACCGACATCAGAAGACGTAGCCGTGCAACGAGCTTCTCTTAGATTACGTCCCCTTTCGCAGATCAAACATTTACCTCCCCCTGAAACGTACGAGCCTCAAAGGTGATCGGGAAAATATTATCGCCCGTGTATCTCTTCAAACAGTCCGTTATTTCCCCGCGCATCTGTCTAATGACCGATAATTGGCAAATCAGCTCGCGTGAGAAACTCAGGTAAACAAACGTGATTCGCTTCCCTGCAAGACTGACAGGTTGCGAAAAGTTGGTAAACAACTCTGTTGTTATGTTCCCAGAAAAAGGGCGTGGAATCAAAGGTGAGTCATACAAACAGAAAATTGCGTGGTTTGGCTTAGCCAATGGTAGACACTAAATGGGAAAGCAAAGGCTGTCAAATTACTGTATCACTATTTCCATTCTACGTCACACTTACAAATACAGAAATTAGGACTTTCGTCAAAGAATACAATGCCTACCTATTTAGCTTGGCAGCAAGTTTCCATCGTGTCAATAATTTGGAAAGGATAAACTCGTTAGAGATCGTTGATCCCATATTGAACACGGTTAATGAGATGAACATTGGTTGATTGATTATGCATGGTATCTGCAAGTGCTAAATGCTGAAGGAAGGAAGAAATCAAAGTGCAAGGGCCAAGAACCAAGCTTTACAAATAAATCTAACAGATTCCTGTTAGTACAAACAGTCAGCAATGTATTGGCAATAAGAACAACCTTTCACATCGTTAGCTACAAGATAAGTATATCTGTTTGTTAAGACGTCAGAAGTGAATATTATGAGGAAAACGCGGAAAGAGCTTGGGATATTGGCACTTGACAGGAGGACTTGGCATGTGTTTGTTGAAGGCCTATGTCTCTTGAGGAGCTAAAGAATAGTGACTAGACGGAATATAATAGCTGCAAGCATAAACATTAACAAAATATATTTAAGTTGTAACAAAAACGATGCCTAAGTGTTAACAATACGAGTTTTTGTTTTTTAGCCCTTGTCCAAGATAAATGATGGTATTCTCGTGCATGGAATACCCGGTTAAACCTCAAACGGTATATAATGTACTTTATTCGAAATATTATATTATATTTGTTGTGTAAAATACTAGGCAGGATAATTATCAAGAGAATTTCAAAAGCAGTTGACCATAAAGTGAGAAAAGAACAAGTGGGATTCAGAAAGAACAGAAGATATGCAGATCACGTATTCACCCTCATGAACATTACAGAGCACTGCTCAGAATGGCAGAGACATCGATACATTAGCTTTGTTGATTTTGAAAAGCCTTTTGACAGCTTTCACAAGGACAGCCTAAGGAAAACACTGAAAGCTTATGGAATTCCCAGCCGCATTGTTTCCATCATAAAAAGTCTCTTATGCTAACTTTACATGCAGTGTTGGGTTGAGCAACTTAGCTTTTGAGTTGAAGACAGGAGTACGACAGGGATGTCACTTATCAACAACTTTATTTTTGACAGTCATAGACTGGGCGATGCGCCAGACAACAGAGGGCAGTACAAGAGGAATTAGATGGACAACGTTTTATACAATGGAAGACCTGGAATATGCAGATGACATTGCACTACTCGCACATTCACATCAACGCATCCAATAAAAAAAACAGATAGACTGAATAAATAAAGCCAACAGGTGGGTCTGCACTTCAGTCTAAAGAAGACTGAGATCATGACACTCAATGTGGACAGTCATGAGCCCATAACAATAAGGAACCAGAAAATGGAACAGACAGACACATTTACATACCTAGGATGCACAGTAACACCAGACGGCGGAATAAGCAAAGACATCAACAACAGAATGAATAAAGCGAGAATAGCCTTTGCTAGTCTCAACAACATCTGGAAGTCTTCCCAGTACAGCACAAACACAAAATTAAGATTATATGAGAGCTGTGCACTTTCTGTGCTTGTCTACGGTGAGGAATGCTGGAGAGTAACAGAGAAGGAAATTTCAAAATTATCCTCCTTCCACACAATCTGCCTAAGAAAAATTCTCCGAATCTTTTGGCCGAATACCATCACCAACCAAGAACTACTTATTCGGAGTAACCAAGAGAACACACACACCATCATACACGCTGGAGTTGGGTTGGCCACGTCTTCAGAAGAGACCCTGATGCTACCACAAGAACAGCTATGATATGGACCCTTGACGGAAAGCGAAAGAGGCCGACCAAAAACAGCTTGGCGGAGAACTGTGGAGGCCGAGATGCAAAGAATGAACCAGAGCTGGGGCATTGTACGAAGGATGGCCGCCGACCGAACAAAGTGGCAGCAATTTGTTGCTGCCCTACAAGACGCCGCAAGGCGTGATGGCCACTGACTACTTTGACAGTCGGTGGCCAAGGATTAAAAAAAAGAATAAGAATACCATATTTGTATATGAAGAGAGTTATTATGCACTAGCATAAGAATACCATATTTGTTTATTGAAGAGAGTTATTATGTACTAGCATAAGAATACCATATTTGTATATGAAGAGAGTTATTATGTACTAGCATAAGAATACTATATTTGTATATGAAGAGAGTTATTATGTACTAGCATAAGAATACTATATTTGTTTATTGAAGAGAGTTATTATGTACTAGCATAAGAATACCATATTTGTTTATTGAAGAGAGTTATTATGTACTAGCATAAGAATACCATATTTGTTTATTGAAGAGAGTTATTATGCACTAGCATAAGAATACCATATTTGTTTATTGAAGACAGTTATTATGTACTAGCATAAGAATACTATATTTGTTTATTGAAGAGAGTTATTATGTACTAGCATAAGAATACCATATTTGTTTATGAAGAGAGTTATTATGTACTTGCATAAGAATACCATATTTGTTTATGAAGAGAGTTATTACCCCCAGCTGGTAATTAAGATAATAATTATCAAAAACAGTTAACTACCAAGCAATACAGAACATATAGTGAAAGAAAGAAACAACAGTGAACTTCGTTTCTATGAATTTATGTATATTAGACCAAGCTAAATTGGTTACAGAAAAACACAAGAAAACAAAACCAAATATATATATATATATATGTATACCGTTAATGTATACAGCACTGGGTAAATGGAGATAAAAATAGTCTACACAAAAGTTCTGTTTATATTAGGGTACCCTTTCACGATGGCTGATGTTTATGTCCTAATTTTAATCATTGACTGGTATGACCTAAGATCGATTAGTGTTTGGTCCTTTTTAAAAGTGCACTTATCATGAATGGGTTGCTGCTGTATGACGTCACACTATCACTGCAAGGTTTCTTCCCCCGGCCAAGTTGCTGGAATAATTCGTATCAAGTACTGCAAGGTTTCACTACACGACTGCGAGTTTCCCTTGCCTTTTGTCACCACCAGGGAGCTAGGAGATAATACAAAGGAACATTCTATTTAGCTCTCTGGTTAGAGGCATTAATTTGTCCTGAGTGTGGTCCATAAACCAGGCTCAGATATCATTGATATTATTACGTAAATGGCAAGGACCAATGTTGAGCGCCATTCTTCGAGCTGCAAACATATGATATTAATAGGGTAGGGGCATAGGCATACATATATTATCAACTGTTGTAAAGGCATTACAAAATCATACATTAAATACATGAATGCGATAATGGTTACAACCATTAACTAAAAGAAGCGGGCAGGGTAGCGCAAATGCTTTCTGTAAAACAACCTGAAGGACATCAAAGGCGTACAAAAATCATACAAAAAAAATCAGATAACAGTAAACATATGGATTCCCTAATGTATATACAACCATTACATGAAAGTATGAAATTGACTGAAAAGCAGTGCAAACATTAACTAATGTTAATTGCATATAATGAAATAATAATGAAAAGCAGTTCAAACATTCAATACAAATACTTGCATATAAGAAGATAATGCATTTCGCTCACCCGCATTGATTCCAAGATTGAATTTGGCTCAAAAACGGCATATACTATATATATAGCTAATTCTTTGGTATTCTGGTTTCTGACAGATTATATGCTTAGAAGTTTCCGCCGGGGCTTGCAAAATGTGAGTAAACTATATCCGATATATTCTTCCATATATACAGGTAACAGTGGTCGCTGACCTCAGCTAAGTCGGGAATCCCTAAACTCCTGGTCACCCGGAAATCCCCGGCTACTGTGGTCTTCACCCGGTCACTGGAGATCCCCAACTATTTGGGTCATTGGGCGGAGTTCACCCCGGTCACTTGCCGGTATTCCCCGCTGATGGGCCATTCGTTGGGCGGGGTTCACCCCGGTCACTTGCCGGTATTCCCCGCTGATGGGCCATCGACAATGAACTGGAAAATCCCCGGTATCTTGGGTCATTCCTGGAGCATTAGAAAACAAGAGGAGAGTGAGAGGAGGAGAGAGGAGATAGAAAGAGAGAGAGAGAGAGAGAGAGAGAGAGAGAGAGAGAGAGAGAGAGAGAGAGAGAGAGAAAGAAGAGGTCGGGCGAGGGATTTCGCGACAATAGCCCCCTGTGAAAGTTTATCGTAAGGTGAACTAGTTTCGACTGACATCTTCTTCTCGATCCCTCTCCGTCCTAGTTTGATTTCCCCCATCATCCTGGAAGTTTTTAGGAAGGTTAAGATTATTGGGTCGCTGATGACTTCCCTGGTCTTCCCCACTGCATGGGTGGCGGCTGAGAAAGTCTGCTCCGACATTGAGTTTCCCAGGTATATATTCAACCTTGAAGTTATATGGTTGCATTAACATCGACCACCTCATGAGCCTTGAATTCAGGTTTTTAGAAGCCGCCAAGAACATCAATGGTTGATGGTCGCATTGAACGGTGAAGGGCTTTCCATATAAGTATGGTTGATATTTCTGAATCCCCCATACTAAAGCTAGGCATTCCCGTTCAATAGTGGAGTAATTTCTTTCTGCAGCATTCAATTTTCGGCTAGCGAAAGCTATGGGGAATAATGTAGACGCATTGTCTTCCCCAGTTTGTAGCAAGGTGGCTCCAATCCCAATCTGACTAGCATCGGTGCGTAGTATGAATGGTCGGCTTAAGTTCGGTAGGTTCAGAATAGGTTTCTCTGTGAGTTTTTCCTTGAGGGTACTATAAGCATTCTCACACTCAGCGGTCCAGATCACTTTTTCCGGAGTATTCTTTTTCATAAGGTTTGTCAGTGGGGCGCTTATAGTGTTGAAATCCTTAATGTAGCGTTGGTAAAATCCACATAATGCGACGAACGATCTGACATCCTTTTTAGTAATAGGGCGAGGTGCATTGCGCAGTTTGTCTACATTACGTTCCTCTGGGAACATGTATCCTTGTGAAATGGTGTGGCCGAGAAACCCCAGTTGGTCAAAACCTATCTGGCATTTAGTTGGGCGAGCGGTTAAACCTGTCTCCTTAAGCCTTCGGAGTAGCATCTCTATTGCCTTCAGGTGTTCTTCAAAGGTGTCAGTGGCGATGAGGATATCGTCCATGAAGTTTGTAATAGCAGGGTTATGAAGGGGTGTGAGAAGTTTTCTCATCATTCTCGTGAAGGTGCTAGGTGCATTATGTAATCCGAATGGGAGGACATTAAATTCAAAGTGTCCTTCCGGGGTGCTGAATGCCAGCAGTGGTCGGATCTCTTTCTTCACAGGAATTTGGTAGTATCCCTTGCTAAGGTCGATTTTAGAGAAATAACGAGCTGTATTAAGCTTAGTGAACAGTGAGTTTTGATCCGGCAGAGGTTCAGCCTGGTACTCCGACACTGCATTCAGTCTCCTATAGTCAATACATAATCTATGCTCTCCGGTAGGCTTCCGAAGGAGCACAACACTAGCACTATATGGTGATTCGGATGGAGAAATAATGCCTGCACTGAGCAATTTCTCTATTTCTTCTCTCAATGCATCCGCCTTGGCATAGGGTATAGGGTAATTTTTCACACGGACTGGCATTGCATCTGTCAACTTCATATCAAACTCTACTAAACTGGTTAGGCCTGGCCTGTCCGTGAGAACTTCTGCATAATTTTCCAACATTGCTTGTACCTGCTCCTGCTGTTCCAGGGTTAGAGTGGAACTTATTTGCACATCGGCCTGAGTCTCACTCAAGGACATAGGGTATTCGACTGCTACACTGGGTTCATCCTCTACTTCACTGGCTACTGCAAGGGCCATCAAATGAGCTGGCTCTACTGATGCGCGTTCATTGTACTTTTTCAGCAGATTGATGTGGTAAATTTTCTGTTTACCTTTAATTGCTATCTTGTAGTTGGTGCGGGAGATTTTCTCGACAACAGCATAGGGTCCTCTCCAACCAATCTGAAGTTTATTATGGCTGCTTGGCAAGAGCAATAAAACTTTATCCCCAATGTTCAGTTCTCGGTCCTTAGCTGTTCTGTTATAATATTGCGCATGTTTCTGACGGGCTTTGCGCAAATTTGCAGTGGCCAACTTCCAACCTGTTTGGAGGCGTTGCTTCAATTCCTCAACATAATGTGACGCGGTAATGACTGTGTCATCCGCTTTATCGTCTGTCCAGGATCTCAGAAGTGCCTCTAGAGGACCTTTTATTGGGCGCCCAAACAGCAGTGTTGCTGGTGGAATTCCTGTCGAGTGATGAGGTACCTCTCTGTAGGCGAACAGTGCTGCTGGCAGGTAGGAATCCCATGAACTTGGGTTCTCCTGCTCCAGCTTTCGCAGTATGGTAATTAAGGTTCCATTGAACCGTTCTACTTGGCCGTTGCTCTGGGGGTGATATGGAGAGGTATGAATGTGTCGCGTTTGGAAAATCCGAAACACTTCTTCCATTAATTTCCCCCGAAATTGTGATCCATTATCCGTCAGGATCTGAAGAGGGAACCCCAACCTCGTAAATATAGTAAGGAGGGCTTCCGCTACATGAGTTGAGTCGCACGAAGGCATTGCGACTGCTTCTGCCCACATGGAGCATGTGTCGACCAACGTCAAGATGTAGCTATTCTTTTTCTTTGTCCTAATCAGGGGCCCAACAATGTCGACTGCCACCCTTTCGAACGGGGTACCTGTTACAGGCATTTCTCCTAAGGTTACCGGAGCTACCCAGTGCTTAGGAGCCACCTTTTGGCACTGTGCGCATGACTGAACATACCGTTTTATGTCTGCGTTCATTCCTGGCCAATAGTAGTGGCAAGAAATGCGCTGCATGGTTGCTCCAATTCCCATGTGTCCGCTGAAGGGTAAGGCATGGCCCATTTCTAATATTTGGGTCCTATAGGATGAGGGGACAATCAGCTGTGAGTGTTCGCTCGCTCCTTTGCCTGCTCTGCGGTACAACAGACCATTCTTCTTATAAATCTCTCCCTTGAGAGGCGGGGTATGAGCCTTAGGAAGTTTTTTAAAACAAGGCGACAAAGTGCTATCCGCTGTTTGTGCCTTCTTCAACTCTTCTGGGAAGATGTTGGTAGGAGTTCCAGACTCAGGGTTCTGCCTGCATTGATCCCTGGTCTGTACGGCCGCAACTGACAGAGGCCGGGCTGGTTCTCCTAGGAACACATATCTACAGCCCAAAATCAAGGGGTAGATGGGATCCTTTAGAACAGCGGCTCTGATTTCTCCAGTCACATACCGCGATTGAACCTGAATCTTGCACACTGGTAGAATCATGGGCGCACCAGATTTGGTGGGTCCTTGTATTTCAATCGTCTCCTCTGTAATTTGGTCAGAATTAACAAGAGAAGCTGCGACGATTGCATCATAAGATAATCCAGTGTCATACAAACAAAGAGCTCTCTCCCCATTAACCAAAACAGATTCAATGACAGCTGGTCGCTTCGAAGAATCTATGTCATCCTTTGAGGGCTCCGGGCTGTCAGATCTGGTTGTTATGCAAGCTGCATTCATGGGGAGGGGTCGGCGCTTACAATCACGAGAACTATGTTTAGGCGACCGACAGTGTTGGCACACATCCCTCTCTGTGTTTGCTGTATAGGAAGTTTTCCTTTCCGTGTTCTTGTGGGTTTGTCCATTGTTGGGTCTGTCATGGTGAGTTTTCATGTAGGGTGGCTTGGAGCTTGTATTACTATTGGAGCTGTTAGGCGCAGTCTGCCGAGCTGGATAGTCTGTATATCTCCGTCTGGAGGTCAGAGTCTCAGCCTGTGCATTCTGAAAGCGTTCTGATAAGGTAATCATGGTATTTAACCTTTCTGCCCCGTTTTCTACCAAAAATCGTCTCATCTCAGGGCTCATCATTTCTTTCAGTTGCTCCATTAGTATTAATTCTTGCAGTCCTTCGTAAGATTTCTCGAATGACGCGAGAGTGAGCCATTTCTGCAAATAAGCTTCCAGGCGAGCAGCATACTGGGTGTACGATTCTCCATTTTCTTTACGGAAATTTCTGAACCGTTTACGGTACGCCTCAGCATTCAATTCATAGCGAGCTAAGAGGGCTTTCTTAAGACAGTCATAGTCATCCTGTTCATGAGGCGCCAGTTTTAGGAATACATCATAGCCAGCACCCCTGAGCCCTTGCGAGAGTTTCAGATTCCACCTCTTCCGGTCCAGCCCGAACGAAGAAGCGAACCTCTCGAAACGGTCCAAGAAGCTGTCCATGGAATCCTTTCCCTCCATAAATGGCTCCAGAGGGAAGGCCATCGGTCCCAGGTGTGGTGTAGAGAGAGCTGATGCACTATCAGATTGAAGGGGTGAGGGCGGAGAAGATGAAGTTTCGGAATTGCTCCCAGCTTCCTTGCTTTTTGAGAGAAGTTCCACATCCAGTTCCTTCATTTTCAGGGCATGTTGTCGTTCCTTCTCCTTCTCTTCTGCCGCTCTTATTTCACGATCCTTCTCCGCTTCTGCCGCTCTGATTTCACGATCTTTCTCCGCTTCTGCCGCTCTGATTTCCCTGTCCCTCTCCGCTTCTGCCTCTCTGATGCTCTTCCTCATCTCTGAGGATACATAGTCTGCAAGCTCTTTTCCTGCAAGCCCCACCTCTTTTCCACTCTCAATTAACAAAGCTCTTACTTTTGCTGTCTCTGCCATTGCAATATTGGATCAAGTCGAATGAGCTTGAATAAACCTACTCACAAACCAATACAGGTAAAAGTAATACTGTCTAATATTAATAATATAGTGTATTACTGCCACAACAATAAAACAAAATTTTGCAACAACAACAATTTCAACCAATAGGATATCTCTTAGTTAAGTAGCTCAGTTAAATCTTGTATACAACTTAACTAAAAAATTGGACCATACACTAGAAGATCAGTCACCAGTTATATTTTGTGTACTATTCTATCTGTGCAATATACTGCATATAAGATCAAACCAGTTACATGCAAAGTGTACTGGGAAGCTGTATAAGATTACTTGATAACCAAACTATTAACCCAAGTTTGTTACCCAAAAGTAAAATGTATATTAGCAATAAATTTAATTGTAGTCTAGGGAACATACAGATGCTATGAGTTCATCCCGGAACGAGCAGTCCAGTTTGTGGCGACAGGGTAGAAGAAAGGATAGATAGAAGAATAAAAAGAGAGTACCAATCTCTTCCACAGTGTCTTTTGGCTCGCTGTAAGTAATAGTCTGACACTTGTAAGAAGAAATGTTTCAGGAGACTGAAACTTTAAACTCTTCTCAGTTAAGCAAAGAAGCAAATCCCATCAAGGATCCTGAGAGTATGTTAGGTCTTCAGCCACACTTCCCCTGAGGTACTGATATGGCTCTAGAGACCCCCAGCTGGTAATTAAGATAATAATTATCAAAAACAGTTAACTACCAAGCAATACAGAACATATAGTGAAAGAAAGAAACAACAGTGAACTTCGTTTCTATGAATTTATGTATATTAGACCAAGCTAAATTGGTCAAAAAAAAACACAAGAAAAAAAAAACCAAAATATATATATATATATATGTATACCGTTAATGTATACAGCACTGGGTAAATGGAGATAAAAATAGTCTACACAAAAGTTCTGTTTATATTAGGGTACCCTTTCACGATGGCTGATGTTTATGTCCTAATTTTAATCATTGACTGGTATGACCTAAGATCGATTAGTGTTTGGTCCTTTTTAAAAGTGCACTTATCATGAATGGGTTGCTGCTGTATGACGTCACACTATCACTGCAAGGTTTCTTCCCCCGGCCAAGTTGCTGGAATAATTCGTATCAAGTACTGCAAGGTTTCACTACACGACTGCGAGTTTCCCTTGCCTTTTGTCACCACCAGGGAGCTAGGAGATAATACAAAGGAACATTCTATTTAGCTCTCTGGTTAGAGGCATTAATTTGTCCTGAGTGTGGTCCATAAACCAGGCTCAGATATCATTGATATTATTACGTAAATGGCAAGGACCAATGTTGAGCGCCATTCTTCGAGCTGCAAACATATGATATTAATAGGGTAGGGGCATAGGCATACATATATTATCAATCAACTGTTGTAAAGGCATTACAAAATCATACATTAAATACATGAATGCGATAATGGTTACAACCATTAACTAAAAGAAGCGGGCAGGGTAGCGCAAATGCTTTCTGTAAAACAACCTGAAGGACATCAAAGGCGTACAAAAATCATACAAAAAAAATCATATAACAGTAAACATATGGATTCCATAATGTATATACAACCATTACATGAAAGTATGAAATTGACTGAAAAGCAGTGCAAACATTAACTAATGTTAATTGCATATAATGAAATAATAATGAAAAGCAGTTCAAACATTCAATACAAATACTTGCATATAAGAAGATAATGCATTTCGCTCACCCGCATTGATTCCAAGATTGAATTTGGCTCAAAAACGGCATATACTATATATATATAGCTAATTCTTTGGTATTCTGGTTTCTGACAGATTATATGCTTAGAAGTTTCCGCCGGGGCTTGCAAAATGTGAGTAAACTATATCCGATATATTCTTCCATATATACAGGTAACAGTGGTCGCTGACCTCAGCTAAGTCGGGAATCCCTAAACTCCTGGTCACCCGGAAATCCCCGGCTACTGTGGTCTTCACCCGGTCACTGGAGATCCCCAACTATTTGGGTCATTGGGCGGAGTTCACCCCGGTCACTTGCCGGTATTCCCCGCTGATGGGCCATTCGTTGGGCGGGGTTCACCCCGGTCACTTGCCGGTATTCCCCGCTGATGGGCCATCGACAATGAACTGGAAAATCCCCGGTATCTTGGGTCATTCCTGGAGCATTAGAAAACAAGAGAGAGAGAGAGAGAGAGAGAGAGAGAGAGAGAGAGAGAGAGAGAGAGAGAGAGAGAGAGAGAGAGAAAAAGAAGAGGTCGGGCGAGGGATTTCGCGACATAAGAATACCATATTTGTTTATTGAAGAGAGTCAATATGTACTAGCATAAGAATACCATATATGTATATGAAGACAGTTATTATGTACTAGCATAAGAATACCATATTTGTTTATTTAAGAGAATCAATATGTACTAGCATAAGAATACCATATTTGTTTATTGAAGAGAGTTATTATGTACTAGCATAAGAATGCCATATTTATTTATGAAGAGAGTTATTATGTACTAGCATAGGAATACCATATTTGTTTATGAAGAGAGTTCATGTATACTTGCTCTGAGCTTTCAAAACATTCAAAGACGTTCAGCCGTTGCCCTCCAATGGCTACCCTCCCATTGTTGAATCACGGGAACGAGAAAGATGATACTTTCTTCAGAACTGGTGGCAAAATGGAGCAATTCAGTTACCCACTCCCCCTATAGAGAACCCAAAAACAATCATCCACAGCCAGAACGTCAACCAATGGAAAAATGAAATGGATATGGACAACAGATCCAGCCAAATCCATTAGCTTCTAAGGCACTACCAGACCATATTTACCGCTTGAGAATTTGCTGCTGCAAATTACTTGGCCACATTTATCGCCTGTGGATATCTCACACCAATGAATGTCCAAGTAGGACTCATCAACAGATTCCCCAAAACTGCCCAGCCCATAACGACCTACGGCGTCAGACAGACCCGAAGAAGGTTCTCGAATTCGTTTGGCGACAGGCCTGCATATAAACATCATCACCATATCGCTTTAGCTCCAAGGAGTTTTATCATTCTCAAGAATCACATGCCAAGTTCTCTCCCCCCCTCCCCCCCCCCTCATCTTGTGCCACAAGTTCAAGGTCTTTCCATGTCTTCCTTATCATTTCCTGTTTCCAGCTCTCTTCTCCACGTGTTTTCGCGCGCGCTCTCTCTAAATCTTTCACCTTGGGGGTTTCTGAACAAGGACCGCCTTGTAATACTATCAACAGATTACCTCAGAGTGTACAGTGTCAATCGCCAGTGTCTTCTTCTCATTTCTAGTACCATTTGGATTTATCTAATTTTTGTCATCAGTTCCATATTGGTGATCTTGTCGTATCATCTAAATTGTTTTATTCTAAGCAAGCATCCATTTATGAAAGTCTGTAACTTCTTTTTGTATGTGCATAGATGTATAGGAAATAATCGAAGTTCTAGAAATTATAAACACCCACGGCAGAGACTAGAGAATGTGGACGAACGCCAACTGCCAACAGACAGCAGCTATAAGAACTTGTAGCCTAATAGGATATTTCCAGTAGATAAAGCAGAAAACTAAGCAAGGATATGGTCTATCATCTGATCTATTTTCTCCACGTGTTAAGACAAGGCTGTGATCGTCAGAAGATTTCCAGAAAACTAAGCCCGGGACATGCGTAACGATACCGACGCCTGATATATATATAATATGCCAGAAACTTTTAAAAAAAAAAGTGTTCTAGAATGAGAAAGTTATTTTAAATGGCAGAAACCGTCCCGTGAGGATTTAAAAAAAAAAAAAAAAATTAAAAAAGGGGGAAAAAAAAGAACGCTCTATGGGAATAGAGAAAATAAAAACACTGATCATATTTAGATAATAAGAAAATAAACCTCCAAAATGTAAAGTGCAGAATCTTCAATTAGGTCTATGAATTTAAACACATGATACGTAAAAAGCATCGAGAAGGTACACGTCAGACATAAAAAAAAACAGAAAACAGAACTGCCAAGACAAAAAAAATTATCATCATCACGTTTCAGTTCCCAATGAATTACCGGCTGTCAAGAAATACACGACCCGCCTTCTTGGCGTGTGCTGTTCCATAAGGTCTTCATAAATTGTCTTTATTCAAATCACATCTATATCCTACTCTCTTCTCCGCACGTTTTCTTGTTGTCTCCTTCTATTTATCTTACTTAGGGATTCTTTCGCTTGTGTGTTGCCCGAGGCCTGAAGAGATAGCAAAGAACAGTAGCACTGAAACCTAACATACATGTCGTAGAAGGTAACTAAGGAGGATTGTGCACTGGGCAGGCTACCCGTTCCTGTAGGTATTTTAAGCCAAGGAAAAACTTCATAGACAGCCCAAAGAAGTCTGGGCTACTGATTCAGGTATCCGTTTCAACTTTCTGAAGGAAAAGCAAAATTGCACTGAACATTGGACTATGATTTCTTAAACGTTATTGATTATCACTCTCATCTTCTACGTTTTCTTTCCTTTTGAAGCATGAATTCACCATCGTAGATGGAACCATTCATGTGGTTGCTCTTGCACTGGCAGTTTCTACATGTTTTTACCGTGATGATGTTGTCAGCTTTATTCACGACCTTATGTTCATCGCTTCTTAGGACATTCTTGGGGCAGCAGTATTCTCAATGTTCAACTTCAACACCCTTTAGCTCCCCAAGGAGCATAGGCTTCCAGCAAACACATGCTAATTCCTCCAGTCTTGTGCCATCCGTTCAAGTTCTTTCCATGCCTTCCTCGTCATTGTCATTTCTGTTTCCAGTTCTCTTCTCCTTGTGTTTGTTGGACTACCTCTGCCACTCTTATCCTGATGAGCCCAAAACAAGAACGGCCTTGTGATGCTGTCTTCCGGTTTCCTCAACGTGTGTCCTATCCATCGCCAGCGTCTTCTTCTCATCTCTAGTTCCAATGGTAAGTCCCATATCAGGGAATTACAGGAAGATTATAATAATAATAATAATAATAATAATAATAATAATAACCCCTTCAGTCATAACTGACTATGTGTCACAGAGGTTATTGATCATAAATTGCCTACATCCTCTTCTTTCTTCTTTCACCCGTATCCTTTATTTTTGTTATCCTTTTTACTTTCTTTCCTGTATTTTTCGCATCCATTCGTTTGCGAAAAATATTTTCTTCCCCATTCTTAACGTATACCTGTTTCTGTTCTCAAAACTGAGAATCGCACTAGTGATGGTATTACGTAGATGTCAGTCTCTGCCGGTCGAACGATAGCTGTGAATATACGGTTCTCGCCAGACAGAACGTCTGCAGTTTCCCCGGTCAGAACGCTGCCTGACCAGATTTCTGGGTCTGGGGTGCGAGAATTCGCTCCGTCGGACATGGCAGGCAGACGGATAGTCTACCTTTTGCAGCAACGGCGTGAGTTTTCGTCGGGATAGTCCAACGAAGTGTGAAATTGCGCTCCGCACTGCAGACGGGGTGTCTGAGATTTGCAACTGACACGCGTACATCTCGGTCAGTAGGTGGCAGTTACGACATGCGTTTAGGTGTTAAACGTATCGTTAAGCCGGAAAGGGGAGAGCATTTCGTTCTACGAAATAAACGTTCACCTCTTTGTCTGTTTGATAGATATAACCAGAATGTTAAACTTTAATTTCATTCTCACTCTTAAATTCGCGGTAGACAGATCACTGTGCTAGATCAAATATCTGTGTTTTGGCGAAGTCTGAGTTTCTTGGCAACATTTTGCCGAGTTCTAGATTACCATTAGATTACAGTATTCTAGTTCATGGTTTAGTCTGTAGTGCTGTGGTTGAGGTAACTATATAATATCTAGTATTTATGAAGTGATAAAGTGTTTAATCGCCTATTTCATTTTAAACTAGTTCTGTGTGCAGAGTGATTATTTTAATAGTTTGTTATATTCTTTAGTCGACGAGTTACAGTGGAAAGCAAGATAAATTATAAATTTTTAGCTAAACCCATTCGGCTAATAAAAATAATTCCATTTAACTGCTAATACTCAGGCGAGATACATTTTCTAAACTAACTTATAACTGCTAGATGTCTCATGAGTGTTGACGAAATATATTTATATGTATTTCAAATTCATGATGATTGATTTTATAATATAACTTTTTTCACGGGAAGTGTTAAATGATAAGCTCTACGCTTGCAGTTTAAAATATAAGTTATATCCTTATAAATAGTATGTATAATTATTTTATATGTGCTTTTTCTATTTTATGCAGTGAATACTGGGGTGACCCAGAACTTAGCCGGCGTTTAGTAGTAAAGAGACATACTTGTGAGAAGAATAGACATTTCCTATCTTTAACCACGTGGGTTGTTTCAAGTAACACTGGTCTGACAGTGCATGTGCCATCAGAGATAGACAGTAATACCAATCCCACTAACGGTTTTCTAAAGACTAAATGTTTATACTGGGCCTTTGAGCCAGACTTTATTTCTTCACAATAAACTCAAATATACATGCTGCCGGGCGGCGAGAATAATTACAAGAAATAACATTTATATTTCCGACAAGTATTGAAAGAGTGCATAGTGAACCAAGACTATCTGTTAAAAGAAGTTGTCCACTGGTCAGCTTTTCCCAAATGAAGGAAACCCTCGTGTTTTGACTCTGTGTGCCCGTTCAAACTTGCTTACCCTAACTGATCTAAGTGACATGAACAGTAATCTAAAAACATAACTGGTGAAGTGAATGCTCCCCGAAAAACAGTGGAAGAAACCTGTAATTGTAGAGCTGGGATTCGCTTTATCCAAAGAATACAGATTCACTATAGAGAAGTGTCCTACGGTTGCGCCAGACGGTGAACAACATCAAGTTTTTTTAGGTAAGCACGTGTGCCAGGGTACCCTGATGAAAGAACCGAGTGAAAGTGGACTGAGTGAGTTTTTTTTGATAACTATTGATTCACCCACTTTATAATCTCCTTACGGAAGATTGGCTGCTTGATTAAATTGTTCCTTTTGAAGGACAATATTAGACCCTAATCATATGTATTTATGACTCTTTGGGCCATCATCTGTCTCATAACGGGGCTGTGGGCTAAACCTAGAGTTAATATCATAACGGGGCTATCATCCTTGTAGCATTCTCTTGATATTTTATGACTATTTGTATATGTTTTGATGTAAATTCTATGTGTTGTGAAGAAATTTTAAATGATAATTAAAATTTCCCTTGGAATTAATCAGCGTGTTGGTCAGCTCGTTCTAGAATATATATATAAGTATTGTTATAGGTTTCCCACGTCTGTGTGTTTAACTGTCGTCACGTGTATGTGCGTGCCCATGAGTAGATAGAAATATAGGTAAATATATATATATGTGTTTAGACTGTCTGACGCTGTAAAGCTGTCGTAGAAGATAGGTGAGAGAGAGAGAGGATTTTTTTCGCTTTCAGAGACAGCCTCTATATCACATTCTATCATCTCACTCGTGGAATCTATTTCTTTTACTAACTCTCACTGTGTCTATCACCTTTTCAAACCTATTCAGAAGGGACCAACCCAAGTCTTAATTCTCCTATCGAAAATCTACGACACTATGGGAATGCGCCCCTGAGGTGGCAGCCCTCAGCTGCTTATTTTCCTGGTGCTCCTTTTGACGTTTTCTCCCCTCCTCTGCTTCTTGTGTGAGCCTCTCTTCGCCAAATCTGAGGTGGCGCCGTAAATAGCATCGCCACTTAGTGCGATCAGCAGCTTCATCCTCCCATGTTGCTGGATCCATGTCCAGTGCCCTCATATCTCTCTTGCACACATCTTTGAACCTCAGCTGTGGTCGCCCAACTGTTCTCTTGCCATCTGCTAATTGTCCGTAGAAGATATCTTTTGGGATGCGACCATCTTCCATGCGGCGAACATGGCCAAGCCAGCGAAGCCTGCGCTGTCTAAGCAGCGTATACATACTTTGAAGGCCAGCACGTGACAACACCTCGACATTTGTCACTTTATCTTTCCACGAGATGCCGAGGATGCGGCGTAGACACCGTAAATGGAAGGTATTGAGCCTTCTTTCTTGCTTAGCATAGGTCGTCCAGGTCTCGCTGCCATATAGGAGTGTGCTGGTGACACAGGCATTATATACCGCAGCTTTGGTCTTCATTGTGAGTTTAGAGTTTCCCCAAACACGCGATGTGAGGCGGGCAAAGGTAGCTGCAGCTTTGCCAATGCGGCTGTCGATTTCTGTATCCAGTGAGAGTTTGTCATTGATGGTAGACCCTAGGTATGTGAAGTGGTGCACCACTGCCAATTCATAGTTATCGATAGTGATAACTGGTGCAGCACCCACATCCTGACTCAGCACATTCGTTTTCTTTAGACTTATTGTGAGGCCAAAGTCCTTGCATGCTTTAGTGAAGCGATTCATCAAGCTCTGAAGCTCCTGTTGGCTTTGAGTGACGACTGCAGCATCATCAGCGAACAACAAGTCTCTTATAGTGACCCTTCTGATTTTTGTTTTTGCCTTCAGCCTTGAAAGATTAAACAGACGGCCATCTGACCTAGTGTGAAGGCATATTCCTTCAGTTGCATCTCTGAATGCATGTTTCAAGAGTAAGGCAAAGAAGATTCCGAAGAGGGTCGGAGCCAGAACACAGCCTTGTTTAACGCCACTTCGTATATCAAAGGGCTGTGACGTGCTTCCAGCATATTGGACTGTTCCCTTCATGCCGTCATGGAATGACTATCATTTCCAGCATTTTAGAAGGGCAGCCTATTTTCAGGAGGATTTTAAAGAGTCCATCCCTACTAACCAGGTCAAATGCTTTTGTGAGGTCTATAAAGGCGATATATAATGGTCTTTTCTGCTCTCTTGATTTTTACTGAAGCTGGCGGAGAGAGAAGATCATGTCTGTTGTTGATCTGCCAGCTCGGAATCCACACTGTGCCTCTGGATATATGCGCTCAGCTAACTTGTGTAGTCGCATTAAGTTGACTTTGGCAAAAACCTTACCAACAATACTAAGAAGAGAGATGCCTCTGTAGTTATTGCAATCACTTCTGTCTCCTTTATTTTTATACAGTGTTACAATCTTGGCATCTCGCATGTCTTGAGGAATAGTTGTCTCTTCCCAGCACTGGCACAGCATCCTATGCAGGGGATGTAATAGCGTGCTCTTACAGCATTTGATTAAATCAGGAGGAATCCCATCACTGCCTGGTGCTTTGCCAGAGGCCAAGCTATCAATGGCCTTGCTGAGTTCCTCTAATGTTGGTTCGGCATCCAGCTCCTCCATAGTTGGCAGACTGTTGACACCATCAAGGGCTGCAGGCGTAACGGTATTGTCTCTAGCGTAAAGCTCAGAGTAGTGCTCGACCCACCTCTCCATCTGCTTACCCTTATCGGTTAGCTTCTCTCCGCTGATGGTTTTTAGCGGTGCCGTCTTACTTTTATGGGGGCCAAGTGCTTTCTTTATACCGTCATACATTTGTCTAATGTTGCCTGTTTGCGATGCGATCTGGATGCTCTCACTGAGCTGGAGCCAGTAGTCATTTGCACAGCGTCGAGCAGTTTGTTGAACTTTGCTTCTCGTAGCCCTCAGGATCTGTAGGGTTCTGGCACTCGGTGAACGTTTGTATTCATTCATAGCACTGCGCTTAGCTTCAATGACAGGTGCCATCACATCTGATGAAGCATCAAACCAGTCATTTGACTTTGCTGTTTTCTTACCAAAGGTGGCAAGTGCAGTACTTTGAATGGTGTTCCGTAGATGCTCCCAGTTCTCTGTAATAGTATCACCATGCTGAGGGCTACTGAGCACTTTCTCGAAGGTCGCAGTGAATTGAGCGATCATGAAAGGGTCTGACATCTTGCTGGTATCAATGCGTGGTTTCCCTTCATGTCTGACACGATAGAGTTTTCTTGGTTGTGCTCTGATTTTGCAGCAAACCAAGGAGTGATCTGTATCACAGTCTGCACTATGGTACGAGCGCGTGGAGAGCACAGACCTGAGAAGTGGCCTTCTGACGAGAATCAGGTCAAGTTGGTGCCAGTGCTTGGATCGTGGGTGTCTCCATGACACCTTATGCTGGGGTTTTGTCTGAAAGTAGGTGTTGGTCACGCAGAGGTCATGGTGGACGCACAACTCTAAGAGCCGTTGTCCCTTTTCATTCATCTTGCCAATACCAAACCTGCCCAGACATCTTCTTCTTCTTCTTCCATCCTTAGCCACCGACCGTCAAAGCAGTCAGTGGCCATTACGCCTAGTGGCGTCTTAGGGCAACAGCAGATAGGTTTTCTTTGCCATTGTTTCCCATCACGCCTAATGGCGTCTTTAGGGCAACGGCAAATCAATCCATCTGCCGTTGTTTCCGTAATCGAAGTGACTGGCAAACGGGTGATCAGCCCGTTGGTCTGCCCAGACATGAAGGCCATGAAACATTATCGGCACCCACTCTACCATTAAAGTCACCAAAGAGAACAAGCTGTTCTTGCCTAGGTATGCTTTTGATAATTGCTGTTAGATTCTCGTAGAACTCATCTTTAGCTTCTGAGGCAGAGTACAGAGTAGGAGCATACACACTGACAAGGGTGATGGGACCTGTGCTAGTTTGCAGGCGGAGCGTTAACAGGCGTTCTGATCCATTCTCGCCTGGTTCAACCATTTTAGTTAGCGATTTTTTGACCGCAAAACCTACTCCGTGTTCTCTAGCTATATTAAGATCTTTCCCTTGCCAATAAAATGTGTAGTCCTTCTCGCTTACCGTTCCAGAGCCCGCCAGGCGCGTTTCCTGAAATGCAGCTATATCCACCTGAAGTCGTTTAAGCTCATCATTAATTATGGCTGTCTTCCTTACATCGTTTACATCCTGTAGGTTTTCGGATAGTCCAGTCAACATAGTCCGGACGTTCCAGCATCCCAATCTGAGAGTTTGCTTATTTCTATTTTTTTCGATAATTGCTTGGTGCAAAATTTTCTGTCCACAGTTCGGGTTTGACCCTAATCCCCATGCACCCAATGGGGAAAGCAGACAGTGGCGGGACAACACCTTATTGACTGGGGGCTGCCCAGCTTGAAGCGGGCGGTAGCTGTCCAGTGAGATCCTAGAACCTCTCCCACTGTCGGAAGTAGCCCCTGGCGCAATACCCTACGCCAATTGGGCAAAATGCTTATAACCGGTAACTGCTACTTCCCGTGTTTTGCCGACACCTATAGGGTAAAGCTGGAGTGTCCTCTTCAGGGCGCGAGCTTGGGCACAGTTATATGGAGATCAAGCTGTTGCCCATGCAGCATGTTCCCCCTCTCCACACAGCCGGTAGATCCAAAGGAACGGCAGTAGCCGATACAGTTTGGTACCAGCCATGTCGCAGGAGTTGCCAGAATAATGTCGAATCAACATTAGACTGCCTTAGGGACTCCGACTCCGGATTTATCCTCAGGGTTTACTCCCGAAGCCAATTCCACAAATGGATATTCCCGCAAGGCAGCGGTGGTTTGAATTCACAGTTCCTTCTCTTAGATAAGCTACCAACCAAGGATCACGAGCCCTATCTGCCCAAAGCTGCTGGTTTTAAGGCGCCAGTCGCTCGCCTTTGCCCCTTCTCCCGTCAGTGGAAACAGTTCCGCCGGGCTCAAATTGAGCCACATGTGAAGGCCGGGAGCTGGACTTGGTTGTCAGAGGCTGTTTGAGGCGCATGCCATAGAAGTATTTTATCTGCAGTGAGAGCTTATCCTCACTACAACTCCCGGCAATAACAACCTTTGGAACCAGGAAGATTATTTGATAATAATATACACGAAATCTAGGCATACACAAATGTTTGTGGCCAATCACTCGACTACCGACCTCTATTATTCCTGTCTCTACTGTCGAGAATACATATTTATCTCTGGTCCATTTCACAGTACTGTTTTCTACTAAGCCACACTCCAGTAATTGACTTTAAAAAAAAAAGAAAAAAAAGGACGATAGAAAACTAAGTAAAATAAATGAGGTTAAAAGAAGAGACAAATCGTTTCTAATCATTTCAGCTGTTTCAACATCTCTATATAAGGAGTCGCGGTAGCAAAGTGGTTAGTGCACTGGCTTCCAAGCTCTGTGGTCCATGGTTCAATTTCCAGTCGAGGTGGGATATCTTCTTCTTCTTCCTCGTTCGTCCTGAAAAGGACGTTGGTTGCGCTGTGTCGCCGTTTACAGCGAAGCTGCGATATCTGCGCCTTTCGGCCTGACACATCCGTTTTCCGCACGGCATTTTTTGGGACAGGGTTTGCCTTCCCTCTTCGATCCCTACTCTCTCGGTCAGACTACAGTGATGCAGCCTGTTTTCAGGATCACCACTTGGAAGTGGAGTAGGGTCTTGGTCAGCTCTGGTTAGCTGACCCTGACGCAAGCAGTCTAGCTATGAGTCGCTGACTGCATTCATCTCTTTTGCTGCGTCTTTGGTCCCAAGAGGTGGGATATAACATCTCTATAATGTTACTAGTGGAACCTTGACGACAGTTTCACGAAACCTCAGAATTCCGAGGAGCACAGTTTGAAAATCAGTGCCATATACAAAACACATCCTATACCGCACCTCCTACTTATCTCCGTGAAGTCTCCACTATACAAAAAAGACATCTGCTCCGACAGATAAATGTGTAAGATGTACGCACACAAAAACAAGTAGAAATATGTAGGAGTGACTTTAATTACATAGACCCAGGTGTCACGCTGCCCTTTGTATTTTCAATGGGCCTCTGAAGAGGCTAACAAGGAACAGGACTACTACCCTCTTAGGCATGCCGCACAATGAAACTAATACGAGGTTGTGTGGTGGGGCTGGTAACCTCATCCCTTCAAACAAGTGGCCACAGCAGTAACCGCTGTAAGGTCACATGACTGCTTTTGGTGCAGACTTTCTACAAGGGTGGTTTCATGCTCCATTTGAAGCAAAAAAGGAATACAGGACAATGATTATGCAACAGACTACATTCGGGAAATACAAAATTTTACACAGGACGTTTTGGAGACAAAAAAATAAATAAATTAAGTGTCAAATGAAAGAACACAGCGATGTTACAGTATAACCTGGTCAGTACTTGACGGTTTGTTAGAGTATTTCCTTCCTGCCTGAGTGTTGCTCAAACAGAAATAACTCATTTGTTACTTGTCACGTGCGAACAGGGATGAGCAATTGGGGAGACTGAACAGTCTTAAAAAGAAAGGGTAAACAATTTTATAATGTATCGAGGGCGGTAACAGAATGAAATACACCCAAGAAAAACAGGAATTTCACCATCTGGTACTCAGAATAAAGCTTCCGATCGGCAAATTTGTTAGAGCGCTTGGCTCTCGTAGTACATTACCGGGTTCAAAGCTTGGCAGCACCACGCTAAAGTCTACCCAGCTGTAAATGTGTACCTGACTCTGCTCTCGAGTTAGCGAAGGCAAAGGCACACAGGAAGACAACTAGTCACCACATCTCATAGTGTATTTTCCCACAGGGAAAGAGAGGCAGAGGTAGACCAAAAAACACATGGAGAAGAGAACTGGATACAGAGGTGAAAATGAGGAAAACATGGAAAGAACGAGCGGATGGCACAAAATAGGAAGACTTGGCATGTGTTTGTTGAAGGCCTACGCTCCTCGGGGAGCTAAAGGGTATTGATTGATTGATAGTGTATTGAAGTCTCTAACATTGCACACTCCTACGCCAGTATCTGCCAAGGGACTACCTAAACCTTTACTCAACTCTTGGCATACATTTGTAAACGACCATGTACATTTGGGAGCTGAAGGGATTGAATGAATGAATTTACTACGCCAATACTCTTTCTGGTATGTCGTTAGAGTCGACTAAGGTGAACTTTTACATTTCGCTAACAACTTGCAGTTCATCCATTCTTTCTGTCACGCGATTTGCCTCCCCTTTGCTCTGCAGTAGTGGCCCACCAGTGGCCAAAACTCAAAAGTATTTAAAGTGGGTCTTCAAAGGTGTCTACCTTCGCACAAGATTACTCTTGGCAGAGTTGTAGATAGAAGGATAAGGATGCTTCTATCTCAAGGGAGTTTCCGTAAGATATTTCCGAAGTCAAGAACAATGCGGCATTGGCTGAGCAATTGTTAATTTATTATCGGTGCGCCGCCTTTTATGAAGAATTAAGCAAATAGTTATAGCCCGTTCAAGCCTCCAGCTGGTGTAAATCCAGCGAAATTCCTTTTTACAAGAGGTAGCTCTATAGAAGTATATATATGTATTAAATAGTCTTGCTCATACGTATGCTTTCACACTTATAATAATTGAATCAACTAAGATTGTTATGTTTAAAAAAAAAAATTAACACATTTAATAATCAATTAGTTTTAACAAGTTAAAATAAATAGAATGATGGTGAATTTTAGATGAAAAATCAATCTTTGTCTTCACGGAGACTTCGTTGAGGATTTAAATTTAAAATTAAACTTTTATGACCGTTTGCTGGTGCCTTTTACAAGCACTTAGCTGGTATAAGTGAGTCCTGCAGCCACGGTTTTCGTCGATTCTTTTGTGGATACTCCGATAGCTTAGTTCCTGGAACCGTCTGATAGCTTAGTACCACGATCCGTCTGACAGCTTTGTACCACGATCTTTTAGACAAAATAAAACAAAAGCCTCTGCTTAGTAAATTTTTGGGCTGCAAATTAACAGGCGCAGTGTCTCGCTATCCGACCATCTATGTTAATCTCTCAGAAGAATCCAATTCCTGAGTACACAGCGTAGCTCAGGGAAGGTAAAAAAGGTAAAGGTTCCCGTTACACACCCATTGAGGCATATTAGGAATATGGTGTTAGGCCCATATTTTCTTGACCATCGGCACACTAGGGGTGATGTGGTCAGCAATCACGCCGGCTGCCTTAACCTTCTCAGAGTTGCTCTGGTACCCAATTCATGAGACTGGGTCGACCCCGGAGCCGTTTGCGGTCTAAAAAAATCCCACCTCAACTGGGGATCGAACCTTGGAACACTGAGCAAGGAAGCCAGTGCACTAACCACTGTGCTAACGTGGCTCCTTTAGCTCAGGGAAGATGATTAGAAATAACCAATATTCTTCTGGGTATTAAACTGGGAAAATATGTGCTTGGACAGCGCGAAATACAATGTGCCTGTCGTAGGGCGGCCCTATTCATATCACTATTTTATAAAATCTTCACCGCGCTCATAAAATCTCGGGAAACACCGTTCGAGCAACACAATTGTTAGGCGGCACGTGATTGGCTGGGTGCAGATAACCACGGATGCTCTCGTGACCGCGAGATTGGAAGCCATTTAAAAGTACGGATTTTGGCTGGCAAATCCTTTTCGCTTCACCAGACCCCAGTCATCTAGATCGAGAGCGGTGAGAATTTCCCCTTGTCATAGGGTAGTCAAAGTAGCGTGTCTTGACAAGGGAATTCAACAGTGCGAGGATTAACAGAATCGGGTACACGGCTTCTTCATCGCTAGAACCACTCTGTAACATCGGACAGAACAAGACTACAGTCTGTGTACGTCCGGCCGATTTGTGTGACCTTGCCACCGCCAGATTACTAAACCCACGTGGCAGGCAGCGTGGTCGAGTCTTCATGCACTTAAGTATTTTATTTCTCAATATTGTGGGGCATTTCCATAAATGCTAATAATCCTGAGCAAATCCACATCTATAAGCAGTTATCCAGGTCCTGAGAAGTGAATTAATTTGTAGGCCTACTCAACGTCAGTATTCGAGGTGCACTCGTTTCCAGATTAGCCCTCGATACTCGACTATATAAGTAATATTATTGTGCTGTGAATTCGCTGCCCAGAGCAGATTAAGTAGTTCCAGGACAGCGTTAGATTATTGGCCAGTGGACTCCGGTTATTATCTACCCAGATTATCATTTCTTCACGGGAACCAGGAACAGTAGTTATTAACGCTTTATTGAAACCAGGAACAATAGTTATTTCTGCTTTATTGAAACCAGGAATTTCAGTAGTACCAGTATATACCATAGAGGATTCTTTCTTTGGGGAGTGGGGGCTTGTCTGTCTGAGGTCACAGAGTGGACCTTGTCGCAAGAGTTCCAAGAATTCCCTCTCATTGTCGTCAGGATTACTTCCTTAGAGGGGATTCGCTTTCTCTGTACCACCTCTGTATCTCATGTAGGTGTCTCTGTCACGAGCCAATTCTGAGAACCTATAGTATTTTATTCAATACTCTTTCAAAAGTCAGTTCGACTTAACATTTGCTGCGACAGTGCCTGAACTAACATTAACAAGTAACATATATCTCACAAAATGATATGATACACTTGAGGCACATATGATGTAATCATCACTCATCACTGCTCCAGTCGGAGTCTGGGGTCGCTGCTGCTTTTGCGTTTCCAAGCGAATTAGCATGAAACAAACGCATAGCTTGCTGTCGTGGTTTATGAATAAACTATTTTCATATGTTGAGGTTGCCAGCCTCATATATAACCACTAAGCAAGAAAACATGTCCAATTCACATTTGTAAAATAAATGTTTACACTTACCCCAAAGTTAACTTTTGGGAACACAATCTCCTCGCACAATTTAGAATGGACACAGCACTTTATTAGATGCTTCGAATCACTTGGCCAGGAAATTAATATTAATCCTCTTATGGCGGGTGTTCTGCAAATCAGTAGGTCTGGGAAATGTTAGTAATCCTCTTATGACGGGTGTTTTGCGAATCATTTGGTCTGGGAAACTTTAGTAGTCCTCTTATGACGGGTGTTCTGCGAATCAATTGGTCTGGTAAACTTTAGTAATCCTCTTATGACATGTGTTCTGATTCCTTAGGTATCCAGACTTTGTATTTAAAATGCGGGTTTACTTGTATTGTTTCAAAGTTGCCCAAATACTTTTGTCCGGGTCCTTTTAAGTTTCTAGTTTCTATTTTTAAATATGCGGGTTTACTTTTAAGTTTTAAAGTTGCCCAAATACTTCTGATTTGTCACTTATAAGTTAGGAATCCTTAGTCCGATCCTTCTCTTTTTGGCTCCTGGGAGCTGCTAATTTGACGATGCAATGCAGTCTGATTTTTTACTCCTATTTCGCTAGAAACAAATCTGTGAACTCATATGATGTCCAGATGCTACCTTCCAATCTTGTTTCTCCCAGACAGATTATCGGCAATATTGATACCGAGAGGGCTCAGATGAAACGATTTTCTAATTATAACCGGTGTTTTCGCCCGTCCCTCAGGCGGCTTCCTTAGATAGCAATCTGGCTTTATGTGCGTGTTCGTGCGATACCACGTTTCACAAACAACTGACGTCTATTTCAAAGGTGGCCAGACCGACTTATGCGATAATCGTATTACCGCTGACCTGGTCTAATTAACCTGGTATTACTAAGTTCACTTAGTGAAACGTAAACAGTCTGGGAGCGGTCACCGCAAGATTAATGAAGATGCATATAATATGCCAAATATTAGGACGATGAGTGAGAAAAATGAAGAAATGAAGTGATACTGCCAGAGTGGATGAGAGCTATAAAAAATGCACGACTGATTTCGTCACATTCACTGAGACTTAATTGGGGACTGATGATTATTGTCCGTTGCTTGTGCCTGTTACAAAAAACGTAACTGGCTGAGAACTGCAATGGGTCGTTGTCAGCTCTTGTGTGATGAGGACTCTTCTCTAAAGGCGTCTAGATGAACTTCACTCCTAATGTCAAGGTGGGTGTCTTCACAACGTGTCCACTGTAGGTAGTTGGTGTCGAACCCAGCTTCTTGAATCACAAAATAGTGGCGAAGATTTTTACTTCAGACTTGTCTGGTACTAAGAGCCGTCTTATAGCTTCGAACCACGAACTTTAGGGAAAATAAAAGAACAAATGCGTCTGCTAAGTACATTTGTGGGCTGAAGATTAACAGGCATATTGTCTCGCTGTGCACCCACCAATGTTAGCCTCTCTGAATAATTATTCTCCCTGAGTATACATAGGATAACTCCGGGGATATGATTAGAAATCACTGTTATTCTTCTGGTTACGTAAATGGGGGAAATATGTCTGGACAGCGCGATTGCAATGATTTGCCTGAACTTAACATTATAAAAGTATAGATATCTCACAAAATTATACTATACACCATATGCACATGTGTGGGAATCATCTCACTGCTCTGTTCGGAGTCTGGGGTAGCTTCTGCTTTCGCGTTCCTGAGCGAACTAGCATAAAGCAAACACCAGTGGTTTATGAACATACTATTTTCATATGGTGAGGTTGCCAGCCTCCCATGACTGGTATAACCGCTTAGCAAGTACAGACATGTCAAATTCACATTAAAAAAAAATATATGTTTACACTCACCCCAAATGGGATATACAATCTCCTGGCACAGTAGAATTGACACAACAACGTTGATTTGATGCTTCGAACAGTCGGTCTGGGGCAATTTAGGAATCCCTCTTATGACGTGTTCCTGATTCCTTAAGTTTCCAGTCTTTGTATTTAAAATTGCGGGTTCTCTTAAGTTATAAAGACGCCCAAATACTTCGATCTGTCACTTTTAATTTAGGAATTTTTTGTCCGATCCTTCTTTCTGGCTACTGGGAGTTGTTACTTGACGTGTGTTGAAAATGCAGTCTGATTTGTGTCTCAGATTTCTCTAAATTATATTTCAATTTCTCAGTCCAAGTTGCCAATGAGAGCTAAAGTTTAGGTTAGACTCTCGATTTAGACCAATCCTGTCTCTTTAGAACTATGTGGATCGGGGTGTAAAATCATTACTACCCCCCGCGTGTTTTAAAATATCAATTTTAAAATTTAAACTCGTGACCTCTTTCAAATATGACAGTAAAACTGCCGATTGCACTTATGCAACTCACAAACACATGGGTGAACTTATTTCCTGGCTAATACCTTTCCCAACATAATCTCCTCTGACAGGTTATCCGTACTATTGATACAGAGACGGATCATCGGAAGCGATTACCTATTATCACCTGTGTTTGCGTACACCTACCAGACGGATTTCTCAGACTGACAATCTGGCTTTCTTTCCATCGATCGTGCGAAACCACCTTGTGTCAACATTGACCGTCTCTATCAAAGGTAGCTAAACGACTTAAGTGATAAAAGTATTATCCGCTGACCTCTCTAATTAGCCTTGTAATACTACGATTCACATCGAGAAACGTAAACAAGCCTGGGAGTGACTAGGCAAGAACTAGGCATAAAATATGCCAAATAATAGGACGATGAGTGTGAAAAATGAAGAAATAAATCGGTAATGCAGGAGAGAACGAAGAATGTAGAAGGACGTACACAAATATCGTCATACTTTCATTCTTTCACTCCCTCACTCACTCACTCACTCACTCACTCACTCACTCACTCACTCACTCACTCACTCACTCACTCACTCACTCACTCACTCACTCACTCACTCACTCACTCACTCACTCACTCACTCACTCACTCACTCACTCACTCATTCACTCACTCATCACTCAATTAATTAATTAGTTAATTTATTCATTCACACATTCATTCTTATTTTTTATTCATTCATCTATTCATTAACTCATCCATTCATTAATTCATCAATAAATAAATTCATTCATTCATTAATTAAGTCATTCATTAATTTACGGTACTCACTCACTCATTTATTTACTCAGCGGTTTATTCGCGATCTTGTCATACCATTTCAATAAACTTTAAAGCGGAGGTAGAAGCATTAAAAATAGCTGCAAGTATATTCATGAAAGATAAGGATTCTTCTAGAGACAAGATAGTGCGCCACACAGACTCACCATCAGTCATCACAGCCCTGCGCCTCACAGACTCACCATCAGTCATCACAGCCCTGCGCCTCACAGACTCACCATCAGTCATCACAGCCCTGCGCCTCACAGACTCACCATCAGTCATCACAGCCCTGCGCCTCACAGACTCACTATCAGTCATCACAGCCCTCAGAAACAATAAAAACAACGAATTAGACAGCCTGGTAGAAGTGCTAATGTTGACCAGCCATGAATTCAAACTAGTAAAATTCCAATGGATCCCTGCCGACTGTAATATATATGGACATGAGAAGGCAGATCTTCTTCTTCTTGCGATCGCATCTTTGATGATTACACCGTCAGACGAGTTCTCATGATGAATTCGACTGTTGTTTGAAGTTCCTCTTTAACTCCATATAGCTTTGAGTTTAGTGTTGAGTCATTGGGCCAGTATATCTTTCTTAACTGGTCATACAGAGGACAGTCCTGTAGAACATGCTCAGCAGTTTGTTCGTTTAATCCACATGTGCACAGTGGTGAAGCAGACAATCGTAGCTTGTGCATGTGTTTATTCAGTTTGTTATGCCCTGTCCTGAGTCGAAAAATAGTTATCTGTCCCTGCCAGTCGAGAGTGTGATAGTCGTCTTTGGGTTGGTTCTGTTCTCTTCTGATAGTCTGGATAGCTCTCTTTTTCTCAAAGTATGTGACTTCATTATCTTCTTGTTCACATTCTCCTCCCTTTTTTGCAAGTTTATCTGCCTTTTCATTTCCGGGTACACCACAATGAGATGGTACCCACTGAAGTATGGTTCTCTTTTTGGCAGCTACCTTGTTTAGTTCATTTCTCAGATGCGGGAGTTTACCACCCTTGAGAGCTTGCAGGACAGACAGTGCATCTGTGAGGATGACTACCTGGTGGCAGTCAGAGTTGGTGTTATAAATCATATTTGCAGCTTGCTCTAGAGCTTGAACCTCAGCTGTATAGTTGGAACAGAATTTACCAGTGGGAATGTGCCTAGTCTCATAGGGGTTGTCAGGACATGAGATAAAGATACCGGCACCTCCATTCCTAACAGCATTAGTTGCTGATCCATCTGTATAGGCATGTATCCATGATTGATCGGGATAGCTTTCTTGGATCATACTCAATGTAGCAGTTCGTTTTTGCAGATCATTATACTCACATCCACTTGTGAGACCACTGATTGATGTATTAATTTGGAGGGCACTGCTGGCCTGCTCCCATGGTACAGGGTATAGGGTGGGCTTCAGTGGTGTTGTCTTCATGGATAGGTCTTCTTGATGCTGTCTTATAAGTCTTTTTCCCCGATGCACAAAGCTGCTACGCTTTAGACGTCCCAATGCCAGATCATCTAGTCTTGCCTTCATTGGGTGCATTGGCATACTGTTGTACTTTTCCATCTGGATCATGGTTTTTGTGTCTCTTCTATGGGACAATGTCTGTAATCCAGCAACCTTCTGCATCTCTGTTATTGGTGTAGTTTTCATGGCTCCTGTAATGAGCCTGAGAGCTTGATTTTGCACCTTGTCCAAAGACTGCAGATGTGAGTTAGCAGCTGATGACCATGCTGCTGAGCTAAACTCTAAGTGTGGTCTTATTACTCTATTATAAATCTTCTTTAGATTTCGTTCATTTGCTCCCCAGTTGGTACCTGCTAATTTTCTGAGTATGCCTAGTCGTCTTCGGGCCTTTCCTTCTGCATTTTCAATATGCTTATTCCATGTAAGCCTTTGGTCAAATGTCACCCCAAGATAGGTGGGGTAGCTTTCTTCCTTGATCACGGTTGTCCCTAGGTGTATGTTAGCTGATTTGTCCTTGGGGGCGAGGGAGAACAGTGTTGTGGAGGTTTTGTCTGTGTTTATTGTGATAAGCCATTTCTCTGCCCATGACACTAGCATGTCTGCTGCCCGCTGCATTCTATAATTTGCTGTGGTGACATTTTCATCAGCGCACCAGAGTACTAGGTCATCTGCATATAAGGCAGCTTTAACTCCTGCAGGGAGATCTTTCACCAGGTCATTGATGTAAACAAGGAAGAGTGTTGGGGAAATTACTCCTCCTTGAGGTACCCCCTGATGGAGCAACACTTTTCTGCTCTGCAGACCGTCAAGAGTGACTCTAGTTCTCCTGTTATGCAAGTATGACTGGATCCATTTCATCATGTTGCCTTGGATTCCACTTCTCCTAAGTTTTGCAATGAGGCCATCTTTCCACACCTTGTCAAAGGCCTGCTTGAAGTCGACCCAGATCGTTAGGACCTTTTTCTTCTCCTGGAAGGCATCTTCTATTGCTTGAGACAAGTAAGTAACTTGGTCTTCTATACTGTAGCATTCTCTAAATCCAGCTTGTTCCGGCACCAGGATCTGCTCAGACTCTAAATACCATTTCAATCTGTGGTTGACTATTCGCTCCATAGTCTTCCCAACACAGCTTAGGAGACTGATTGGCCGGTAACTTGCAGCCTCGGTCTTACATTTCCCTTTCTTTAGTATGGGTATTGTGATGGCTTCTCTCCATACTTGGGGTACCGTTCCTTTCAACCAGCTGTGGTTGAATATCTCAAGCAGTTTTGTCTTTGCTGCTGAGCTCAGATTTACTAGCATTTCGTTGCTGATTTTGTCTGGGCCGGGTGACTTTTGAAACTTAAGCTTGGAAATAGCCTTCTGTAGTTCTCCTAGTGTGATGGGTTCCCTCATTGGGGCAGGAGTATCTGTCTGTCCCATGGTTGCCAGTATTTCTTTTCTTATCTCTCTCTGATGATCTATGTTAATGGGTAAGTTGCTTTCTGAACTGTATCTTCTAGCAAACAAGTCTGCAGCTTGTTTTCCTCTGAAAAGTTTGCCACCTTCATCCAATGTGATAGTCTGCCTAGGTGAGGAACGCTCTTCATTTAGAGACTTAGAAGGCAGATAAACTTGCCACAGAAGACAGGGCTACATATGAAGAGATAACAGAAATAATCAGAAATAACTATTGAGAAAAATGGCATAAGGAACACTGAGTGTCCGATACTGCAGAACCATACTATACGTTACCAAGAAGAGATCAAGTGATAATTTTCAGACTAAGGAGCGGCTATTTCAGACTCAGATACCACCTGTTCAACAATATTGAAAATTTGACAGACAGATGAGTGTCCACGTAGGGAGGACAGACAGATGAGTGTCCAGGTAGGGAGGACAGACAGATGAGTGTCCACGTAGGGAGGACAGACAAATGAGTGTCCACGTAGGGAGGACAGACAAATGAGTGTCCACGTAGGGAGGACAGACAGATGAGTGTCCACGTAGGGAGGACAGACAGATGAGTGTCCACGTAGGGAGGACAGACAAATGAGTGTCCACGTAGGGAGGACAGACAGATGAGTGTCCACGTAGGGAGGACAGACAGATGAGTGTCCACGTAGGGAGGACAGACAGATGAGTGTCCAGGTAGGGAAGACGAACAAACAGTAGAACATTTACTCCAAAACTATCGGCTTCACGAGAGGAGCAGGGTAGCAGCGTCGCCTTCTCCAACCCAGTTGATGGAGAAACCGCATGGTGGCGAGAGAAGCCTGAGACGGGCTTGCCAGCTTTTATAAAAGAGATTTATGTCGTTATTTGAGAATGAACGAAGAAGAATCTTTCTATTCTACGCAAGCACCGATTCGTGGTTTGAGGTTGTGCGACACCCTAGGCAAGTGGGAACTTTGGAGACCCCTTTGAAATAAATTCCTGTTATATCGACTTGAACGTACGGCTCACTGAGTGGTCTTTCGCGGCAAAGGAGCCGGGTTCAATTCACGGTTTCAACAACGCTCCAGTCTACACATTTGTAAATGGGTACTTGCCTTTGCTCTTGAGTTAAGGAAGGAAAAGACAGTGAGGAACGGAACCGGTCACTCTTTCTCTCGATGCTGGATCTAGTATAGTGAAGTCTTTAACACTTCACTTCCCTACGTCAATATCTGATTTAGTACAGACTAAGTTGTCTATGTCTATGTCTATGTCTATGTCTAAAACTGTCACTGCAAGCAGCGGTGTATGACAGTCAGTACTTTCTTCCATATCGCTATTAGTATTCTCCATGTGTCACTGGTTGCCTCCCCTTAGCTCTGCAGTAGTGGTCCAACAGTGGCCAAAACTCAAGAGTAACTATTGTGGGTCTTCAAAGGTGTCTACCTTCGCACAAGTTTACTCTTCGCAGAGTTGTAATAAAAAGGATAATGATGATTCTACCTCAAGGGAGTGTTCACAAGATATTCAGAAAAGCGAGAACAATGCTGCATGAGGCTGAGCAAATATTAACTCTAGTATCTGCCGTCAACTTTTGTGAAGGATAGGGTTTTCTAATAATTCGTTAGCTCGTTCAAGCCCCCAGCTGAGTTAAGTCAGCGAATTTCCTCTCATTATTATTGTATAGCTCTGGTTAAGTGTATTTAAGACATGGTTTGAAACAAACGGTTGTAGTACATTCAAAATGATTAAATCAACTTTAGATTTGTCTTTATACAAGTAATAAATTTAATAATCTATTATGTTTTAACAGTTATAAAAATGAATAATTCCTTATAGAAAAAGTTATCATCACTGGGTGACGTTATGGCGTTGAAAAATTGGATAGTTCACTTGGCAGCTTTTATGTTTCTACTTAGCTGCCAATGAGTTTACCTGTTCTGCTCCAGCTGATGTTTGGTTCTTTGCAGATAGATGCCTGATTCACACTCGTCACTGGTCAAGTTTGAAAGTAGTAACACGTTCCAAAAAGCGTCAGGGAGCAACTACCAAGCTGATTCCGCTTTTCTAAGACCCGTATGATGATGATATCTAGCGTCGATTTCAGGCCACTTATACCCTCACGTGTTCCAGAGATAGTACCCTCAAATGGTACCACCAACTAGTATCACAAAAGAAGAGAACAAATACCCTCTTGAGTATTGCATTTTCTGACACATACTTATGTGCCCACCTCTTCCTATTCCACCATCCCATCTATCTCAGAACTGTTACCCTCGCTGAGAATTAATATTAATCCCACTGAGCGGAAAAATTTCTTTACATTTAAATTGAATAGATGTATATTTAACTTTACAGTTGAAAAGGTTAATAATATAAATTAAATATGTTTACATTTACATCTACACTGGTTGAAAATGTTAATTATATAGATTATGTACATCTTTTCTTTCATCATTCACTCCCTGCTCCATATGGAACTTGGGACTACCTCTGCTTTTTGTTCTCTGTAAGAAACTCGCAATAAAGCAGCCACCAGCCTTGGCAGTGGTGGTTCATGAAAGCATCATTCTATATGTTGAGGTTGCCATCCTCAAATGACTTGGACATCCACTAGCAATTTTCACACATTAATATTCACACGTCATTATATACTTACTAGTTCACATGTTAATAATGCAAAATATAGAATTTAAAATGCAAAACTTTAGGCTCACAGACTGCTGGCTCAGATAAATAGTTTAAGGCAGCTTGACGATGCCTCTTACACGTGGTCTGGGGTGTTGTTATTTTAGCAATAAGTTCCAACTTTGACTTTGCGTCAAAGTTTCCTCATATTCCTGTTGTCCGTGTTAAAATGGTAGGGTTTTCCTGCGCTCAAGATGCTCAAACAAGGTCCAGTCTGGTAAATGAAATCTGCTGCTATTCTTAACTCTGGCAAGGTCTGGTTTTCTACTGGGCGCGAGGTGAATTTTCACAGTGTTCTAAACTGACTAAAGAGTCCGATTATATTAAACTTCGCTCCTCCCGCAGTACTTTGTTACGATTTAGGTAGGGTCCAAATCAGGAATTTTGTTCTTCCTATGTTTCGAATGCCCTCCAATCGTTTCAAAACCAGTGTGTTTTGGTGGGGTAATTCAAAATATTTCCACTAGGAAATTTCTGTGAGTTAATGCAAAGGTCATGTCTTCCAAATATGGAAGTGAGATTTCCGTACTATTCTCTTCAGTGATGACAAACAACTTCTTACTTTTATCTTTTATCTCAAGGAATATCTTCGTAATAATTCTGCCGGAAACGTATTACAACATTCCGTCTTTCAGGTGCATGTCTGTAATATGTCCGAAGACGAGTAATTTATCTCCCCGTCCTTGTGCAAACATCAACCCTCGTGTAACCATCTGGGCTGTGACTCTTCACGACAGTAATTAGGGAATCCCAATCGCCATATCAGCGCTAAATAAAGTGGCTGGGCGTATGTCGTGCTAATCCGGAGCAGCCAAGGTTTGGTACACGATAATTTTACCAACATGACTGTCGGTCAGTATTGCATCACATGTCTACTCTCTCAGCAGAGATGATCAGGTAAACAGACAAGACTAATTGTTACCGAAAGAAGTGTAAGGTGATTAGAAAATAGCTAATATCTGCTTGATAGCAGAGAAAGAAATGTGCCGACCACGGAAATTTCACGTAATCAGTACGCACAACAAATGTAACAGAATACTGCAGGAGAGGACAAGAGTTCGACCCGAAAATTATGTGACACCATGTTTCACAGCCATACAATAGGATATGCTTGACATACGAGTACAAGATTCGTATATTTGTGTTGAACTTAATTACTCTTGATTTCCATATATACTGCTCAAAAAAAAGTTAAAGGCCACTTTCAATTGTTAGGTCATTTCAACTAAGCTGTTTTTTTTTAAACCTGAACACTCAGTCAAAAAAGTTTCCTGCGTTTTGTTGCATGCTTAAACAATGTTTGTTAATCTGACAATAAATCAAATCTGTGTTACATGTGTGTACCTCCAAGGTCAATCAAATGTACGTGGTGGAAAGGGAAATAATGCATGTTTAAAAATGCTTCCTATGGCAAAGCCTGTTGATAACATTGCTGAAATTTGCTTTTCACGTGCAAGTCGTGACTATAGTGAACACATGTCACCCACTTTTCGGAAGGAACGGGCAATGGGTATGTTTGTAACATTTACCATTTTAGCTATGGGTCAGCGTGTTGCCGTCTTGTGGTAGACCTTGGATGTCCTGACCTGCGTTGTTCTGCGACACTGCCTGTTGCATTATAACGATCACGCAGAGTTTGTATGACAGTGGGCAATTCCTAATCTCCTAGCAACTTCTCGCAGCCCTACATCATCCTGCAGCTATGCCATCGCTCTCCATCTGTCAACATTGGTCAAGCGTCTTAGCTGAGCCATGGCTAAAATGGTAAATGTTACAAACATACCCATTGCCCGTTCCTTCCGAAAAGTGGGTGAAATGTGTTCACTATAGTCACGACTTGCACGTGAAAAGCAAATTTCAGCAATGTTATCAACAGGCTTTGCCATAGGAAGCATTTTTAAACATGCATTATTTCCCTTTCCACCACGTACATTTGATTGACTTTGGAGGCACACACACGTAACACAGATTTGATTTATTGTCAGATTAACAAACATTGTTTAAGCATGCAACAAAATGCAGCAAAACTTTTTTGACTGAGTGTTCAGGTTTTAAAAAAAACAGCATAGTTAAAATGACCTAAAAATTGAAAGTGGCCTTTAACTTTTTTTTGAGCAGTATATTTCCCAACGCAATGAAAGCTCTTCTTTTGGGTACAGTAGTGGTACATTTTCTTCGGGGAGCGGAATAAGGAACTGTCATTTATTTGTCTCGTAAATTTCCATCCTGTAAATCTACGCACGCAATTACATTTTTCTTTCACTCCCCAACTCTCAATTCTTATGCCATTTCCTTCATTTCCCGACTCTCAATTCTTATGCCATTTCCTTCACTCCCCGACTATCAATTCTCATGTCATTTCCATCATTCCCCGACTCTCATTTCTCATGTCATTTCCATCATTCCCCGACTCTCAATTCTCATGTCTTTCCATCATTCCTCGACTCTCAATTCTCATACCATTTCCTTTACTCCGTTTGACACAGTAAACAGTCCTTGTTCGAAATGTCTGGCCGATTATTTTGGGCCAGAATGAATATGCTGCCCCAGGTCAAACTGACTCAGAAACAAAACGGACACGAGTTAGCGAACACAACAAAACGGGTTATCGACAAAGAAGTGGTGGTTGAGAAATAAGAGAGGTCCTACGAGAATGATCGAAAGACGAATGTGCCGAAGGACAGTGGTTCCAAAAATGGAGATGTAACACCCAGAAGGTTCTCTTTTCTATTTTGTGTTAATCTTTAGAGGTCGAGGAGTGATATACGGGTTGTAAATTATAACAGGGCGTAAGGCCATCGGTCGCAATCACACACCCACAATGAAAAAGAAAACACGCAGTAAAAAAAAATACATATACATACACCTATATGCAAAGAAATATACGGTAACTCACGCTTAAAGAACTAGAGTGAAGCAAGACAAGAACTAGTGAAGTAACAAATAACTAGTAAAGTAACAAGAGAACTAGTAAAGTAACAAAAGAACTAGTGAAGTAACAAAAGGAACAAGTAGCCTAATAAAAGAACGTGAAGTAACAAAAGGAAATAGTGAAGTAATAAAAGACCTAGTGAAGTAACAAAAGAACTAGTGAAGTAACAAAAAAACTAATGAAGTAACAAAAGAACTAGTGATGTAACAAAAGAACTAGTGAAGTAACAAAGAGCTAGTGAAGAAACAAAAGAACTAGTGAAGTAACAAAAGAACTAGTAAAGTAACAAAAGAACTAGTGAAGTAACAAAAGAACTAGTGAAGTAACATAAGAACTAGTGAAGTAACAAAAGAATTAGTCAAGTAACAAAAGGAACTAGTGAAGTAACAAAAGAACTAGTAAAGTTACAAAAGGAACTAGTGAAGTAATAAAAGAACTAGTAAAGCAACAAAAGAACTAGTGAAGTAACATAAGAACTAGTGAAGTAACAAAAGAATTAGTCAAGTAACAAAATGAACTAGTGAAATAACAAAAGAACTAGTAAAGTTACAAAAGGAACTAGTGAAGTAATAAAAGAACTAGTAAAGTAACAAAAGAACTAGTGAAGTAATAAAAGAACTAGTGAAGTAACAAAAGAACTAGTGAAGTAACAAAAGGAACTAGTGAAATAACAAAAGAACTAGTGAAGTAACAAAAGGAACTAGTGAAGTAATAAAAGAACTAGTGAAGTAACAAAAGAACCAGTGAAGTAACAAAAGAACTAGTGAAGTAACAAAAGAACTAGTAAAGTAACAAAAGAACTAGTGAAGTAACAAAAGAACTAGTGAAATAACAAAAGGACTAGTGAAATAGCAAAAGAACTAGTGAAGTAACAAAAGAACTAGTGAAGTAGCAAAAGAACTAGTGAAGTAACAAAAGAACCAGAGAAGTAACAAAAGAACTAGTGAAGTAACAAAAGAACTAGTAAAGTAACAAAAGGAACTAGTGAAGTAACAAAAGAAATAGTGAAATAACAAAAGGACTAGTGAAATAGCAAAAGAACTAGTGAAGTAACAAAAGAACTAGTAAAGTTACAAAAGGAACTAGTGAAGTAATAAAAGAACTAGTAAAGCAACAAAAGAACTAGTGAAGTAATAAAAGAACTAGTGAAGTAACAAAAGAACTAGTAAAGTAACAAAAGGAACTAGTGAAGTAACAAAAGAACTAGTGAAGTTACAAAAGGAACTAGTGAAGTAACAAAAGAACTAGTGAAGTAATAAAAGAACTAGTGAAGTAACAAAAGAACAAGTGAAGTAATAAAAGAACTAATGAAGTAACAAAAGAACTAGTGAAGTAATAAAAGAACTAATGAAGTAATAAAAGAACTAGTGAAGTAATAAAAGAACTAGTGAAGTAACAAAAGGAACTAGTGAAGTAACAAAAGAACTAGTGAAGTAAAAAAGGAACTAGTGAAATAACAAAAGAACTAGTGAAGTAACAAAAGGAACTAGTGAAGTAATAAAAGAACTAGTGAAGTAACAAAAGAACCAGTGAAGTAACAAAAGAACTAGTGAAGTAACAAAAGAACTAGTAAAGTAACAAAAGGAACTAGTGAAGTAACAAAAGAACTAGTGAAATAACAAAAGGACTAGTGAAATAGCAAAAGAACTAGTGAAGTAACAAAAGAACTAGTGAAGTAGCAAAAGAACTAGTGAAGTAACAAAAGAACCAGAGAAGTAACAAAAGAACTAGTGAAGTAACAAAAGAACTAGTAAAGTAACAAAAGGAACTAGTGAAGTAACAAAATAACTAGTGAAATAACAAAAGGACTAGTGAAATAGCAAAAGAACTAGTGAAGTAACAAAAGAGCTAGTGAAGTAACAAAAGAACTAGTGACGTAACAAAAGGAACTAGTGAAGTAACACAAGAACTAGTGAAGTAACAAAAGAACTAGTGAAGTAACTAAAGAACTAGTAAAATAACTAAAGAACTAGTGAAGTAACAAAAGAACTAGTGAAGTAACAACAGAACTAGTGAAGTAATAAAAGAGCTAGTGAAGTAATAAAAGAACTAGTGAAGTAATAAAAGAACTAGTAAAGTAACAAAAGGAACTAGTGAAGAAATAAAAGAACTAGTGAAGTAACAAAAGAACCAGTGAAGTAACAAAAGGAATTAGTGAAGTAACAAAAGAACTAGGAAAGTAACAAAAGGAACTAGTGAAGTAACAAAAGAAATAGTGAAATAGCAAAAGAACTAGTGAAGTAACAAAAGAACTAGTGAAGTAATAATGAGCTAGTGAAGTAATAAAAGAGCTAGTGGAGTAATAAAGAACTAGTGAAGTAATAAAAGAACTAGTGAATTAATAAAAGGATCTAGTGAAGTAATAAAAGAACTAGTGAAGTAACAAAAGAACTAGTGAAGTAATAAAAGAACTAGTGAAGTAACAAAAGAACTAGTGAAGTAACAAAAGAACTAGTGACGCAACAAAGAGCTAGTGAAGTAACAAAAGAACTAGTGAAGTAACAAAAGAACTAGTAAAGTAACAAAAGGAACTGTTGCGTGATAAATTCTCGCAACATCGTTTTATTTCAATATCTGTTTTATAACGCAAGGGCAACAACTGCTTGAAATCTATAGTCACTTTTCTCGGTAAGCATTTGTCTTCTCGCGTTAGTATCGAATGCAGTTAACTTTTGAGCTGTGGTCATTTTTGCGCTGGACTGCGCATGACTTGTCTTGTTGTTTGGTCGATCGGTTTCCGCCCACCACTAGTGGGAGTGAGCGATTTGGAATGGCGAAAGAGATGCCTCGTTGAAGAGGGGATCTCCGCTTTTTTTTTGTTCTGTCAGGGATGTGTAGTCCTCTTATGGATATTTCGTTTAGTCGAGATAATACCTCTAGTGTTTTCCCACATGTCGGGAGGCGTGATATTTCTGTGTATTTCATGAAAGCAAGGTAAATTGACTTTTTCATTAACTCTATCGATTTTGGGTCGTGAGCGATTTCGATTCATAGCCTGTCTCCGAAAGTCGTCGTCACGAGATGTTCTTTCCCAGCTCACATGTCGCTGCATTGTACTGCATCGGTTGATGCAGGTTCCAAGGACCATTACTTGCTACTTTGTTAAATGAACTAGGTTTAGAAAACCTTTATTATCTAGAGGATATTCTTGAGGACATTATTTATACTTCGGCAGACGTGTCTGTCTTGCTGAAGTCAAACTAAGGAGAGTGAACTGATCTCATACATCTGGTTATCTCCTGGCTGTTATAGAAAAGGATGGAGTTGTTCACCTGACTACATTTACAGCACTTTGAAATATAACATGCATCTGACTCATCATTGTAATGCTGTCTACCGTTTATTGCTGTATTGAATGTTGCTGTGATAATGACTGTTTGATGTGCCTACACATTTGCGTAACCATTTTGTCACTGTGGCGTCCACAATAAATAATGAAGAAAAACGTCAACGGCTGTTTCAAGACTCATTGACTTTATACGTCGTGAGTTTACTGACGTCCTATGTGGATTGCCCTGTTATTGTTGCATGAACATTGTTTTGACTGAACACATCTACACACTACACAAAACCAGACATGCGGATGCCATCCATCATCATATGGCATCACGCATCATTTGGTGGCCATAAGCTGGTTTGATTCTGGTACTAGCAAACACGGGGTCCCTTACCCACTTCATTTTCAACAAGAATTCATCAGCATCCTTCAAGAAATTAACATTCTTCAATACAGTCAACATCTTCAAAATTTTCAAAGTACTCGGCGTTGCCCGGTAAAAGTCAAAATTTCAACTTTTTGACGGAAACAAGAATTTGACAGTACCCGGCGTTGTTACATGTTGCCGGATAACTCGGACTGCTGTTATCTTTTACGCAAGTCAAGCAAGTTGCTGCTGTCAAGGTTCCAGTGCTGTCGTTTTTTGAGAAGGTCAAGTGCCGGTTGAAACGGGTTGTTTTCTGAAGAAGGCCAAGTACCGATTTCCATCAACTTACTTTTGGATTAGAAGGTCAAGTGCCGAAACAACTCAACACACAGTATTTCAGAAGCTCTTGTACCATCGTGTTAGCAGTGGAAGCAGTTCAGATGTGCCATCATCGTTGGAGCTTCGCTCTTTAGGACGTTGATTGACATCCGTTTTTCTGCTGTTCTACGATTGGAAGCCTTTAAGTTAAGTGGCCTGTTTGTATGTAAACTGTGCCCTTATACTTCTGCTGAGTCTTCTGTGTATCATCTCATTCTATATGTTATATGTCTATATGTTATTTGTATATTTATATGTTTATATTTCAGCGGGTTCTCGGTTGGGTGGTGTCTCCGTTAGATTATGCCACGTCATAGAGGTCGTCTATTGTGAGCGTTTTCTGTAGGGTTTGCAAATTTCCGATACTGGAATTTGCTAAGCGACTTCTGTTGCTATTTATGTTAGCTGTGATGACATGTTTTAATATTGTTTTCGTTATTATTTCACATTCTTTAGTTTTGTTGTGATTTGTTTGTATTTGTTAGCCTACTCTTGTCTATAATTTAGTTTCATACAACATTTTTGTTTATACACTGTGGTGTCATGTATTTTGTTTAATTCTATCGCAGATATCGTCACATTTTTTGTGATATTTCATTAATTTCTGCTTTATTTTTAGTTGATTTCTGCGAAAGTTTTTGTATTGTTGCTGATCTTTGTTATTGTTTACATTGTTATTGTTTACATTGTTTGTATTGTTTACATTTTCAATGTTTACATTCTGCATGTGTTTACATAGTCATTGTTTACAGTTATAGTAATTAGTTAATGGGCTATGCTAATGCACTGTTACTACTATACTGATGATAAATGAATGATGAATAGTGTCGTGCACTATTGAATGAGAAGTGCACTTATGATCAAGATTTGAGTGCTGATATTTCATATACAAGTTCTTTGATTGGAGACTTGTTTCCCACAGAGACTGGGATAATATAATGTGATGTGAATATACAAGTGCTTAATTAAGACTTGTTACACTTAGGTTTGAAATAAATTAGTTAATTATTTCAGGTTTTGGACTCATATGTTAGACAACATGTCTACATTTGAGCACTTTATTGAGCAGGGTAAATTGCTTGGGAAGACTGGTGATAAGTTAGAAGAATTTGCAACTGCTCGATATGATAAAGCAATGGAAGCTGAACAAAAGAAACTGCATATGGAAGCTGAACAAAAGAAACTGCAGATGCAGGTGGATGAAAAGAGATTCCAAATGGAAATGGAAAAACAAAAAAGGGAATCAGAAGCTGAGGAAAGAAAGCTACAGCTAGAGGCTGAGAATAAAAGACTTGAAAAAGAAGCTGAGAATAAAAGACTTGAAAAAGAAGCTGAAAATAAAAGACTTGAAAAAGAAGCTGAAAATAAAAGACTTGAAAAAGAAGCTGAAAATGAAAGACTTCAAATGCAGGCTCAAGCTGAAGAAAGGAAGTTACAAAGAGAGTCTGATGAGAGGAAAGCAAAAATGGAACATGAAGAAAAACTCTTAGCTTTAGAGTTGGAGAAATTGAAATTGACGAGCATGAGTAATGGTAATGATTCAAACAAGGGTTCATCTTCTGGGAAGGCTAATAATGATACTTTTAAGATTAAGTTACCAACATTTAGTCCTTCCAGTGATGACATAATGTTCTATCTGGACAGATTTGAACAAGCATGTACAGCTCATAACATAGACAAAGCAAAATATGTTTATCAGTTATCAGGGATACTGACAGGTAAAGCTCTAAGTATATTAAATATGGTGGATGAACCTGACAAGAGCAATTATGAGGTTGTCAGGGCCGCTTTGTTAAAGAAATATCAGCTTAACGAAGACGGCTATCGTCTACAATTTAAAAACATGTTACCTGAAAATGGAGTTGAATTCTCCGAGTTTATTGCAAGAATACGCATTACTTTCTCACGATGGGTTGAACTATCTAAGACGGAAAAAACTTATGAAGGACTTATGGACTTAATACTTAGAGACAAAGTCATGTCGTCTGTCAATGAGTCTTTCCTTGCTTTCCTTCATGAACGTAAACCTAAAACAATAAAAGAAATGGAAGATTTCTGTTGCCAATACGTAACTGCGCACCCACACATAACCATGGGTAACTCTAAGGTGAAAGAAGGTTTACCAGTTGCTTCGGCAGCTCCGTATGGTCAAAACTTTGCTCGTAGATCCCAACAAAATTTTGATAGAAAGGGCAGCGGTAATTTCTGTCAAAATCATGGAAACCAATTTCATGGTGATTCTTCTTCGAAGAATTGGAGACAACCTGATAGTGGTCGTTACTATCACCCTAATAATTATAAGCATTTCAAAAGAGGATATGGTAATAGAGGTTATTCCTGCCGAAGACCTCAAAACCAAACAAATAGATGTTCGCATCAATGTGAACATGATAGTAATCGTGGAAACTGGAATTCGAACCAGTATAACAATTACAATAGAGACAATAATAACTGCAGAGATAATAATAACTCTGATAACTTCAGAGGTAATAATAGTCGGGGTAGATCTCAACACAAAAAAAAAGAGATATCAGCAGGCTAATGCTGTACAACAGGAAACTGAGGGAGCCTGTAATCATGTTGTTGATAGTAAAAACTTTGACGCTGTCACTAGTTCTGCTTTTGACTTTGAGAGAGCAAACAAATGCCCCCAATGCAGTACTTTATTCGAACCGGGTACCATAACTACTTTGAGTTGTGGTCACCCACTTCCCGCTCTTCCTGCTGCTGTTGCGCATGACGGGAGGGGTTCTTTAATTCTACATAAGGGTCTTGTTAATGATACTCCGGTCTCACTACTTTTCGATTCCGGATGCACCACTATTGGTGTTAGACAATCGCTTGTAGATCCATCTTGTGCTACAGGAAGGGTTATTAAATGTGTCACATTTGGCGGCACTCTAGAAAAATATCCTACTGCTGTAATTCGCATTGCCACTCCTTTCTTTACTGGAGATGTGCATGCTTGTCTCTTACCTAATCCTATTGCGGACCTTATTATTGGTCGTATTCACGGAGTTAGGGAGTGTACCCCACAGCAGATTGCTGCTTGGGAAGATAATAACATGCAAGCTACAAATGCAGTAGTTACAAGAGCACAAGCTCTACAAACACCCGAAACTTCACTGAATAGTGATAATGAAGTTGATAGCCAAGATAGTCACTTAGTAATTACTCGTGACTCTTTCATAAAATTGCAAGAAGAAGATCCTTCTTTAAAAAAATTCTTCGTTCTTGCGAAGAAAGGTGATCCGAATCAGGATACAAATAGAAAATCTTGGATTGCAATGAGAAACGGCGTACTTGTACGTATGGTACAAGATTCGACTACGTCGGCACATTCGCAAATTCTTGTTCCCAAGAGCATGAGAGTCCAAATATTACAACATGCTCATGACTCGCAATGTGCTGGACATATGGGTTTTGCCCGTACGAAGTCGAGAGTCCTTGCGGCTTTCTTTTGGCCTTTTGTCAATAAGGACATTCGTATTTACTGCCGATCATGCAAGGTATGTCAGGAGGTCAAATCTAGAGGACCACGACATGCTGCGCCTATCCAGGCTGCTGACATTCCTATTCGGCCGTTTCAGAAAATGGCCATAGATATTATTGGCCCTTTTAAGGTCAAGTCGGCCAGAGGACATCAGTTTATCCTTACATGTGTCGATATGTGCACACGTTGGCCAGAGGCTATTCCTCTTAAGAGCATATCTACTACAGATATCGCAGATGCTCTTTGGTTGATATTTTCTCGCTTGGGGTTCCCCAGAGAAATATTGTCAGACCATGGCACTCAACTCATATCTGACACTATGTCACAGGTAATGTCTACCTTACATATTGAACGATCTCTCAGTAGTATCTACCATCCTATGTCTAATGGGTTAGTTGAGCGTCTGAATAGAACGCTCAAGACTTTGCTTGGTAAGATAACTGAAGATCATCCTCAAGATTGGGACAGGGTTTTACCCGCGGCTCTCTTTGCCTATAGAGAAGTCCCTAATGAACACACAGGATTTTCTCCCTTCGAACTTGTCTTTGGCGCGCGTCCACGCGGCCCTATGTCTTTATTACACGATCTCATCACTGCCGATGATATTAGCGATGAAACTCAATCCTCATATGAGTATGTCATTGCTCTTAGACAAAAGATCATTGAGGCATGTAAGCTAGCAACTGCTTCATCAGAAATTGCTAAAGAGAAGGCAAGGCAGTTTGCTAACAAGAATAGATGTCTACGACAACTTTGTCCAGGTGACAAAGCATTCGTCCTACTCCCCAGTAGGGAAAATAGACTTCTTATTGCATGGAAAGGTCCGTATGCAATAGTCTCTCGGATTTCCGATGTTGACTATGTGGTCGATATTGATGGAAAGCATAAAACTTTCCACATAAACATGCTTTCGGAATTTCACGAACGTCCGGACTATTTGCTGCCTATTTTCCAGGCAACGGATGATGCTCCTGCACCTCACGGTCATTATTCATCCCTGTCTGTCATTCAGGATGAGGAAGCTACCTTCTCTGATGTCAACCTTCCCCTTCCAGTGGTTCCATTACATTCCACGGAATCTTGGAAAAACGTTTCTGTTTCTCCTAATCTTTCTGGTGACGAACATCGACGAGACTTGTCGATGTTACAAACATTTCAGGATGTTCTCACTGACATTCCTGGACACACAGATGTCATAGAACATGACATAATTCTTACCGACAATAATCCAATTAGGGTTAGGCCGTATCCTATTCCTATACACTTTCAGTCGCAAGTGGAAAAGGAATTGGATGAAATGATTCAATTAAATATAATTGAACCATCGACTTCACCATATTCTTCTTCCATGGTTATTGTCCGGAAGAAGGATAAGAACATACGAATTTGCGTTGATTATCGCAAATTGAATCAGGTCACAAAGTTCGACGCTGAACCGATGCCTTTGTTAGAAGATCTACTGATTAGACTTTCTAATTCTAGATTCTTCACTAAACTTGACTTGTCTAAAGGTTATTGGCAAGTGCCTTTAGCAGAGCATGCCAAACCTCTTACTGCTTTTTCTACACCTAGGGGTCTATTTCAATGGAATGTTATGCCTTTTGGTCTCATGAACGCCCCTGCCACTTTCGTTCGCATGATGCGTCGAATTCTGTCACATCGTTCGGATGTCATCGCATACTTAGATGACATCTGTCTCTTCAGTGATACCTGGGAAGATCACTATTTAGGGTTATATGACTTACTGTCCACTCTACGTGAGAATAATTTGACAGCAAAACCTTCTAAAGCTTTTGTTGGTTTTGGTGAAATCTCTTTCCTGGGTCATCGTGTTGGTCATGGTCTCTTGAAGACAGAAGACCACAATACTTCCAAAATACTGAACATCTCTGTTCCTAAAACGAAGAAACAAGTTAGGAGTCTCTTAGGTTTAATTCAATTTTATGGGAGATTTATTCCAAATTTATCTTCGATCATGGCACCTCTCTCAACATTGTTGAAGAAAGGTTCGCCTAATCTGGTCCGTTGGTCTGAAGAATGCCAATCTTCACTAGACCAAATCAAGAATATATTTTCTTCTCCTCCCATCTTAAGATTACCTACTCTTGATAGGACTTTTGTTCTTCGGAGTGATGCTTCATCCACTGGGATTGGAGCAGCACTGATGCAAGAATATGCAAATACTCTGCATCCTGTTATGTACATTTCTAGAAAACTAAATGCGGCAGAGAGGAACTACTCGGTTTTAGACCGTGAGTTGTTAGCGATGGTTTGGTCAATTCTAAAGCTACAAAGATTCCTCCTGGGCGCACATTTCATTCTAGAGACTGATCAGAAAGCTCTTACAGCTATTCAGACTAAGAATTTGAAGAGTTCGAGATCCACTCGATATGCTATAGCTCTTCAACCTTTTCACTTCACGGTACGAGCTATCCGTGGTGCGGATAATGTGATGGCTGACATTTTGTCTAGATGCCCACATGACTCCAACTAATACTTCTGTCCTATATTTCTATATATTACAGAGTCATAACACACCTATATTTCTACAATAGATTAGCACATCTGTACTTACTTTATATGTACACACTATCGTGCTTTGTTGTCATCTTCTTCTGTTCGTTTTTTAAAATGATAGAGGAGGACTGAGTAGTTAATATAAGGGCCGTTAGTTTACTAAACAGCCACAATTATTAATAATGTATTGTACCTTATGAAGCATATTAGTTATTAATTAGCATTATATTGCTTGTACTTTCTCAGAATGTCATTGTTGAGCTGAGGACTTACCTTACGAGTTCTAGATTGTGTACTTACCCTCGGAATACCAGAGCATATGTCCTGGATCGTCATGTAGTTTAACTTTGCTATGTACTTATGTCATTACATGTCAAAGAATGTACTATTTAAATTTTCCTATCAGATTTGTACATCCATTTTTAAAGACAATATTAGAGTATGCTGTTTAATGATGATTATAGTAACTTGCATACGTATATTGTGTTTACATGCTAACGTGATGTGTGTTGGTGACACCTCCCCGATGTGAATATTTTTTGAGACATATTTATTTTTCTGTTGAGGTATATCCTCACCAGACACTCTATAATTAGCCTATTGTTTGGCAATTTAATTAATTATCAGCGCATAATTCGTGCGTTTTGAGCCGCTTATCGCTTGCTCTTTGATATTGAAAAAAAAAATATGTTCCACATTTTTTTTTTATCGGGAGGAGGTGGTGATATGTTGCGTGATAAATTCTCGCAACATCGTTTTATTTCAATATCTGTTTTTATAACGCAAGGGCAACAACTGCTTGAAATCTATAGTCACTTTTCTCGGTAAGCATTTGTCTTCTCGCGTTAGTATCGAATGCAGTTAACTTTTGAGCTGTGGTCATTTTTGCGCTGGACTGCGCATGACTTGTCTTGTTGTTTGGTCGATCGGTTTTCCGCCCACCACTAGTGGGAGTGAGCGATTTGGAATGGCGAAAGAGATGCCTCGTTGAAGAGGGGATCTCCGCTTTTTTTTTTGTTCTGTCAGGGATGTGTAGTCCTCTTATGGATATTTCGTTTAGTCGAGATAATACCTCTAGTGTTTTCCCACATGTCGGGAGGCGTGATATTTCTGTGTATTTCATGAAAGCAAGGTAAATTGACTTTTTCATTAACTCTATCGATTTTGGGTCGTGAGCGATTTCGATTCATAGCCTGTCTCCGAAAGTCGTCGTCACGAGATGTTCTTTCCCAGCTCACATGTCGCTGCATTGTACTGCATCGGTTGATGCAGGTTCCAAGGACCATTACTTGCTACTTTGTTAAATGAACTAGGTTTAGAAAACCTTTATTATCTAGAGGATATTCTTGAGGACATTATTTATACTTCGGCAGACGTGTCTGTCTTGCTGAAGTCAAACTAAGGAGAGTGAACTGATCTCATACATCTGGTTATCTCCTGGCTGTTATAGAAAAGGATGGAGTTGTTCACCTGACTACATTTACAGCACTTTGAAATATAACATGCATCTGACTCATCATTGTAATGCTGTCTACCGTTTATTGCTGTATTGAATGTTGCTGTGATAATGACTGTTTGATGTGCCTACACATTTGCGTAACCATTTTGTCACTGTGGCGTCCACAATAAATAATGAAGAAAAACGTCAACGGCTGTTTCAAGACTCATTGACTTTATACGTCGTGAGTTTACTGACGTCCTATGTGGATTGCCCTGTTATTGTTGCATGAACATTGTTTTGACTGAACACATCTACACACTACACAAAACCAGACATGCGGATGCCATCCATCATCATATGGCATCACGCATCAGGAACTAGTGAAGTAACAAAATAACTAGTGAAATAACAAAAGGACTAGTGAAATAGCAAAAGAACTAGTGAAGTAACAAAAGAGCTAGTGAAGTAACAAAAGAACTAGTGACGTAACAAAAGGAACTAGTGAAGTAACACAAGAACTAGTGAAGTAACAAAAGAACTAGTGAAGTAACTAAAGAACTAGTAAAATAGCAAAAGAACTAGTGAAGTAACAAAAGAACTAGTGAAGTAACAACAGAACTAGTGAAGTAATAAAAGAGCTAGTGAAGTAATAAAAGAACTAGTGAAGTAATAAAAGAACTAGTAAAGTAACAAAAGGAACTAGTGAAGAAATAAAAGAACTAGTGAAGTAACAAAAGAACCAGTGAAGTAACAAAAGGAATTAGTGAAGTAACAAAAGAACTAGGAAAGTAACAAAAGGAACTAGTGAAGTAACAAAAGAAATAGTGAAATAGCAAAAGAACTAGTGAAGTAACAAAAGAACTAGTGAAGTAATAATGAGCTAGTGAAGTAATAAAAGAGCTAGTGGAGTAATAAAGAACTAGTGAAGTAATAAAAGAACTAGTGAATTAATAAAAGGATCTAGTGAAGTAATAAAAGAACTAGTGAAGTAACAAAAGAACTAGTGAAGTAATAAAAGAACTAGTGAAGTAACAAAAGAACTAGTGAAGTAACAAAAGAACTAGTGACGCAACAAAGAGCTAGTGAAGTAACAAAAGAACTAATAAAGTAACAAAAGAACTAGTGAAGTAACAAAAGAACTAGTGATGTAACAAAAGAACTAGTGAAGTAACAAAAGAACTAGTGATGTAAGAAAAGAACTAGTGAAGTAAGAGATTTTTCAATGAATAAAGAAATAATTTAGTGAAACGAGAAATTATATGATAAAGTAAGAAATGTTGAAGTGAAGAAATATAAGAACTAGTGAAGCAAGCAAACAGTACAAGCCATGAATCGATAATTGGTACAACAGATGAGAAGCCAACTTTAAAAGTAAGTATAAATAGGAAGTTACTAGAACAAGTCAAAAGTTCCTCATATCGTGGGCACATAATAACAGGTTGGCAGACGTGTAAGAGAAATTCAGATGAAAGTAGGAAGTTTGTTGAAGGCCCGAGCTTCTTTGGGAGCTAAAAGGTAAAAGAAGAAAACTGTGTGATGATATGATGATATGATGATATGCATTATGATGTAAGGATGAATGTGATGATGATAAGGTGATAAGTGTGCTGATAAGATGATACCATGATGATGCTAATATATAAGTATGATGATAGGATGATACGTAAGGTGGTAATATTGTCAGAAAAAATAGGACATGTTGAGAAGTATTATGATAAGTATGACAGTAACATGATGTGTAGATGATTGCTGTGATACATTGTTGCGCGTAAAATCGGAAATCTCATTTGAAAGTATTTGTCGCTCAGAAATGTATTGGCGTGGGAGAGTTTCGTGTTGTTATGTGATGACGTACATTGTATGCATTGGAGAAGTGAGGTCATTATCGACTTGTGTGTGGCCGAGAAAAGCAATATTCAAAGTGTTATAAAAGTGTAACTAGATTGTGTCAATTGAATAGAAGTCTACTATTGTTGTAAGTACTTGGACGCGTTATAATGAGTAAGAAATATGGAAGAATATCGTTGTATAACTATCGAACCGGTGCACGAGTTCAGAATGAATTACGTCTGTCTGTGAAGAATACTATCTGGTTGTATTGCATATGAAAGTTGTAGATTGTATCGTATCAATGAATATTGGACACATTGTCAAGCTATCAATGTAATAAAGTAATGGAATCGATAAAATGCAGCTCGTATATGATGTTAAGAGAAATTGATCCCTGTTGATCATTAACAAGTTGATTTGATTGAAAATTTTGCTACAGGTGTTGCTCGTAATCGGTAATTACTTTGAGCCACACAATTGTTTTATGAACAAACAGAATAACGTTAGCCCTCTTAACAATGATGTTAAAATGATAAGTATTATGACAGGATGTTAACTATCATGATGATGGCTCCATACTCAATTAGAAGCGAAAAGACAAATGGCAAGGATAATTATTATCAACCAGGACAATAAACACATTATCTCGTTACGTTTTTATGGTTCACATTCGCTCTTTACTTTTGAGCGCGAGGACACACCCGCGCGCACACTCACAACAAGACAGAGATTTAGAGACAGAATGAAGAATAGAGCTTTAGAACGTTATCGATTACCACAGTAACGTTTCCCAGAATAAAGTTTGCCTCTAGATTCCAGCGATTCTTAACCTGTTTTGTAAAATGGGCCCCTTTGATTGTCCAGTGAACGGTTACGAATCTACTTCTTCAAAAACATTTACATTAACGCATAAATAAAGCTGCTGATACATTATAAATGTTACGTTACGTACACGGGCCTCCTAAAATCCATTCACGCCCCCCCCCCCGGGGTTCGTGGACCACAGGTTAAGAAACACTGCTCGAGGCTATCACACTTGACTCGTTCTCATTCAGACAGACTTTGTTTAGGCCGAGGTCGGCACTCATGAGATGAGTCACGCGGAATTCAAGTGGCCCAAAAATCCGGAGAGAGATGAGATTATACGATACATTGTAAATCTAGCTAGTTGTAACTGTATTTAACTGCCTCACTCAAAGTTCTGATTTCAGATAGCGTAGCTAAGTAAATACTGGGGGGGGGGGGGGGGGGGGAGGGGGGGGGGAGTTGTTAACTAGATATCGAATAAGCCACAGCAGATTAAGCGGCTGGATAAGTTCATTATACCGACAAACACAGTGACTGCTTCAGCTGTGTTGTTAACATAAGCAAGATGTGCTTAGTGAATTGCTTAGTATGCGAAATATTTGCTCAGTCAGAATCACACAGTTTGGGAAAGCATTTGGTCAGAATCAGGAAGGACCATGTTGATGTCAGACTGTTAGAACCGGCTGAGGTACACGAAACGACTTGGGTTTTAACCTGGCCACAAGATATTTTATAATTTAATGTGCTCACTACCGCCCCGTCTAGTCTCCGGGGGTCTTTGATGAGACACATAAAGAACAGGACTTCTGTTCCCTTAGGAATATCGTGAAAGGCGATTTATATGAGGTTGTGTATGGGGGCTGACAATCTCATAATGTACAACTAAGTGCTACAGAAACCACTGATACAAGAGTATGTTAACTCTTTGACTCCGCAAATATTTCCCACCCTGTGCCGTAATTTTAATTGTGAGACTAAAAACAACGCTCAGAGAGTTGTTTTAGGCACAGGTGTCAAATCTGACCAACGCTCTGAGCGTTGTTTCGAAGTCAAAGAGTTAATGCTTAGTGTAGCCTTCCTGTTCGGGAAGCAGCTACAGTGCTAGCCCCAATGCTCCATATGGATCGAAAAGGAAAAGGTTGAGGACGTTGATGATCAATTGAAGATGTATAGCAAAATAATAACCAATGTAAGGGTGTCTAAGTTCACACTGTCTCACGGTGAAACCGCGAATGGCTCATTAAATCAGTCGAGGTTCCTTAGATGACACGATCCTACTTGGATAACTGTGGCAATTCTAGAGCTAATACATGCTTACCAAGCACAGGGACGGCGGGAGTTGCTAAGGTAATCCTACTGATGACAGGTCGTTGCTACTGGTGTCAGACTGTAACGGCCAGTCCGTTCCTCTGACTATGCCAGCAGTGACATGCTGCATGGGCAACAGCTTGACCTCTTTATCCAAGTGCCCAACCTCGTGCCACCGAAACTTGTTTCGGGGGTACGCTCCTATAGTCAGAAATTACTGAAAGGGAAGATAATGTAAGGGTGACAGCTATACAGTATTTTACTTCCATTAAAAAATTATACAAATTCAACAACAACAACAACAACAAAATTATCCTAATGCCGCCCCATCTCCATCGTCGCTTCAGGTTTACGCTTTTCTTTCTAACTGTCTTGAGTTTTGGTGTCTATATTGCTTCTACCCGTGTGGTTCCAGAGCGAAAACTGTCATGTGATGCTAAATAATGACTTCCTAAACTGGTCGCCTAGTAGCTTTCGAATTATTGTCCCACATGAGTTGAATATGACACTAAATGAATTAAATTCACTTTATCCGCTCCCTTGGGAGAATGGGGTCCACAATATCAGGGGCGTACTTAAAGTACCAGGGGCGAGTCCAATCTATGGAACGCCCACCATAAATAAACATACAGAAAAATATATTATACTTGCAAGTATGTTTTTAAACTGTACAGTACTGTCATAATAGTGTCCAACAGCACCCCCACCTGGTTGTCACCGCTCTACCCCCCCCCCCTTTTTTTTAGTACGCCTCTGAACTATTGCAGTTGGCTCCTTACGCAGAAACCTGTAGGAAGGTAGATTATGTGCTCACGTAGTGGTAGTTTCTGGTAGACCTTTGTTTTAAATGAAGATACTGCCAGTCCCATTCACAATCTAATCTCCCTTTTTTGCCTCTTGTGACACGACCGAGGTGGCAGTAGTTCAAACCTGTCTTTATCTTCCCAGAAACCAGGGGCACCGATACAAGATGAATATCACATGACCAGGCCGTCTGAGAGCTCAGAGGCAGCACGGGCAATCACTCCTTTATTGTTTTAGTGGAGGGGTAAAAATATTTGAATGTAAAGAAAGACATGGGGTCCCCGTGTAGTTACCCGGGTCGCTGAAGACACTAATAAAGAATAAGCCTACTGACCCTCAGGTACGTGGTACAAGGCGACTAGTATGAAGTTGTGCACTGAGCTGGCAATCTCATCATGTGGAACACATTGTCACATGAAGCACCTCTGCACGAGCTTGTGAAGGCTGTGTGCAGGCTTCCTAGTAAGGGACCAGCCAGTGTTGCGTCCATGCTCCGTAAGGAGCGAAAAGGAACGTAATGATAGTGATGATGAAAGGCATTAGAGATGATGGAGCCTTGGCTGAGGTAACACCCCCCTCTAAGGTGAGGCCCGGGCCAAATGGCCCTCCTCATCCACCATCTCGCAGGACCTACACATTAATACATTTGATTAAAATTATAAAAGGTTTAAATGAGCAACAACGGGATGTATTCTTCGGTGTCATCCTAGTAAGTCGCCAACGTCGTTAGAGTTAAGATTAAGGTTAGGGTTCGTTTTAGGCTTCCTAAACCTAACCCTTACTCCTTATTACGGTGTCTCTGAATTATTTTTTCACGGCTGTATCGAATACACGTCCGGCCATGTTTCAATTCAACCAGGAACATTGCATTAATTTATGTGTGAATGAATCGTAAATGAATCTTAAAAGTCAGGATATGAACCTTTTAAAAAAAAATACATGCATCAAATATCATACCTGAAACTTTAGACTCCCTCTTGCTGGTGCATAAACATCACGTCTGTAAAATTTGTAATGTAAACAAACAAGACATCCACAGGTTTAAAATAACTTTAAGAGACCTCAGTTTCTTATCTAAATCACCGAGTTACTGAGCCAACAACTAGCTGGAGGCTGTATCGTCAATGAACTGGTCAAGTGTTTTTAAAATATCATAGCGTATAGTAATGACTCCATCTCAGCCAATTAAAACCAGCCTAGTTACTACTCGTCACTTCCAGGTCAAAGTGTAACCAAAGCAAATGTGGAACGCTAAATTTAACTTCTTACAAACTGTTGTTAGTCCCTATAGTTCCGGGAGGTCTCTGAGGAGACCAAACAAAGGACTAATATTGCTCCCTAAGCAGGGGCGGATTGGCAGTGATCTGGACACCTAAGCAATAAGGCTCATTAGCCCCTAACCACCCATACGAGATAGATGGAGGATAGGGGAGAGTGGTGCTTCTACTGTTGTGGGACATCAAGCAATGCCCGATTGCCCGATCGTTCAGTCCGCCTATGTCCCTCAGGCAAATCGTAAGTTGCAACTCGTGTGATGTTGGGTATGGGGGCTAGCACACTCATCATTTAAAACACATTGCTACATAAGCCATCACTAGAAGAGCACGTGGATGCTTAGTGCGAGTGTCTTCCAACGGCACCAGTTGCAGTAGTGGTTCTGGGTGAAAGAAAGTAAGAAGAAGAAAATTTTATTATTGTGATTTTTTTCTTCTACTCCTAGGCCGACTGGCATAAGCGATAATGATTCTTCGCAACTATTAGTCCCTGTTTATACTCAACGCCACAACATTACCTTTTCACTTATAATTTAAATATGTTTACTGTATATATAAATTTAAGAGTCTCTTTCTTTTTCGAAAATACGATATACATTTTTAAAATGTAAGCCAAGTGTCAACCAATGTGGTACTGAATATTAGTGGTTCCATCATTACTTTTCAGCCCCCTGAGGAGAATTGGCCATCAATAAACACCCTCCAAGCCTTTCTACGCGGTGCCATCCTTTCAAGGCTTCTCTGTGTATCCCTTTCATGTCTGTCTCCTGTTCTCTTCTCCATGTGTTTTTGGTGTTCCTCTGTGTCTCTTACCTCGGAGATCCCAGAACAGAGACTGCCCTGCCATGCTATCAGCTGGTTGTTCACCGTGTATGTGCCATCCAACTCCAGTGTCTTCTTCCCATATCTCATTCTACTGGTATTTATGTGGTTATTTTCATATATTGCACAACGGTGATCTCCGTCATACCATTTCAACCCTTATAGTTTTCATCATCATCTCAACCCGTAACCGTCATGGGTCGTAGGGGTGCCATGGTGGAAGCATCACCAGACAGAGTCCTCCACTGCTCTCTATACTCAGTAATGCGTACAAATGTGGAAAAACCGTGCCCTGCCCATTCTTTGATGTTATCAGCCCAGGATTTTCCTTGCCTTCCTCTTCTCCGTTTACCTTCGACTGTTCCATGGAGGATAGTTTTCGAAAGGGAGTCATGACGAGTTACATGCCCAAACCAGGCAAGCTTTCGACGTTTCACTACTGACAAAAGTGGTTCTTGGTGGCCTGCATAAGTGTTTATTTTCTCTCTAACATAGACATTTGTTTTGTGCTCTTTATAGCAAATGCGCAAAATTCTTCTATAACATTTATACTCGAAAGCCTGAATCCTTCGCCCCGTATCTGCAGTGAGTGTCCAGCCCTCACACCCATACAAGAGAATAGATAATACAAGTGATTTGTATAATTTGATCTTCACAGGAAAACTGATGTTACTTTTCCAGATCACATTCAGCCTTGTCATGGCAGCTGAGGCCATCTCAAGTCTTGTCTTGATTTCTTTACTTGATCTTCCATCACTACCTATAGTGGACCCCAGATATTTAAAGGTGTTAACTTCTTCTAACGTTTGCCCATTTAACGTAATGTTGGTCGGAACATGTTTCTTATGGCTATTCACCAATATCTTGCGTTTTTCTATATTAATTTCCATCCCATACGTTCTTGTTACTTTCTCCAGTCTAGAGGTAAGGTCTTGAAGTTCTGATTCTGTTCCAGCTATAAGATCGATATCATCAGCAAAACGTAGATTGCAAAGAGGTCGGCCTCCAATCGATATGGTTGTTTTATAATCGTAGAGAGCCTCCTGCATAATATGTTCTAGATATATATTAAAGAGCACTGGGGACAGGATACTTCCCTGACGAACTCCTACAGCTGTTTTGAAAAATTCTCCAATGTCATTGCTTGCAAAAACAGCACTGCTTGCGTCCTTGTATAGTGCTTCAATGATATCTATGATGTTGGTATCAAAATTGAATTTTCTCATTATTTGCCATAAGCCTTCATGCCAGACTCGATCAAAGGCTTTTGTGAAATCGATGAAGTTATGGTATAAATCGTGTTGATGCTGGAGATGTTTTTCGATCAGTAATCTAATATTGAAGATTTGTTCTGAGGTACTTCTTTTTGGTCTAAAGCCAGCCTGTTCCTCGGACAAGATTTCTTCTGATTTCTGTTTTATTCTGTTCAAAAGTATCCTTAACATCACTTTACTTGGATGACTAATAAGGCTAATGGTTCTGTAGTTCTTGCACATTTTTAGATTTCCTTTCTTTGGAAGCGGTATTACTAATGACTGCGCCCACTCTTTCGGCCATTTTTTAGTACTCCATATCTTCTGGCAAATTGTTGTCATGATTTTTTATATATCTGGTCCTCCATATTTCAAGAGCTCTGCTGGGATATTATCCACACCCGGTGACTTCCCTCCTTTCATCGAACATATAGCCTCTTCCACTTCTTCCCGTAATATTACTGCATTTCCGAGTTTCCTGCTTTCACACTTAATGTTGTTTAATATGCTATAGTCAGTGTCGAGTTTACAGTTATATAATTCTTTACAATATTCTGTCCACCTTCTCATTACAGCTGTTTTTTCATTGAGCAGAGCCCCATTGCTATCTTCTATGACAGCTACCCTGGGCTGTTGGGGTTTTGATAGTCTTCTTAATGTGTCAAAAGCTGCCTTGCTGTTACCTTTCGCTCGCCCCGTATTAATGGACTCACACTGATCAGCTACCCATTTTTCTTTGGCCTGTTTCATTTTCTTTCTAATATTTGTATTCACCATGCTGTATTGCCATGCTGCCTCAGGAACCTCTCTCTTACCTTTTTCATTTCCCGCCGTGTATCACATAACTTCAGAATGTCATCTGTAACCCATGGTTTGTTTATTTTCTTTCTTTTACCAAGTATTTCTGTTGCTGATTCAATGAGCACGTCTTTCATGTTCTCTGTGATTGAGTTGATATCATCCTCCAGAAAGTTGAGAGCTGCAAATTTTCCTCCAACAGTTGCCTCAAAGATTCCCGCGATTTCTGGATCTTTCAGTTTGTCTAAATTGAATCTTAACTGAGAACATCTGTTTAAGCTTGAGCGTCATGAATACCATGTCGTGATCACTACCAATGTCGGCGCCAGGAAAAGTCCTAGTCTTGGCTTTATTAATACTGGACTTGAATCTTTTGGATACAAGAATAAAATCAATTTGGTCATGTATCTCAGTTTTCGGGGCATGCCACGTTGTTCTTCTTGATAACTTATGTGGAAATAGTGTATTTGCAAGGGTTAGTTTATAGTTGCTGGCAAATTCTAGTAGCCTTAGTCCTCAATCGTTGGTTTCTCCTGTCCCAAATGTCCCCACTGTGCCAGCCCACTGACCGTATGCATCTGGCCCTATTTTAGCATTCCAATCACCTAACACGATGAGAAGATCTTTCTTTGGAATTTTCTTAATTGTTTCATCCAGATTGTCATAAAATGTATCAATTGCATCATCCTCATAGTCAGTAGTTTTCACAAGCACCAATTTATACATGTCTGTAATTTTCGTCCGATAGCCTAAGCGTTAAGAGCGCTTCACTCTCGCTGCACAGCTAGGGGATTAGCTATTAAGTTAGGGAAGGCAAAGGCAGCCAGAAGAAAAACTGTCACCTTACCTCATAAATCTGGACCTAGCATGGTGAAGTCTCTAACACTTCACTCTCCTACGTCATATCTGTCAGGTTGTCGTTGTCGTTGTGCACCGTTTTTTCCTTCATTTTCATCGTTCGCTCTCATATAGTTTGGTTTGGTTTGGTTTTTGGTTTGGTTTTTGTTTGGTTTGGTTTGGTTTGGTTTGGTTTGGTTTGGTTTGGGTTTGGTTTGGTTTGGGTTTGGTTTTTGGTTTGGTTTGGTTTGGTTTGGTTTGGTTTGGTTTGGTTTTTGGTTTGGTTTTTGGTTTGGTTTGGTTTTGGTTTTTGGTTTGGTTTGGTTTGGTTTGGTTTGGTTTTGGTTTGGTTTGGTTTTGGTTTTTGGTTTGGTGTGGTTTGGTTTGGTTTGGTTTGGGTTTGGTTTGGTTTGGTTTTGGTTTTTGGTTTGGTGTGGTTTGGTGTGGTTTGGTTTGGTTTTTGGTTTGGTTTGGTTTGGGTTGGTTTAGTTTGGTTTGGTTTGGTTTGGTTTTGGTTTTTGGTTTGGTTTGGTTTAGTTTGGTTTGGTTTGGTTTGGTTTGGTTTTTGGTTTGGTTTGGTTTTGGTTTTTGGTTTGGTGTGGTTTGGTTTGGTTTGGGTTTGGTTTTTGGTTTGGTTTGGTTTGGGTTTGGTTTGGTTTTGGTTTGGTTTTTGGTTTGGTTTGGTTTGGTTTGGTTTTGGTTTGGTTTGGTTTGGTTTGGTTTGGTTTTTGGTTTGGTTTGGTTTGGTTTGGTTTGGTTTGGGTTTGGTTTGGTTTGGTTTGGTTTGGTTCTGGTTTGGTTTCTGGTTTGGTTTGGTTTGGTTCTGGTTTGGTTCTGGTTTGGTTTGGTTGTGGTGTGGTTGTGGTTTGGTTTGGTTCTGGTTTGGTTGTGGTTTTTGGTGTGGTGTGGGGTGTGGTTTGGTGTGGTTGTTGGTTTATTGGGATTGGTTTGGTTGGGGGGGGGTTTGGTTTAGTTTGGTTTGGTTTGGTTTGGTTTGGTTTAGTTTGGTTTTTGGTTTGGTTTGGTTTTGGTTTTTGGTTTGGTTTGGTTTTGGTTTTTGGTTTGGTTTGGTTTTGGTTTTTGGTTTGGTTTGGTTTGGTTTTGGTTTTTGGTGTGGGGGGTGGGGGGTGGTTTTTGTTTGGTTTTGGTTTTTGGTTTGGTCACGGTTTAGTTTGGTTTGGTTTGGATTGGTTTTTGGTGGTTGGTTGGTGAAGGGGTGGTTTTTGTTTGGTTTGGTTGGTGGGGGGGGGAGGGGGGGGGGGGGGGGGGTGGTTTGGTTTGGTTGGGGGGGGGGGTTTGTGTTTGGTTTGGTTTGGGGGGGGTTTTTGGTTTGGTTTTGGTTGGTGGTTTTTGGTTTGGTTTGGTTAGTTTGGTTGGTGGTTTGGTGGGGGGGGGGAGGTTTTTGGTTTGGTTTGGTTTTGGTTTTTGGTTTGGTTTGGTTTGGTTTGGTTTGGTTTGGTTTGGTTTGGTTTGGTTTTTGGTTTGGTTTGGTTTTGGTTTTTGGTTTGGTTTGGTTTAGTTTGGTTTGGTTTGGTTTGGTTTGGTTTTTGTTTGGTTTGGTTTGGTTTGGTTTTGGTTTTTGGTTTGGTTTGGTTTGGTTTTGGTTTTTGGTTTGGTTTGGTTTTGGTTTTTGGTTTGGTTTGGTTTGGTTTTGGTTTTTGGTTTGGTTTGGTTTGGTTTTTGGTTTGGTTTGGTTTGGTTTGGTTTGGGTTTGGTTTTTGGTTTTGTGTTTGGGGTTTCACATGCAGTTGGAGGTTGGGGTTTGGTGGTTGGGGTTTGGTTTGGTTTTGGTTTTGGTGGGGTTTGGGTTGGTGTATTGGTTTGGCACAAGTTTGGTATAGTAGTTTACGACATTGGTTTACAGGTTGGTTGGTTTGGTTTGGTTTTGGGTTTATTAGTGTATTATAGATTTGGTTTGGTTTGGTTTGGTTTGGGTTTGGTTTGGTTTAGTTTAGTTTAGTTTGGTTTGGTTTGGTTTGGTTTGGGTTTGGTTTGGTTTGGTTTGGGTTGGGTTGGGTTTGGTTTGGTTTGGTTTGGTTTGGGTTTGGTTTGGTTTGGTTTGGGTTGGGTTTGGTTTGGTTTGGTTTTGGTTTGGTTTGGTTTGGTTTGGTTTTGGTTTGGTTTGGTTTGGTTTGGTTTGGTTTGGTTTGGTTTTAAAGACTATCTTCATTGCACACGGACAACGCCATGAGTGCTCCGGTCTCCTCCCTTAGATCACACAAGGAGGATCTCAGCACAGTGCACGAACACCGTAGCACCGGCGAGAATACCAAAATAACCACATCTATCTCTCACATCTAAAATAACCACATCTATCTCTCACATCTAAAATAACCATATCTATCTCTCACATCTAAAATAACCACATCTATCTCTCACATCTAAAATAACCACATCTATCTCTCACATCTAAAATAACCATATCTATCTCTCACATCTAAAATAACCACATTTATCTCTCACATCTAAAATAACCACATCTATCTCTCACATCTAAAATAACCACATCTATCTCACATCTGAAATAACCACATCTATCTCTCACATCTAAAATAACCACATCTATCTCTCACATCTAAAATAACCACATCTATCTCTCACATCTAAAATAACCACATCTATCTCTCACATCTAAAATAACCACATCTATCTCTCACATCTAAAATAACCACATCTATCTCTCTTATAAAGCGGGTAGTCCGTAACAGGGTTCTCTCGTCACCATACATTTTCTCCCTCGACCGGGTTGGAGCCGGCAATTCTACCACTATGCTTCTCTCATGGAGCCGACAGACTTACAAAACATGTTCTACTGTTTGTTAGGAGCCGCGGTAGCGCAGTGGTTAGAGCACTGGCTTCATAGTTCGGTGGTCCATGGTTCGATCTCCAGTTGAGGTGGGATTTTTTAAGACCGCAAACGGCTCCGGTGTCGACCCAGACATATGAATTGGGTACCAGAGGAACTCTGGGAAGGTTAAGACGGCCGGCGTCATGCGGAGCACATCGCCCCTGGTTTGCCGATGGTCAAAAAAATATGGGCATAACACGATATTCCCTACATGCCTCAATGGGCGTGTAACGGGATCAGTGTTCACAAAGTTTGGACTACTCTGCGATATGTTTTCCATGGGTAATGGTGGAGCTTAAACAAGCGGCTGACCACCTCATGTCTATTTACAAGAAGGGTTTTGGTCACAGTTTTAGTGATGAACTTAAAGCATGTATTGGGCAAGTAGATGGGGTTTTAAAAAAGATGATAATGGAACCAGTAAGTCTGCAAACTCCCTTCCTCTGTTTAGATCCCATGTAAACAATGGCCTTCAAGAAGTCTTCCCAAAATAACGTATTCATGTGTCTTCGCATCTATTTATCACTTTTGACAACCAACTGCTTAGGAGAACCTGTCATTTTCTGCACTCAAACGGGTTAAAAACTATCTACGAGACACCATGAAGGATGATAAACTTAACAATTTGGCATTGATGCGCATAGAATCTTCTATTCTTAGAAAAACTGATTTATTGCCAGTTATTGAAGAAATTGTTGACAGAAAAACAAGAATTTTTTTTTCAATAAAATGTGTTTATTGTGTTTATCTTATTAATCATAAAAATAATACTACTTACTTAGTCGTCCCCCTTCTACCGTGAGGTGTAGAGATTTGGAAGAGAGAGCGCCAGACTATCCTATCGGCTGTCTTCCTCCTGGCTTGGTTCCATTCTAGTCCTCGGTCCTTCAAAGATTGTCTAATGTTGTCCTCCCAGCGGACTCTGGTTCGTCCTGGAGGTCTGGATGCCTGGCTCTTTGTTTCCCATGCTTTTCGTGGTAGCCGATCTTCTCCCATTCTGTAGACATGGCCAAACCATCTTAGTTGGGACTGTTCTACTTGGGTTTGCAGGGGGTGGGATTTTAGGCCTTGACGTTGTGGTAAAGTGGGATGATATAAATAGTTATAGGGGACTTAGTGTAATGACTGAGATCAGCTGTGAAGGTATCTGTATCTAATAAGTGTGGTGTATTACAGATGACCTTACTTGCTACCACATTTATACCTCAGTCAGAATTATTCTGGAATATTGTGATGACTACGTTGAATGTCTAGGGTTATGATAATGATGAAGTGTAAGTCACAACAACAACAGACAGATAAACAATTAAATTTATTCCACAACACTTTACAACACTGTGACACTCACACACATATAACACTCTATAAGACTATCTTAAATGAGTCAAGTGTTAAAGTTTAAAAATATATGTATTAATTCCTTTCAATAATAGATATCCTGATTCAACTACACAGTGAACCAGGAATCACAGTCAAATGTAATTACAAGTTGTATGTACACAATTTATAGGTATGATCTTTGTATTGACATATTTTAATATTATTATCCTATGTGTGTAAGTTGTGAAGTAGTACTATGAGGTAATACTGGCTTTTTCAAGCTAGGTTGTTGTTTGTCATCATGACTTCAAGTGTTTGCTTATGGTGGAAATCGTATTGGGAAAAGTTCACAGTTCCTGTCATTTGAAACAATTTATTGTCCCTCTTTAATTTATATACTGTCAATTTTAGAGGGGGGCACATAGGATTGAGCTGCTCTGGCCACAGAATCTTATCGCTTGCTTCACTGTGTTCTTGAGACCTCTCACTGGTCGCTATCTGGACCAAGGGGTATGCTATCAGCCTCTGGATTTAGCAAAACTCAGACCAGGTGCTGCTTCAATAAGTTAGGACCACGGTCCCACAATTCATGGAAATAATAAACAAATACGTTGACTGGCGATGAATTATGGCACAAATTCCGATCTGCCTCTGTCCCAGGCTTTTATTTAGAAAAATATGAGCTGGATCTCAACGCACTGTTTCTTAGTAAGTTTATTTTAAAATGTGGCACTGAACAGACGCTCCTAATTGACTATATCAACGGGTCTAGCCAATAAAGCCATGTTTACAAAGCTTTTTGAAAAAATTTACCCTTCCTACGTTTCCCCTAACAACCAAAAATAATATTTGCAGTCCGACTAATCATGTTTAGCCTTACATATCATTCCCGCCAATCAAATCGGATTTAACATGGTGGCCTATTTTCCGTAAAATGGTGGTTTCAAAACATGCCACTGTGCGATTATGATTTGGTGCTGTCAGACATCCTCACTATTTTCTTTTGGCTATAATTTGTTAATTCCTAGACTATTTGCGTAACACTTAACATATTCTTTGTCAGCAAGTCCTAAGGAACCCAAATATATAAATTTAATGGAGCTAAGTGGCTGCGTTCAAAATATGCATTTTCTTCTACCTCCCGTTCACTTCGATACGATGTGGTGTCTCGGTACTGTCAGGCTTTCAGACATAAAACAGTATAATGTCATGTTTACTAATAAGCATTAAACAGGTTTTTTAAACCTAACCCTCGTATTTGTAGTGTTTTTTTTCACTGTCTATTTGAAAAAAAGTTAGTGCTTCATGCCTTACGCTTGGGGGTGGCATTAATTTTATATCGCGAGACGCGTGTTAGTGTTGCATACGTTCCTCCGTTCAGCCCTCTCTCTATATATATCCTAAGTCCATCTGTCTTTTCATTACGCAGTGTATAAAATGAAATTAATGCTAGTATTAATTTAGGTCATTAAGCAGCTTGCGTATCTCAAGGTTTTCTTAGAAATACAGTACACGTTTTATTGTTTTGTTGAAACGCGTGTATGCTGCTGTAGGCTTTACTAGTAAACGTGAAAGCGTGAGAATATGCAGACGAAGCAGAAAAAGGGGGATCTCGAGTACAGTCATTGTGACAGCACTGTTCTTTACCATTCTTCTTTCCCTTTTATTGGATTTATATGTTAGGCTTTACATTTACCTTTTAATTTATATATGTGGATTTAGAATGTTTCACGACAAATGTATCGTCTGGTTGCGGACCATGTCTCTTCTTGTTACTTCAACCACCTTCCTCAAATACCTCATTTCTGAGGTTTGGATCTGGCTTTTGTGGGTTGTAGTCATTGCCCATGACTCGCATCCATATGTCAAGACTCGGACATAGGTGGGGCAGTATTCAGCCATCTTCGTTTTCTTACCAACCTCTCTCTTGCTGAGGAATCTTCGATTTATGGCCTGAAAAAGTCTCCCAGCTGCTGCTTTTCGAGTGGCCAACTCTTCTTTGATGCCTCCCTTTCGGTCTATATTAGCTCCGAGGTATTTAAAGTGGTCGACCTGCTCCAGGACCTGTTCTCCCAGCTTAATCTGATGTCTTTTTTTCTTCTCGTGATATCACCATGGATTTTGTTTTAGAGCTGCTTATGACCATCCCTCTCTTCTCCAGCTCTTCCTTCCAGACTTGCAGGTTGGATTGGAGATGTGCCTCTGATTTAGCAATCAGGGCAACATCATCAGCAAATGCCAGCTCTGAAATACAGACCTGTCTCATCTTCCAGTACCCCACTGAATACTTTCTTGTTCTCTCCTTACATGCCTTGATGACATCGTCCATGAGGAGTATGAAAAGATAAGGTGACAGGATATCACCTTGTCTTACACCAGTGGTGGTCCTGAACTCTTCTGACTTATGGTTTGCTGTCCTCACATAATTCCTGTAAGACATGTAGAAGCTCTGTATAGCATGAATCAGAGGTGCTGGAATGTTCTTCCTTGCCAAACAGTCCCAAAGTTTGCTCCAGGGGACCCTGTCAAAGATTTTTTCCAGATCTATGAAACAAAGATGGATCTCACTCTTATACTCAAGGGCCTTTTAACTCAGCTGTCTGAGTGTGAAGATTAGGTCTTGAATACTTCGGTTTGCTCGGAATCCGCACTGGACCTCATCCAATTGTGGCTCAGCTAGGCGTCGGAGTCTCTGCTCTAGGATTCTAGAGTAGATTTTACCAGGGACACTGAGAAGGGATATGCCTCTATGGTTTCCACATTGTCGATTGTCACCCTTTTTGAAAATTGGTGTTATGATGGCAATCTCCCAATCCTTTGGTATGGTCTTGTTGCACCACGCTGCCTGTAAGACCCTTAAAAGTAATAGGTCGCCTGATGCTCCCATGTACTTAACCATTTATGGTGTTACACCATCATGTCCTGCTGCTTTGCCCATCTTGATTTTCTCCAGTGCTGCCTTCAGTTCTTCCATCTTTATGTCATCTTAACCATCATTGGTTTTCTCTTCTGTGCTAGTGGTTATCATTTCTGATGCTTGATCAAGGAGTTCTGAGAAA
>JAMPIV010002385.1:272500-392007 GCA_024509875.1 Oreohelix idahoensis
GTATGTATGTATGTATGTATGTATGTATGTATGTATGTATGTATGTATGTATGTATGTATGTATGTATGTATGTATGTATGTATGTATGTATGTATGTATGTATGTATGTATGTATGTATGTATGTATGTATGTATGTATGTATGTATGTATGTATGTATGTATGTATGTATGTATGCATGCATGCATGCATGCATGCATGCATGCATGCAGGCAGGCAGGCAGGCAGGCAGGCAGGCAGGCAGGCAGGCAGGCAGGCAGGCAGGCAGGCAGGCAGGCAGGCAGGCAGGCAGGCAGGCAGGCAGGCAGGCAGGCAGGCAGGCAGGCAGGCAGGCAGGCAGGCAGGCAGGTATGTATGTATATATATATCTATAACCACTTAGCAAGAAAACAAATTAAATTCACATTTGTAAAAGAAATGTTCACAACTTACCCCAGATTTTGGGAATACACAATCTCCCTGCACAGGTTTCAGATGGACACGAGCAATTTCGGTGCATATGCTCTAGAATCAATTTCGTCTGAGAAATTCCTCTTATGACGGTGTTATGCGATACAATTGGCCTGGGAAACTAGCAATTCCTCTTTGACGGGTGTTCTGCAATACACTTGGTCTGGGATTTTATTTCTCTTATGACTGACGATCCAATTCCTAGGTGTCCAGTCTTGTATTTATAAAGTCCTGGTTCCTGAAGTTTTACATTCTGTGTATTTAAATATGCGGGTTTACTCTTAAGGTTTCAGAGTTGCCCAAATACTGTCGATCTGTCACTTTTGATACAGGAATTCTAGGCCCGATCCTTCTCTTTCTGGCTTCTGGGGAGTTGCTCGGTTGAAGTTGCGAAGCTGTCTGTTCTGTGCCTCTGAGTTCACTAGATTATATCTCTCATTCTCAGTTCAAATCACAGATTGTGTTTCCGCCGAATGTTCCAATAGAAATCATTGTATATTCCGGCATCTCACTTCAAACCAATCAAATTTCTCTAGCACTGTTTGGGTGGGAAAGTTTTAATTCAAAATATCCCCCGCGTGTTTAAAATTAAATTAAAAATTCCACGCGTGACCTCTATATAATACTGCAGAATACTTCCGATGACAACTATCTGCCTCTTCACATTCTTGTGACCATGTTTTCCTGGCGTAATGTCTTCCGCCAAGATGTCTACACTGGCAGATTATCTGTGATAATGATGCAGACAGGGCTCTAACGGAATCGATTATCTCATAATTGCCCGTGTTTTCGTGCCTTCTTCAGAAAGTCACACAAAAGGGTCGCCGGTCACTTAGATAAGCAATATGGTTGTAAAACGAGGATTGTCTTTTATCAAAAGGTGGCCCGGCTGATAGAATGAGATAAACGTGTTACCGTTGACCGGTGATAATGACCGGTGATAATGTTACGATAGTCCCACCGTTCACTTGGCGGAACGTAAATACTTCTGAGGAGTGGTAAACAAGATAAAGACAGTCCTATAGCAAATACTTCCGTAGTGGAGCGGAGTGTTAGAGACTTTCCCCTACTAGATTCAGCATAAAGAGTAAAATAATTAATGAAAGGGCAAAAATGATGCCAAATAAAATGAGGGAAAGGAAGAGAAAAACGAAGAAAAAGGTGATACTGACGGAGTGAACGTGAGATCGCACAACCGTATCGTCACAATTACTAATAAAAGAGGTAAGCAATGCCAACAAACTAATATACCAGTCTATTAATAATACTAGTTTATACCATCACTATGCTAAGGGGTTTGAAAAAAAAAATTGCCTGTAAGGTGAAAAAAAAGGGGGGGGGGGGGCGGGCCCAAACCAAAATGCCTAGCGACTCTTCTTGGCTTAATCCGGCCCTGCACAAGAGCACATATCTGTCTGTTCGATTGTCAGTTTATTGTACAGATGGTATTTCAGTCTGCAAGTAATGATTTCGAGGTGCCATTTTCAGCGACCAGAATATGTGGTTTTCAAAACTGACCGCCCATTTTAGTATATTTTTACTAAGGAGGTGCGCCTGTTTATGACTAACCTGCCTAGCGTTAAATTTCATTAAGTTTCAGGTGACCCCACAGCTTAAAACCTTCTGCCAACTTCACCTGTGTTCCACCTGATATCTCCTGCACAGTGAAAGTTATACCCAGTGGCGTAGACAAGGTACAATGTATTCCGCTTTGTTAGAGGTCACCTGTTTTCCAAAGGTAAAAAGGTAGTCCCATAGTAGATATTGCTGCAGGGGAGCGAAGTGTTAGAGACTTCACCATACTAGGTCCAGCATCAAGACTCAGGTACCCATTTACAGCGCTATGCTTGAACCAGCTTTAAACCATCAATCTGACGCTCATCCCAAACGTAGATAGTAGTAAAACTTTATTGGTAATAAATGATCCATTGAGATGAGCTCACGTCTTTTCATGTAAGATCGGCTGCTATGGATCTTGAACGTGTTATCTTGTCTTGATGGGTCACTGTTATAGACTCTTTCCTGCCCAATGCTATCTTCCAATTGGGGCACTTGGAATGTTCGAACACTGGGAGACACTGTCAAGGTGGCAGCAGAATACATGGATTAAAGAACTAGGCACTGGCATGAAAGCGATAAAGAACATATTAAAAGACATTGAAGGAATGGCACAAGGCAAGAAGGTATGGCTTAAGTTTGTTGAAGGCGTATGCTCCTAAAGGGACCTGAAGGGTAATTTTTTTTTTTTTCGTACGCCCGCTAATACTCGAGGCGAAATCTCAGGTTATTATTAATGTCTAACCTGACATTGATTTTACGTGAGTATCCCTTTTTTCTTGTACAGAGACAGGTGTCCCTCGCCATTCAGGCAGATACTCGCCGATTTCGGAGGTACCCATTAGAGCTGGGTCGGCTCAGGAGCCGCCAATCCCTGGTCGACGACACTCCTTCAAATGTGGTCGCCAGGTCTCGAGTCCCGGTCGACGAAAAATCCTCAAATGCCGTCGCCCGGGTTTGATCCTGAATCAATCGGTCGCCAGATCGGTGTTGTAACCACTACGCTAGCGCGGCTCCTTGAAGGGTAATGATGATGAAGGGCTTTTGTCGAAAGTGTCATTCAACCTTCACAAACCTTTCTCCAAACTAAGTTTTACAACTACGTTCATGTCACGTGTTCGAGAAGTGAAACGCTTCTCAAAATATGGCGCCGTTGATATTTTATTATTTAACTAGGAATTATTACGCCAAAAGATGGCGCCGTTGGTATTTTATTATTTAACGAGCAAGTATTCCGCCAAAATATGGCACCGTTGGTATTTGATTATTTAACGAGCGCATATTCCCCCAAAATATGTGAGGAATGAAATATGTTGTGCTCTTTCTCACGCATGTCCAAATAAGGGCATTAATTCTCCCGTGGTTATTTCAGTTCTTTCTATTCAATTTCAACTTTATTGGATCTTTGTGTCAAACTTATCATGACTAACGGTCAATACTCAATGCAACATGAAAAAAAATTGACAGGCCTGCTTCCTCTTTTAATGGGTATTCAATGTAGTTTTCACGGTACGATGAGCGCAGTTTTCTCCAATCGATACCCTTTAGCTCCCCAAGGAGCATAGGCCTTCAACAAACACATGCCAAGTCCTCCTGTCACGTGTCGTCAGCTCAAGTTGTTTTCACGTTTTCCTCATCATTTTCACTTCTCTCTCCAGTTCTCTTCTCCATGTGTTTATGGTCTACCTCTTGCACTTATTGCAGCAGTATCTGCTATGAGACTCAAAGCTGCAAATCTAACTATCTACCTAGACCTAGTCTGATTATGGTCTTGAGTTTGGGACGGCAAAGACAGCGAGGAAAGTAACTGTTTACCTCCCTCATCTTGATGAACCTATCTATCATTGCATTCATTGCAGCAGTATCTGCTATGAGACTCAAAGCTGCAAATCTAACTATCTACCTAGTCTGATTCTGGTCTTGAGTTTGGGACGGCAAAGACAGCGAGGAAAGTAACTGTTTACCCCACCTCATCTTGATGAACCTAGTATCATTGCATTCATTGCAGCAGTATGTGCTATGAGACTCAAAGCTGCTTATCTCTCGTAAAGTTTTTCGCGTGCACTGGAAAAAACACCGAGTCCCTGAGTCATTCAGTAGCAGACCGTTTGAATATTTCACGAGTTCTTATAACACACCTCTGAATATGTCTCAAATCACTAATTTACTGTATGAGGAATTCGATTTTTATCACAGTCTTGTTGTTTGTTTTTTATTTTTTATTTTATTTATTTATTTATTTTTCATTCTCATTTATTTTATTTTATTTTTTTTTACTTCTTTATTTTTCTTTTTTGTCCCTTTAATTTATTTTAAAAACATACTTTAATTATGATGATTATTGCAAATGTATGATGTTATATTACTTTTATAAAGATAAATGCCTTAATAATGCTTAAAGTAAATGTGAGGATGAAAGGATACAGTATACATGATGAGAGAGAGAGAGGAAGGGCAGAATGTCAGACGGGCCTGCGTGCCCAATTCTTAACCCTTTGAATATAAAGTTCGTTCGTTCGTTCTCTTTCCCTGGGGATTCCAGAACAAGGACTGCCTTGAATTACTATCAACATGTGCCTTAATGTTTGGTCTATCCATCGCCATTATCTTCTTCTCATCTCTTGTTACACTGACACTTGTCTGGTTCTTGTCATCAGTTCCACAGTTGCGACTTTATCATAACATTTTAATCCTTCTATTCTACGCCAGCAATAATTTATGAATGACTGTAGCTTTTTGGTGGTTGTTTTTGTTCTTCTCCATGTTTCAGAGCCATACAATAGGACTGACTTGACATATGAGTTGAAGATTCGTATTTTTGTGTTGGACTTGATTTCTCTTGTTCTCCACATGTTTCCCACTGCAATGAAAGATCCTCTTGCTTTTTGTATTCTTATTTTAATATCATTGTCCGTCCCTCCAACTTTGTCTATATTGCTGCCAAGATATGTCCAACTTTGTTTATATTGCTGCCAAGATATGTCCAACTTTGTCTATATTGCTGCCAAGATATGTATAAGACTTTACATCTTGTGTGGTGTATCTTCAAGTTCAACCTTTTTGGTCATTTCTTGCATTTTCTCTCATTATCTTTGTATTTTCCCGGTGTATTTTCAGACTCACTTGTTGTGACCTCTCATCGAGTATTTTCATTTTGTTTTGCATTTGATTATGGTTATGGAACAGAAGAGCCAAAATCTGGATCATCAAGCTGTTTAGACAGATTCCACTGGATTCCATTTCTGTTGTGTAACGTCGCAGTTTCCGTATTCTCCCCAAAATATACCATAAATAGATTGTAAGGCATGCACCTTCTTTTAATGGAAACTTCAGTTTAGTTGCCGTAGTTAAATTCTTGCCATTTTAGTATTATCCATGCTTCATTTCGTTGTTACAAACGCTTAACTAATAAAATTATGTATAAAGGAGATTCTTTGCTCACCTACCAGTAAGTTAAAGTGATATTCCGTTGTGGCTGATCTTCCTGAACGATCTCCTAGACACAAGTATTTCGACCTTAGTGTGTTATTTGGCTTATAATTGTAAATAGGAAAGTTAAATAGACGATTGAGTCTATAAATGTCTGGGTCGTTTTTAAGTCCTATATTGCATAGCTGCATGTCATCGTTATCATCATCATCATCATCATCATCATCGTTATCATCATCATCATCATCGTTATCATCATCATCATCGTTATCATCATCATCGTTATCATCATCATCATCATCGTTATCGTTATCATCATCATCATCATCATCATCATCATCATCATCATCATCATCATCATCATCATCGTTATCATCATCATCATCATCATCATCATCATCATCGTTATCATCATCATCATCATCGTTATCGTTATCATCATCATCGTTATCATCATCATCGTTATCATCGTGATCATCATCGTTATCATCATCATCACCACCCTTCTGCTCCCTAGGAGCATAGACCTTCAACAAACGTAAGCCAAGTTTTCATCTCCCGTGCCATCAGCTCAAGGTCTTGTCATGCCATCTTCATGTCCTTCACGTGTAACACCAGTTCTCTTCTCCACGTGTTCCTTGGATTTCCTCTACCTCTCTTAGCCTAGGGATTTCCTGGACCGCCTGGTGATACAATCAACAAGTTTCCTCAATGTGTGTGTCCTATTCATCTTCAGCGTCTTCTTCTCATCTCTTGCTCCACCGGCACGTGTCTGGTTCTTGTCATCTCTTGCTCCACCGGCACGTGTCTGGTTCTTGTCATCTCTTGCTCCACCGGCACGTGTCTGGTTCTTGTCATCTCTTGCTCCACCGGCACGTGTCTGGTTCTTGTCATCTCTTGCTCCACCGGCACGTGTCTGGTTCTTGTCATCTCTTGCTCCACCGGCACGTGTCTTGTTCTTGTCATCTCTTGCTCCACCGGCACGTGTCTTGTTCTTGTCATCTCTTGCTCCACCGGCACGTGTCTGGTTCTTGTCATCTCTTGCTCTACCGGCACGTGTCTGGTTCTTGTCATCTCTTCCTCCACCGGCACGTGTATGGTTCTTGTCATCTCTTGCTCCACCGGCACGTGTATGGTTCTTGTCATCTCTTCCTCCACCGGCACGTGTCTGGTTCTTGTCATCAATTCCACATTAGCGGTCCTTCCATACCACTTCAATCCTTATATTCTACGCGAGCACCCATTTATGAAAGTGGGTTGCGTATAGTGTCGTGAAAAATGACCACGGCCAATGAAGCACTTGTTAGCGGTGCTTAGCTCGCTATTTCCGTTCACAGATTCATTCTTGCAGCGAGGCGATGATGCCGTTCCAACGGTCCCTGGTTTGATATCCCAGTGAGCCTATCACTTTTATTACTTTCTCTTGTTTAGTGTCTCTCTTTTTTCTGTCTTACGAGTGCTTGCTATATATTTTTATTCCTTTATTAATTTATTGCTACGTGTAGCCGCGTTCATTGTTTGTTTTAGTGATACATCCTATACAGGATTAATTGTACATGGTGGTACATAGACAAAAGAACACAAACAAAAAATACAAAACAAAGAACATAGTCTAAAAGTTTTATCTTCCGAAACGGAACTGATTATAGGAAGATTACGCGTGTCAGGTCGAGAGAGTGAGAGAGAGGAGAGGGGCCAATCTGAAGTTTTTATTTTTTTTACTTGTTATTTTTGCACAGTGTGAATGACTCATCGGTACATGCCACGAACAGGAACGACGCAAGACTAATACAGAATTTTAGTGTATCCCCCGGTCAGAATTTTTGTCAGAGGCGGATACAGAATAGGTCTGACCGGGGGTCCTTGTCATTGGGTTCTATCAGATGTGTTCATGTGATGGGGTGCTGTGGTTGAGTGTTGTCGGGAAGATAGAGGAATAAGAAGGTTGTTGGGGGAGTACATCATCATCATCATCATCATCATCATCATCATCATCATCATCATCATCATCATCATCATCATCATCATCATCACCATCATCATCATCATCATCATCATCATCATCAAGAAAAGACAAAGCAAGAATTGAACCACTTTACCCTCAAGCATGTCGTACGAGGCGACTAATATGAGGTTGGGCATAGGTCTGGCAACCTCATCATGTCAAACAAATTGCCATTAAATCCACCGCTGCATAATCACGTGACTGCTTGATGCAGGCTTCCTGCAAGGAGACCAGCTGCAGTGGTAGCTCTATACTCTCTAGGGAGCGATAATGAAAATGCAGTGTCGATAAATAAGCTCCCAAAAGGATTACTACTATCTATTAGAGCATGACGTAGACCAGATGAGGGTTAGCCCCAAAAAGAACTGCTAGCCATGTTCCCGGTACTGTTAGCTATGAAGGCAGTCGTAACTGGAGTCTAGTATCAGCCGGCGCGATCTCATTCACTCTGTTCATAGGGATCCAAGTCACCAAATGCTGCCTATCTCTCCATCAGTTGTACCCCGTCTTGTTGTCATGTTCACAACCTCGCAATAACTCCCGTTACTTCCTTCCACGTTGCTTCCTCTCCGTTGCTCTCAGCTCCACTTTCATTCTGATCATCATCATCTTTGCCTTTCCGCTCAGCGGGGTGCTATGTCTTCAACGAATGCGCTCTAATCCCACCTGTCCAGTGCCATTCAATAATATGCCTTCCGTGTCTCCTCAGTCTCGTTCATGCCTGTCTCTAGTTCTCTTCTCGATATGTTTTTGTTCTCCCTCTATTTTCCGTACCCTGGAAATTCCAGAAGACCGACTGCCTTAAAACGCTATCAGCAGGTTTTAAGAAATATGTGTCCAATCCAAGGCCAGCCTCGTCGTCTCCTTATATCTTGTTCCACTGGCATCTATCTGGCTCTTGTCATCAGTTCTACGTTGGTGATCTTGTCATGCAATTTTAACTTTCTATTCTACGCACACATCCATTTATAAAAGTCTATATCTTTCTGGCTGATATTTTCGTTGTTCCAGAGCCATACAATGGGATTGACTTCGTATCTAAGTTGAAGATTGTTGAGCTTAATTTTTTTTACTTCATGTCTAATTTAAAAAAAAATTATTTCTCTATGTTTCCCATCTTTCTACAATTTCTGCCCGCCACACAACGCGTGTTTGGGGAAACTCCAAACTAACAAGGAAGACCAAAAATGCGGTATATAATGCCTGCGTCACCAGCACGCTACTATATGGCAGCGAGACAAAGAAAACATTTAAGCAAGAAAGAAGGCTCAATACCTTCCATCTACGGTGTCCACACTACATCTGTTGTATTTCGTGGAGGGACAAAATGTCATTTGTCGAGACGCTGCCATGTGCTGGCCTTTAAAGCATGTATACCCTTGCTTGGGCAGCACAGACTACGCTGGCTTGACCATGTCCACCGCATGGAAGATGGTCGCATCCTCAAAGAAATTTTCTATGTACAACTGGCAGGTGGCAAAAGAACAGCTGGGGGATCGCGGCTGAGGTTCAAAGATGTGTACAGGAGCGACGTGAAGGTACTGGGCATACATCCAGTAACCTGAAAGGATGAAGCTGCCAATCTCACCAACTGGTGATGCTCACTTCGGCGCCACCTCAGATTGAGCAAAAAGAAGCTCTTACGACTGTCATGAAATATTCTAATCCACATATATGAATTATTAGGTAAATATAAAGCCTAACAAATAAAATTAATAAAGAGAAGAGCAATGGGAAAATGACAGTGCTGTCACAAAGAATGTACTCGAAATCCCCCTTGTTTTCTGCTTCGTCTGCAAATTGTAACGCTTTCACGTTGATATAAAGGCTTACTGTATTATTACCCGCCTTCTTCAATGAAACGTGTGCTGCATTTCTAAGAAAAACATTGAGACGTACTGCGTAATGACCTAAATTAATCCTAACATTAATTATATTACGTTACCAAAACGAACGAACAGATGGACAAAAGGAGCGAGAGGGGAGGGCTGAAAATCAGGAACGCATGCAACACGCGACGCGCGATATACAAATGCTGGCATCACGCGTGTAAGTCTGCAAGCACTAACTTTTTCAGACGGACAGTGATAAAATACACTACCCTTTCCCAGAGTTAGGTTTATAAATCATAACAAACTCTTATTAGAAAAGACAACATTAGATGGGTTTACGTTTGAACACATAACAGTACCCAGACAGCACATCTTCGAAACAGGAGGTAGAAGAAATTGCATATTTTGAACGCAACCACGTAGCTCCTTTAAATTAGTATTTTTGGGTTCCTTAGGGCTTGCTGACAAATAATATGTAAAACGTTACGCAAATAGTCCAGGAATTAATAAATTATACCCAAAATAAAATATTGGGGGTGCCTGACAGCATAAAATCATTTCTGCTCATAAGATTTTTTTTTTTAACGTGTTTGAAAAAAATTTACGTTACAGAAATAGCCTACCATGTAAACTCCAAATTGATTGGAGCGCAACAAATGAAAGCCTAACCACGATTGGTCGGGCTATAAATACTATCTTGGTTGTTAGGGGAGACGGGAAAAGATAACATTTTTTCAAACACTTGTCGAAACGTGGCTCATTGGCCAGTCTCGCTGATATACACACTTGGGAGCGTTAGTTCGAGACCACTTGTTTAAAGAAGCTTGATAAAGCATCAGTGCGTTGAAGCCAGCTCATATTTGTGTAAAATAAAAGCCTGGAACATAAGCAGATAGGAATTTGTGCCAGTTTGTGCCAGAATTCATTGCTAATCAACGTATCTGTGTTATTCGTATGAATTGTGGGACAGTGGTCTTGATGGTACTGAGCAGCATCTGGTCAGAGATTTGCTGAATCCAGAGTCGGACAGCATACTCCTTGGTCTTTTTAGCTATCAGTGAGGTGTCTCCTGAGCCCAGAGGAGAATTCGAGCAGAGGAGTCCTTTCCTGCCGCCATCACTCAAGATAAGCAGAGTTGGCCAGCTGAGCTCAACATTATGTCCCCTCATCTTGAAATAACTTTATAAAAATACTATTCAGAGGGGAATTTACTTGTCTTAAAATCAGGAACTGTGAACATCTCCAATACTGGTCCCTAAAGACAAACTATTGAAGTCATGATGACAAATACCAACAGAGCTTGAACAAAACAAAACCAGTATTACCTCATTTTACTACTACACAACTGACACACATAGAACATTTGTAATAATATATGTCACTACAATATTCATATTAAATACATTCTGTACATAACTTGTAATTTAAATTGATTGTGATTCCTGGTTCCCTTGTAGTTGAATCAGGACACATATTCATTCATGCCAGTAATGAATACATATTGTTATTTGAAAGTTTATTAGTGACTCTTTTAAGATATCTTTGTAGAGTGTTATATGTATGTGAGTGTCACAGGTTGTCAAGAGTAGTGGATTAAATTAAATTGTTTATCTGTCTGTAGTTGTGACTTACACTTCACCATACTCATACCCTAGACACATAACGTAGCATCACACTATTCCAGAATAATTCTGACTGAGATATATAGATATGTGGTAGCAAGTAAGGTTATCTATAATACACTACTCTTAATAGATATAGATACCTTCACAGCTGATCTCAGTCAGTACACTAAGTTCCCTATAAGTATTTATAATATCCCACTTCACCACATATATTGGGGTCTCGCTCTTGGGATTTTGAATCTTTAACTATTAAAAATATTGGGGGTAATTCACTTCAGGGAATATAAGAATTAAAAGGTATCCTTGGGTGGAATTAAATAAGGTTGAGCTCACGGTGCCTGTGTTGTCCATTAGATATATAGTTAGAAATTGAATTGTTGGTTAGACATTATATAAAGTTACCTGATAGACAATGGCGGACCTGGCCAAATTTCGATCTGCTGCGGTTCAGACTGCAAAAGAGTTAGGATTAGATGGGCAAGTTATGGTTGCCTATGTTACTACGGAATGTGACAAATTTATTGAACGCGAAGAAAGAAGGTTTGAAGCCGAAAGAAAGTTAGAGGCTGACAGGGAAATTAAGAAGTTACAGTTTGAAGCTGAGGCTGAGACTAAGAGGTTGCAGATTGAGGCTGACAAAGAGGCTAAAGCATTGGAAGCCGAGGAAAGAAGACAAGCTGCAGAAAGAGAAGAGAAGAAATTAGCTGCAGAAAGAGAAGAGAAGAAATTAGCTGCAGAAAGAGAAGAGAAGAAATTAGCTGCAGAAAGAGAAGAGAAGAAATTAGCTGCAGAAAGAGAAGAGATTAGCTGCAGAGAGGGAAGCAGAAAAGGAGGAGAAGAGATTACAAAGGGAACATGAGTTACGACTAAGGGAGTTTGAGTTTCAAGGCCATGCTCCTGAAAATGGTGCCAGTCCCTTTGCCTCTGATGCTACGGTTACTCAGGGAGCCTCAACCTCAGCTATGAACTTTCATTTAGATCATTTTGTTGAGAAAGACGATGATATTGAGAGCTATATAAATAGGTACGAACTATTAGCTACCACGTATGGGTTAGAGAGAGAAAGGTGGAGCTTAAAGTTATCTCAGGGACTTCGTGGGGCAGCTTATGAAGTTTTTGCAAAAATGAGCAGAGGTGATCAGGAAAATTATTACATGCTAAAGCAGGCTCTTTTGTTAAGGTATGAAAAGAATGCAGAGTTTTACAGGAAAAAATTTAGGAATGCTAAACTACTGTCAGGTGAAACCTATCACCAGTTCTCTGCACGCATAGAGACATACTTGGAGAAATGGACTTCTCTGGGGAAAACCCAAGATCTTAAGGAAATGGTCCTTATAGAGCAACTAAGAGAGTCCATGGCTCCAGACCTGAGAAAGTTTCTCATGGAACAAGGTGCAGAGAGGCTGGGTGAGTTGCTAAATGTTGCTGAAAGGTATCAAGCAGCTCAAGCAGAGGTAACAGGTAATAAAAAGAAACAGGTGGATAACTTTAGGGCACCACAGAACTTTAATAAATTTGATCCTAGGGATCAAAATAAAGGTAAGCACCAATTTGATAGGCCACGGTATGACAATAAAAAATAAATTCCCACAATTCGATGAAAGGAAATATGATGAAAGAAAATCTTTCAACCAAGGAAAAAGGTGGTGTAAAAATTGTAAGATGAACAATCATGACACTGACCATTGTAGAAGGAAACCTCCTCATTTTGCTGCTATGACATCGGGGAAAAAGGAAAAGAAGGGCAAACCTGAAGAATTACAGGAACCATACCACCCCCCAGTGTGTGAAGATGTCATTTGTAATGGTGTCACTATAAGATGTTTATATGATACCGGTTTAGATTACGATTCCGTTGTGAGTTCTCACCTGGTGCAGGCCGATCAATACACCACAGAAACAGTGGAGATTCAAACTGCAACCAAGGATGTAGCTACCATGACACTTCCCGTCGCCCGAATAAAAGTGAAAACGCGATATGTGGAAGGAATCATAAAAGCAGCAGTGATAAATGAGCCAATCTACCCTCTAATATTGGGGTGTAGATATGTCTTCTTGGGGAATCCCAAGAGACCTGTGATATTGGCAACAGTGCAGACCAGATCACAGACAAAGAAGGAGGAGGATAATCCAATAAATACTCACCCAGATGAGATGAGGAAGGCACAGGCTGAGGACAAAACACTCAAGCCATGTTTCAAGAAGTTGCCCAAATCTCATACACCTCCAGGCAAGGGAGAGTTTTATATGAAGAACAAATTGATATATAGGAAGGCTGGATCTGAATCCAATGGTCACGGACAGCTGGTCCTTCCCACTTCATATAGGACTAAAGTGTTGGAACTAGGGCATGCGATTCCCTTCAGTGGTCATATGGGAATCAGCGCAACAGGACAGCGAATAGCTTGTCACTATTTCTGGCCAGGAATAACTGAAGATATCAAACGATATGTAAAATCCTGTCCAGAGTGCCAACGAGTAGCACCTAAACATTGGACTGCACCAGCAACTCTGGGGGAAATGCCCATAGTGGGAACACCCTTTGAGAGAGTTGCCGTGGATCTTGTGGGACCTCTCACCCGAACCAAGAGAAGGAACAGCTACATTCTGACTCTGGTGGACACTTGTTCTATGTGGGGAGAGGCAGTAGCCCTGTCATCGATTGATTCAAAACATGTGGCAGAGGCATTGCTCACAATTTTCACAAGGTTAGGCTTTCCCAATCAAATCTTGACTGATAATGGCTCTCAGTTCAAGGGGAAACTAACTGAAGAAGTTTTCAGGATCTTCCAGGCCAAACACTTCCATTGTAGTGTGTATCATCCCCAAGGGAACGGCCAAGTGGAAAGATTTAACGGCACATTGATGTCGATCCTGAGAAAGTTGGCACACGAAAAACCAGATACATGGGACCAGTACCTGCACGCCGCCCTCTTTGCTTATCGGGAGGTACCCCATAGTTCAACCGGTATGGCCCCGGCAACATTATTGTTTGGAAGGCCAATAAAAGGTCCACTTGAAGCTTTGTTAAGAACGTGGACTGATGAAAAGGCAGAGGAAAACATTACATCTTCATACCAATATGTGAATGAGCTGACCACTCGGTTAAAAACTGGCTGGAAACTTGCCAATGAAAATTTGAAACAAGCCAGGAAGAAACATGCTGCCTATTATAACAGGAAGGCGAAAGACAGAAATTTGGCTGTGGGAGAGAAAGTACTGCTTCTTTTGCCTGGGAGTCAGAATAAGTTACAAATTGGATGGCAGGGTCCATATACAGTTCTAGAGAAGGTGTCTAGAACAAATTATAAGATAGATAAGAAGGGGAAAGAAAAAATCTATCATGTGAATCTCCTGAAGAAATATTTGGAAAGAGAACATCAGGAAGAGACACACTTGTTGACCTTGTCCATCTCCATGGAGATGAAAAAGGAACCACTTTCATCATTTGAATATCCATTACACCCCTGTGAGACAGCAGCACAGGTGAAAATCAGTACACATTTAACGAAAACTCAGAAAGAGAGAGTGCAACAGGTTCTAAAGAATCATGCAGAGGTGTTAACAGACCGACCAGGGCATACAAACCTATTGGAATATGATATGAAACTCATAGACTCCACACCTGTCTGTATGAAACCATATTCGATTCCGTTTGCTAAGGAAAAAGCTTTGAAGGAAGAGATAGACTATCTATTGAAGGAAGGAATTATTTCGCACAGTGAGTCTTCGTATAGTTCCGGTGTTGTACTCTTAAGGAAGCCCTCTGGAGAACATAGACTCTGTATAGATTACAGGAGACTGAATGCTATTACAGAAGGACAGGTGGATCCATTGCCGGATACAAATCAGCTGTTTGCCAGGCTAAATAAAGCTAAATATTTCTCAAAAGTGGATCTGAGTAAAGGATACTATCAGATTCCAGTAAAGCCTGAGGTTAGACCATACCTAGCTTTTAGTACCTCAGAAGGACACTATGAGTTTAATAGATTGCCATTTGGATTGAAGAATGCGCCTAGTGTCTTCTCTAGAATGATGAGAAAATTATTGGATCCTCTGAATAATCCCTGTATAACAAATTTTATGGATGATATCCTTATAGCAACAGAAACATTTGAGGAACACATTGACTCTCTGAACATGCTGTTTGATCGACTTAGGGAGGCAAATTTAACAGCCCGTCCAACCAAATGTTGCGTTGGATGTAAAGAATTGGAATTTTTGGGACACACAGTTTATCAGGGAAACATGACCCCTGACCCAAAGAACTTAGAGAAACTACAGAAAGCCCCGAGACCACAAACCAAGAAGGACGTGAGATCCTTTGTCTCATTATGTGGTTTCTACCAGAAGTATATCAAAAACTTTAATTCCATATGTGCACCGTTAACTGAATTGACACGTAAAGGACATCCAGATCGCATTACATGGACTCCACAATGTGAAATGACTTACCAAGAATTGAAGGAAAAGCTCACAAGTAAACCCATTTTGAAATTACCTGACTTAAGTCAAGAATTCATAGTAAGGACGGATGCAAGTAATATTGGGTTAGGTGCAACTTTACTACAGAAATCAGATGCATTGGATGGGGAATTAAGCCCAGTGGCATATGCTAGCAGAAAGTTGAATAAAGCTGAAATCAACTACTCAACTAGCGAAAAAGAATGTCTTGCAGTAATATGGGCAATAAAGAAATTCAATATTTATCTATATGGGAAGGCATTTAAGTTGCAAACTGACCACAAACCTTTATCGTTTTTAGCACAGGCTAAGCATGAGAACTCTAGGTTACTCCGATGGTCTTTGCTTCTGGCTCCATATAATTTTAGCATTGAATATATATCTGGAAAAACCAATCTGGGAGCGGATTTTTTAAGCCGCCATCCGTGTGATGAGAATCACCGTAAACCCCAGAAATAATAATAAATTTCTATATGTGTATATAGAATAAAGGACTGACATATAATGTCTGTTTTAAGAGGGGAGGTGTCATGAAATATTCTAATCCACATATATAAATTATTAGGTAAATATAAAGCCTAACAAATAAAATTAATAAAGAGAAGAGCAATGGGAAAATAACAGTGCTGTCACAAAGAATGTACTCGAAATCCCCCTTGTTTTCTGCTTCGTCTGCAAATTGTAACGCTTTCACGTTGATATAAAGGCTTACTGTATTATTACCCGCCTTCTTCAATGAAACGTGTGCTGCATTTCTAAGAAAAACATTGAGACGTACTGCGTAATGACCTAAATTAATCCTAACATTAATTATATTACGTTACCAAAACGAACGAACAGATGGACAAAAGGATAGCGAGAGGGGAGGGCTGAAAATCAGGAACGCATGCAACACGCGACGCGCGATATACAAATGCTGGCATCACGCGTGTAAGTCTACAAGCACTAACTTTTTCAGACGGACAGTGATAAAATACACTACCCTTTCCCAGAGTTAGGTTTATAAATCATAACAAACTCTTATTAGAAAAGACAACATTAGATGGGTTTACGTTTGAACACATAACAGTACCCAGACAGCACATCTTCGAAACAGGAGGTAGAAGAAATTGCATATTTTGAACGCACCACGTAGCTCCTTTAAATTAGTATTTTTGGGTTCCTTAGGGCTTGCTGACAAATAATATGTAAAACGTTACGCAAATAGTCCAGGAATTAATAAATTATACCCAAAATAAAATATTGGGGGTGCCTGACAGCATAAAATCATTTCTGCTCATAAGATTTTTTTTTTAACGTGTTTGAAAAAAATTTACGTTACAGAAATAGCCTACCATGTAAACTCCAAATTGATTGGAGCGCAACAAATGAAAGCCTAACCACGATTGGTCGGGCTATAAATACTATCTTGGTTGTTAGGGGAGACGGGAAAAGATAACATTTTTTCAAACACTTGTCGAAACGTGGCTCATTGGCCAGTCTCGCTGATATACACACTTGGGAGCGTTAGTTCGAGACCACTTGTTTAAAGAAGCTTGATAAAAGCATCAGTGCGTTGAAGCCAGCTCATATTTGTGTAAAATAAAAGCCTGGAACATAAGCAGATAGGAATTTGTGCCAGTTTGTGCCAGAATTCATTGCTAATCAACGTATCTGTGTTATTCGTATGAATTGTGGGACAGTGGTCTTGATGGTACTGAGCAGCATCTGGTCAGAGATTTGCTGAATCCAGAGTCGGACAGCATACTCCTTGGTCTTTTTAGCTATCAGTGAGGTGTCTCCTGAGCCCAGAGGAGAATTCGAGCAGAGGAGTCCTTTCCTGCCGCCATCACTCAAGATAAGCAGAGTTGGCCAGCTGAGCTCAACATTATGTCCCCTCATCTTGAAATAACTTTATAAAAAATACTATTCAGAGGGGAATTTACTTGTCTTAAAATCAGGAACTGTGAACATCTCCAATACTGGTCCCTAAAGACAAACTATTGAAGTCATGATGACAAATACCAACAGAGCTTGAACAAAACAAAACCAGTATTACCTCATTTTACTACTACACAACTGACACACATAGAACATTTGTAATAATATATGTCACTACAATATTCATATTAAATACATTCTGTACATAACTTGTAATTTAAATTGATTGTGATTCCTGGTTCCCTTGTAGTTGAATCAGGACACATATTCATTCATGCCAGTAATGAATACATATTGTTATTTGAAAGTTTATTAGTGACTCTTTTAAGATATCTTTGTAGAGTGTTATATGTATGTGAGTGTCACAGGTTGTCAAGAGTAGTGGATTAAATTAAATTGTTTATCTGTCTGTAGTTGTGACTTACACTTCACCATACTCATACCCTAGACACATAACGTAGCATCACACTATTCCAGAATAATTCTGACTGAGATATATAGATATGTGGTAGCAAGTAAGGTTATCTATAATACACTACTCTTAATAGATATAGATACCTTCACAGCTGATCTCAGTCAGTACACTAAGTTCCCTATAAGTATTTATAATATCCCACTTCACCACAACGACAAGAAGAAGACCAACAACAACAAAAAAAAAACTCTGAAGGGAACACCAGGAGAAAAAAGCAGCGCAGGGCTATCACCTCGGTGGCGCATTCCCATAGCCAGTTATGACTGAAGGGGAGGGGAGTGGGGGGGTGGGCTACTAGAGTTCCCAGAGGAATGAAAGCTTAGAGCCTTCTGTTTTTAAAACACTATTGTTCCTTCTATCTCTGTCTATATTGCAACCAAGATATGTATGATTGCACATCTTGTAGGGATATATCATCTCTCAGTGCTATATGGTTACCGTTATTCGGATTTTCGATCTCATTATCTTTGTGTCGTCTCTGTCTATTATCAAACCCACTTGCTGTGACCTCTTATCAAGTGTTGTCATTTTGTATTGCATCTGGTTACGATTATGTAAAAGCAGTACCAGATCGTGGGCAAAATCTAGATCGTCAAGCTCTTTTGTCACAGTACACTGAATTCCACTTCCGTTGGTTATTGTTTGCATAACCCAAACTATAGACAATAAGAAGAGAATTGGTGACAACAGGCATCCCTGCCGCACTCCATTTCTTATTTCAAACGGCTCTGTAAGCTGTCCTTCACGAAGAATTCCACATATATATTTTTTTTATTCAGTTAACGATCCTCGGGAGGACTCCATAATGCTTCACCAGTTTCTGTAGTGATTCTTTGTCTACGCTGTTAAATGTCTTGATAGTCGACAAATCGAATGTTAAGACGTGAGTTCAGTTCCAAACTGTGTTCAGCTATTGTTCGCAATCTGGCTGTCACGTTTATTTGGTTTAGCATCTGACATGATCTATACGTTCATATCTTCTCTAGCGTCATTATTTGCCGTTTTCATCTTCATTGTTGTCCGTTACCATCATCGTCTTTCTGTTTAGCCGTGTCCAGTCTATTCACTTCTCTTTATTATTGCCTTACTCAGCACAACGTTTCTCTCCAGTTATGTGCTTCTATCTACTTATCATTCTTTCTCTCCAACAATGTGCCTCTGTCTATTCACTCCGAATCATTCTCTGACTCATCGTAATCTTTCTCTCCAAACAATGTGTATTTATCTACTGACTCCTCCTCATCACTCTCTCACTCATCATTATCCTTCTATCAAAACAATGTGTATCAGTCTACTCACTCTTCCTCATCACTCTCTTCACTCATCATTATCTTTCTCTTCAAACAATGTGCATTCATGTCACACTGCTCTAACTAAGATGATAGACAACTGGCACCTAAATATTAATAACGATAACATGTGTGGGGCAGTCTTTGTAGACTTTAAAAAAGCATTTAATATTATAGATCACGCTATTTTAATTAGAAAACTAGAAACATCAAAAGTAAACTTTCAACTGATGACAATAATTACATCATTCCGACAAAACAACACTTCAGATCTACATTGGTACCTCACTAATTGAAAACGTTAATGAACATACAACTCTAGGTACAATCGTTGAACAGCATCTAAATTGGAACTCACATGTACATGCACTGACCAAGCAAACGGCACAGAAAGTTTACCAGTTAGCTAAAATCAAATATTTCCTAGATGAAGATGCGCGAAAATTGTTCTATATATCTCACATACAAGCAAACCTTGACTATTGCTCCACAATCTGGGATGGTTGCTCAATGTCCAACACAAAGAGACTCCGTTCACTACAAAAGCGTGCAGTGCGTCTAGTCTCTGACAACTGCCTAACTCAGTGTGTAGATATCTATAAAAAAATCTCCGAATACTGCCCCTAAGAAAGCGCCTTCTGTTTAACAAAGCTAAATTTGTTCACAAAATCCTGTCACACAATGCTCCAGCACATCTGTGGCCAATGTTCAATTACAACGAAAGACGCAGTCTACGCTTTAACAGATTGCAAGTGCCCAAGCCTAGGCTTGACTTATTCAAGAAAAGCTTAGCGTACTCTGCTGCTCATCTTTGGAATTGTCTTCCACATAACCTAAGAAACAACCTCAGTCCCTATTCATACAATCACAGACTTTTTGAATACTTTCTGAATTCTGATTACATGCCCCCCCTAATCGGATTATCTTTTCTTATAACATCAACTGTAGGTTCTAATGACGATGTTTGTACTTTTCAACATATTTTATGTCATGTTTATAAGTAATTAATGTTAATATGAGTGTGCTATATTATTATTTTATTTTACAACGTTGAATTTCTTGAAATTAAGATGTAAAATGTATATGTGAATAAATGAATTCAGTACGAAAGATGAGCGAAAGGAAGGGCAGAATGTTAGACGGGCCTGTGTGCCCAATTCTCAACTCTTTGAAAATAAAGTTCGTTCGTTCGTTGTCACTAATGATTATCTTTCTCTCCAACAATGTCTATCTATCTACTCTCTCCTCCTCATCATTTCTGACACATCATTATTTTTCCAAACACTGTGTATCCACCTACTCATTCCTCCTCATCAACTGCTCACTCAGCATACTAACTCCACCACATCATCCCGTTTTTCAAAGTCAGACTTTCAGTGGCACAAGAAAGCATAGGGCTTTAACAAACGTCTGCTTTTCTTTCCTGTCGCGTCAGCTCAAGGTCGTTCTCTGTCTTGCTCACGTTGTTCATGTCTGTCTCAAATTATTATCTCTATGTGTTCTTGTGTTGCCTCTACCTCTCGTACCATGGGAAGTCCAGAACAAGGACTACCTAGTAACACTATCAACAGGTTTCTCAGTGTGTCTCATCCATCGCCAGCGTTTTCTTCTCATCTCTTGTTCCACTGGGACCTGTCTAGTTCTTGTCATCAATTCCACATTTGTGATCTTGTCATGCCACTTCAATCATATTCTATCTACGCGAGCACCCATTGATGAAAGTCTAGCTTTTTGGTTTTTGTTTTTGTTTTCCTCCATGTTTCAGAGCCATCCGATATGATTGACTTGACATTTGAATTGAAAATTCTGAACTTTACATTGGACCTATTTTCTTTTGATCTCCACATATTTCCCAATGCAATGAAATTTCCTCTAGCCTTTTGTATTCTGATTTTGATATCATTGTCTGTTCCTCCAACTTTGTCTATATTGCGGTCAAAGTAAATGTAGGATTTTACATTTTGTAGTGGGTCTTTCTTCCAGTTTCTTTCCTGCATTTATTCTCATTATCTTTGTTTTCTTCCTGTATATTTTCAGACAATGGATCGTCAAAGGTATCTACCTTCGCACAATATTACTCTTGGCAGAGATGTAGATAGAAGGGTAATGACGTTTCTACCTTACGGTAGGGTTCACCAAGATAAGTCAGAAGTCAAGAACAATGCTGCTTAGCGCTGAACATTGTTAACTTATATCTGTCAGTCGCCTTTTGTGAAGGATTTAAGCAATGGTGTTTGGCCCGTTCAAGTCCCCAGCTGAGTTAATTCAGCGAATTTCTTCTTACAATGGTATAGCTCTGTTTAGATGTATATATATATATATAGTAATGCTCATACGTTTGCTTTCATATATATAATAACTGAATCAACTATGTTTGTTTAGTTTTAAAATAACATGTAACAAATTTAATAGTGAATTAGTCTTTAACAGGTTAAAATAATATGGAAAGATTGGTGAAATTTTATATTGGAATCAAATTTTCTCTTCACTGAGATTTAGGGTGAGGATTTAGTTCAGAACATTATGTCCGGTTGCTGGTGCCTTTTTATAAGCACAACTGATATAAGGGGGACCTGCAGCGGTGGTTTTCGTCACTTCTTGGTGTATGAGGGCACTTCTTCACACGACTTGTCCAATTTAGGCGGTTGGTGTGGATTCCCTGCTTTTCACTCACAACTAACTTCGTTGCGCGAACTTTAAACAAAATAGAAAAACAAATGTCTCTGCTAATTACATTTGTGGGCTGCCAATTAACAGGCGCATTCTCGCTGTGCACCCACCAATGTTAATTTCTCAGAAGAATTAAATTCCCAAGTACACAGTGTAGCGCAGGGAAGAGGATTAAAAATCACCAATATTCTTCCGGGTATTAAACTGGGAAAATGTGTCTGGACGGCGCGAATAATGAGTTGCCTGAGTTACAGTTAACAAAGTGCATATATCTCACAAAATATTATACACTGAAGGCACATGTGATGTAATCAACAGTCATCACTGCTCCATTCGGAGTCTGGGGGGTCACCTCTGCTGTCGGTTTTCCGCACGACTAGTCAGAAGACACCAGCGCTTGCTGTCTTCTTCTTTGATCCGTAGCCGCCGACCGTCAAAGCAGTCAGTGGCCATCACGCCTAGTGGCGTCTTGTAGGGCTGTAGTGGTTTATTAATGTACTATTTTCATATGTTGGGGTTGCCAGCTGTGGTGGGTTTAGATGTTATAGATGTTATGATTGTGGATATATATATTTCCTAATGTACTGAGTGAGGTTAGCTGTGAAGGTCCCTGAATCTCTAAGGTTAGAGTGAGTTTTCAGAGTACCTTTCTGCTACCACCCTACGATCTCACTCAGACTTATTCTTGACTAGTATGTCTGATAGCTACGTATAATGTCTAGGGTAATGTAAAGTATGTTGTACTGTAATGAAAGGACAACACTAAACTTCTAACTTAATGAACAATGAGTAAACAAGTCACTGGTTAAGTTTTAAATTGAATTAATCTTTTTACACTTTATTGTTCCAGTACCACAATTTTGTGTATACTGGAATATTGAAACTTCAAAATAATCAATCAAAATATATACATCAAAGTTATTCAATTTCACTATATATATATATTATTATTCACAAATTTACTTAAATGTGTCAATAGTTAACAGTGTCACTTTAGCCTTGTTCCTATGAGTGGGGATTTGTAGGAAGAACGTTTTTATTCATCATGATCTGAAGAATTTCTTAAACAATTTGGAAATGAGAGTTTGTGGTTTAGTCTATCAAATGCCTGCAGACGCTGACTTATCTCTGTGTCTTCTGGTATACAGGATGAAGTCTAGTCACTCCACCAACTTCCAATAACACATCATAGTCTGCTTTTAGAAATAACAGGGAGGTCCACAGTTGCTACTGCCTCCTTTCTTCAAGTGTAGAAAATATAACGGATCTCAGGTGACCTGGGCTCACTTCGAGTCTTTGATGAAACCCTGGAACAATATAAATGCGTCCTACATCACCCTCTGATAGACTCTCTCTTTCCCTAACTACACATTTCAAATATATTCAGATTCAGCATGGTAACTACACAATGAGTCAACGTTCTTAATTTGTTTGTTACCCCATTCATGGTCAAATAAACTTTCAAACTACCGTTTGACACTGTCCTCGACAAAGGAAACATTTTAATTTAATACGATCAAGTCATTACAAAGACGGTGACTTGCTGAAGAAGCTTACCGCAATCAAGAAATATTAACACTAAGCTGCTTTTATTTTGAGATAATATGGTCAAAATCCAGATCTCCTGCTGGTGCAGATCAGCATAAGACAAGATAGTACTGATATCTTGCTTAAAACAACTTTCGTATACAAGATTTCTTTTACAAGTGGCACCTAATACTAACTACTAATTGGTTTTATTTCCCCCTTAGTATATTTGCCTACAACCAATCAGGGACCGTTGGCTTATAGCGTCCTATTATCAAAATAAACTTCAAATTTCAAACCTTGTACTCTTCCCCCCTATACCCAGCTCAGGGCAAACTGAGAAAGAAGTAGTCGGTTCGTCCCTCTGTCTTCTGTCACTATCTCGTTTTTATGCTTCATTTCCTCAACTAACACATTTTTCTATCTTGCTAATTCAAATTTGTAAACACTAACTCGTAGTACCACCAACTATGCTCCTTCCCTTCTGTGGTGGGTTTGATGTTAATACAGTTTGTTGTTAAGAAATCTTAGTGTACTGAATGAGGTCAGCTGTGAAGGTCCCTGAATATAATAAATATTAGAGTAAATTTCCAGGGCACCTTTCTACTACCACCACTATGATCTCATTCAGACTTATTCTAGATAGACTGAAAGATGACTACGTTTGGTGTCTAGGGATATGAAATATTAGTGTAAGGTTGCATTAACCAACTGAACATATAAACAATTTCACAAATTATTTTATTATCTAATACAACACAACAGTACCACGACAATCACATACGAACTACACTTTAAAAGACTATCTTTAGTAAGTCAGTGGTTGAAAGTTTGGTAAAGTTAATGTTTTTCAATTTATTGTCCTGAATCTAATTTATTTGGAATCAGGACTGACAATCAAAAGTGAAATCATAGAAATTAATTACATCAATCAATTTACACAATGGGTCTTCTGACCATAATACACATATTATTATATAAGGGTGTAGTTGTATTGTCTAACTGAGGTGACTTCTAGTATACACTGGTTGATTGTTTATTATCATCATCTCTGCATGTTGTTTGTAAGTTTTGTGGACACTGATGGAATGTTTATATCACTATTCCCAGTCTCTTATTTTTAATATAATGTTAGTTGAGCGATCAGGTGCCGAAACATGCACCTATCTTTGTAATATGATGTAGGAATCTTCCTGCACTTCGCTGAACGACAACCTTCAGCTCCCACTTCTTCAAGAATGATGGTGGGTTACAGTTGTCTCCGAAAAAGGCAAGACTGTGGCATGAATATATCGGCCCACTGTAGTCTGGCACCAGTTATTGACAGCAACCAAAACCCTCTGAAATCAGAAGGATATGCCTCCTTCGTAATCAACAGCCTACAATAATATTCAACAACCAGTACAGGCACATTACAAACAAACATGCAAGATCAGCTCTTTACGACAATCCCTTTCACCAGTTTCTTTTGATGTGACCAGGTATACCAGTATTCCTCTCCCCTAATAGTTACAACGCCTCTGCAATTCCAGCAATAATCTGTTGTCCATACAATAGGATAGGTATTATGCTCCTGATGATAATCATATATAATTTAGTTGGTCTACTCCTCTCTGATAGTTTTTCATATGCTGGATCAATCTCTAGACTCTGTTTTGAGTCTGCCATAGACTCACTTACTTACAGTCGTATGTTAGTATCTCACATTCAAATTTTATTTTAAATAAAATGTTAAGAAAATCAATCTTACCACAGATGCAAGGAAATAACACAAGTAAACGATGACTAGGCAATAGAATATGGCACATTTTCGATCTGCCCTATGTCCAGGCTTTTCCTATGTTAGAAAATTTCTCCGCCTGCTCTCATCGATCTTGCTTTACACAAAATTTACTTGAAATGGCAGTGAACAGTCCCCGTTTCGTACCAATATCTACTGCTTTGTCCAATGGGACCATGTTTACATTTATTTTTGAATCTATCGTTTCAAATAACAACTCCCAATATGTTTCCAAGGCAAATATATTTTTAGTTTTAGGTCAACCAATCATACTTCGCCTTCCTTCAAAATCCACCCAATCAAATATCCCGTACCTTTTAACCTCATTTACCCAAAGTCGTGTTTTCAAAACATGCCATAAAAAATTATAAGCAGGCATGATCTTTACTTGACAGTCTGGTCGGATCCACTATAGTATTATGGCTATAATTAGTTAATTAATGGACTATTTGCGTAACTACTACCATATTCTTTGTCAACAAGTCCTAAGGTACACGAATATACAATTTATATGGGACTAGTTGGCTTGGTTCAGAAGTACACAGTTTTTTGTTTCTATGTTAGTTTTTTATTTTTAGTCTACTACACGTTCAATTCTTTTCCGTGTGCTGTCTTCTCTATTTACGTGATAATTACGTCCTTTGAAATAAGAGCTAAGGTTGTTTTTGTGACACGAGTTGTCTACATGTTCTAACTTTTTCCTCGTATTTTTGGGGAAACCCCTAAGGCAAGGCTTGCCCCTGTGCTGGTATTGGCTTTTAGTTTAAAATCAATGCGAAACGAATTAGCATTTCATCTATCCTTTCCCCTCCTCGTTCCACAATGCATTTTAGGCAAATATTTTCTTAGAACTAGGAAAAGTGATTATGTCAAGGACGAATTTGAAAAATTGGGTACCGTTTTGTTCGGCTATTCGTTAGTAAATAATAATCTGAAGGCGTAGGCGATACCAACAGTTCTAGCAGAAAATTCTTTTATACTTTCTTATTTTGCCTTTATGCCATATATTGTTATATATTAATTTAGATATTGTATTTAGAAATTCACTACACCTTCCCCGTTCCATACTGTATTTTTTCAAAATATTCCACGTTAATCGAAATTTTTTTCTTTTCTTTAAACTGCCGTTCTCATTCATTACGAGACAACGCTGGTAGTAATACGTCACAAAAGCGTCAAAATGCTGTCTGTCTGCTACTTTAGACTTACTTTTTCGCTAAAAATACGTTGTGTGTATGTGTTTTTGAACTGTGTTGTCCAACAGTGTGGTAATATACATTTGCATCTGCGTTACAGAAAAAGGGGTTTTTCCATCGTATTTTTGAAACTAAGCTGCGATATCGCTTTGCACTTCTGCCAGCGAGCGACACTAGAGCAGAACCAAACGCATTTGCGAATAGCAGTCTTTCTCTCACTTTTATGCTTCCATTTTATTCTTTCCACGTTTCTGTCTTACTATCTTGCTCGAAAACTAGGCTTTAGTTTTGTGTAACATGTGATACGTTTTTGACTCAAGATCGAGACATAAAATTTAGCACTGACTTGCGGTGTCGGCGACAACGATCTCCATTACTTCGCTCTTTTATTCCTAGGTTATTTTCTACTTATAAACAACTATATTATATGTTTCGAGCGGTGAAATCTCGGACATCATCACACCAGCCTCATATATAACCACTTAGCAAGAAAAACATGTCAAATTTACATGTGTAAAATAATTGTCACACTTACCCCAAAGTTTTGGGAATACACAATCTCCTCGCACAGTTTAGAATGGTGTCGTGTATGATTTATCAGATAGGTAATAGATGTTTATAGCCCTGTCTGAGCAGAGGTGATAGTGATGAAAATGTGAAAGTAAGGGGTAAGATATAGTTTTTATCACGAGGGTGATCGTGTAAGAGAAAGGACAGTCTCTGGATAGAATAATTTATCTAATCCAGCCTATCTGGACGACGATATTTAAATCAGACGCACTTCCTCTCCTTGTACGAAAATACAAGTTACACTGCACTCACATGCACACAATTCTGTGACAAATACGCACGAACGTGAAAACAAACTATGAATAACATATAGTGGATAAGGGTTGACCGACACGATAACTAAAGGTTTAATAAAGTTTATTATCAATAAAAAATCACAACATAAATCATATGCATCAAGAGATCATGGTTTACAGAAAAATGAAAAATTAATCAAATAGGTTCTCCCCTCTGGTAAAGGAAAAGAAAGGACGATCCCAACAGAGGTTAATTAACCCAAAAGATCAAAGGTTAACAATAAGTTATGAAATAGTCAGTATGGGAAAAGAGTAGGTTCCTAATGTAAACTATCCCGTAACTAACCAGATTATTGAGATAAAAAAAGAAAGAAGAAATCATATAAGTATATGATGTTAACGAAAGACATAAGTTTCTTTCTCTGTTCATTCAATTCACATACACGCAGTGGCCACTTTCAGATGCACTTACCCCAGTAGTTGTCGCAGGCATTCCAAGGAAATACACTAATAAGTAATATATATATTTAGTGTCAAATTTAAGTTTGCCAAATCCAGCCCCAGACTCTCCGTAGTTGCTGACTGCAAATTTCACAGGAGTCACTAGAGTCGGTGTTAAATTTGTACTGGATACAATAAGTTATCTATGCCTTCAGTTGATTGGAGTAAGGTTCATGCGTGGTGATCGCCGATGTAGAATAAATAGAACATATACAGTTCCTAGGTGGTTTAGCCTCAGGTGGCTGAAACGCTAGGTTTAAGATACACAAATGTTGCTGTCAATATATTGCCCCAGTTGGCAGATGATATATATATATATATATATATATATATATATATATATATATATATATATATTATATATATATATTATATATATATATATATAAATCTGGAAATAGTTCTGGCCCAGTTAATATTATAATTCAATGGTTCTTTTGGGTTTCTCTCAGGAAAATGAGGAAAATTGGACTGCACAGGTCACAGCAAGAAGCTCATCAATATTAAATATTCTTGGATGCTTATAATATTATAAGTTCGTATGATCATAAGTTCATATGGCCATAAGAAAACAAGCCGCTAGTACTCAGGTTTGATCAGCCTATATTTTAGGAAAAGAACATATAAACATTTAACCAAATTTTCAATATCATATCTAACACTTGTTAAAAATAGGACCTCTACACTACAGCTAGCGCCTTCAATAGATTATCTAACATTTGGAAATTACGATCATTGAATATACATACCAAGCTTCGTCTGTTTAATTCAAATGTTATCTCGGTGTTAACATACGGCTGTGAGCGTTGGAAAATAACAAAATCATTGGAGAACAAGCTGAATACATTCGAGAACAAATGTCTTAGAAAACTCATGAACATCAGTTGGAAAGAATTCAAGATTAATCGACAAATAAGAGAAGACTCTAGGCAGAAATATGTCTCCAACTATATAAGGAAAAGACGATGGTCATATATCGGTCATGTCCTACGAATGCAAAAACACAGAATACCATTGCAGGCACTCACTTGGGTTCCTGAGGGTAAGAGGAAAAATAGAAGACCAAAAGAAACACTCAGAAGAACAATAATAAGAGAAGGAAGAACGTTGGGATTAAACAATGTGCAAGAGCTAAGAGAAGTGGCGTCACAACGTACAACCTGGAGAGCACTGGTTTCTGACTTATGCGCCGTGTTTGGTGCTTAAAGAATTTATTATTATTATTATTACACCACTCTGTTATAAATTAGATTTAAAACACACGTGTCTAGCTTATCCTATCATTCTGTTAAATGCGTGATATGAACACTAGTCATAAAAAAAATTACATAAAATGGATAGAAGTAAATAATATATGCCGTCAGTAGACAGTTATTTAATGTATGTATTAGTCAATTTAAAACATCTTTTACTGGAAAAATAGCGAGTAATTCAATTTACTTGACGGCTGAAAAGTTAGCTATAAGTTATTTAATTAGAACAGAACATCTCAGTGAAATATATATTGAAAACTTTAAACACACTAAATCACTTCAAATCTAGTATATAGATTACCGCAATCAGAAAAAGGACACACTCCACGGAATCTATTAATTTTCACTCTGTACGAGAAATCTTAAGATAACGAGCTAGTGAATTCAGATAGATTTCTGGCAACTGATCATGGATATCGGAGAGACATGGTATATATTGATATGTTCCGTACTATCGTTCTTTAATGCGAAAGTCACACCACTGCTAGACCCGAGCCAATTTGCCGTTCAATTTCTTGAATCAAAGGTAATTTTACCACTTCTTGACTTTCATCATCTCCGCCTTGCCGAAAATCAGCTAGCAATTTTCACCTGAAAGTTTAAATTCCAAGGTCCGTTTCACTGAATATCGTGTGTTCCCCTGATCAAAGAATATATTACGCCATGCTCCGCGCTTCGCTCTCTGTTTCACATAAGGCTTGATTGCCAGATGGCCCACGTGTTAATTAAACTGGTGAATCCTTCGTTCATGTAGCAAAAGTATACTCTAGATGGGGAGGGGCAAAAGTGGATGATTACTGCGGCACTATTTCTATCTGTGACAAATTTACACGAGCAATTTAGGTTATAAGCCCTCGAATCACTTGGTCTGGAAATTTTGAATCCCTTTTATGACGGGTGAATCTGCGAAACACTTGATCTGGGAAAGTTTCTCTTGCGACGGGTGATCCAATTCCTTAGGTATCCAGTCCTAATATTTAAAATCTTGGTCCCTTAAGTTTTTCAGAGTTTGTATTTATAAAGTCGGGCTTACTTTTTAAGGTTTTAAGTTTCCCAAATACTTCGATCTGTCCCCTATAAGTATGGAATTCTAGGTCCGATCCTTCTCTTTTTGGCTTTTGGGAGTTGTTCGCTTGACGTTTCGAAGCTGTCTGTTCTGTGTCTCTGATTTCGCAAGATTATATTTCTCATTTCTCAGTTCAAATTACAAATTGTCTTTCCGCCGAATTTTCCAATGAAATTCATTGTGTATTCCGGCCCTCAAATCAAACCAATCGGATCTCTTTAGCACTGTGTTGGGGTGTCTAATTTCAAAATATCCCCCACGTGTTTAAAAATATTACACTTAATATTCCAACGCGTGACCTCTTTCAAATCATGCGGTAATATTTCCGCCGGCATCTTTATGCAACTTCACACACAAATATGTGAACTACCCTGGCTAATGCCTTCCACCAAGATTGACTACCCAGACAGACACGGGCCAGCGGATGCAATAATCTAATTAATGCCTGAGTGTGTGAATCCCCCAGACTGATTTCTCAGACGGACAATACGGTATTCTATTGAATCGATCGGCACGACCAGCTTGGGAAAACAGGGACCGGCGACTCAAAGAGATAAACGTAACACCGCCGACCTGTGATAATGACCGGGTATTGTTACGACAATACCACAGTTCACCTATCTGAAACATAAATAATTCTGAGGAGTGGTCACAGTAAAAGAAAAATATAAAGATAGTCCCATAGCAGATACTTCCGTAGGGGAGTGGAGTGTTAGAGACTTCACCCTACTAGATCCAGTATAAGGAGCAAAATAATGAATGAAAAGTGCATAAATTATGCCAAATAAAAGCGGGTGAATGGGAGAAAGAGAAAAACGAAGGAAAAAAAGGATACTGCCGGAGTGGCTAAAGGTGTGAGTGAGCCACCAAAAGAACACGTACATACGTTTTGTCACATAGATGATAGCTGTAGAAGAGAGCTGTGAAGTAAGTTACCTTTTCGTTAGACCTATCCTATGCTCCAAGGGTGTCTATAGTAATAGTTGGTGTGAAATGCAGCTCGATTATTTTCCGTACCAATTTAAATATTAAATAATTCTCTTAATTTCCAGACAATAGCACAATTTCAAACAGAAACTGGAATTCAAACAAAATCAATCAGCTGCGCTTTATAAAATATATCTGTACGTTTATTAATTAAAATATAAGTTTGGTAAAGATTGCAGATATGTATTTACACAAATCATTCATAACCCTCCACTCCCAAAGGAGCATAGGCCTTCAACAAACACATGCCAAGTCCTCCTGTCACGTGCCATCATCTCACGTTCTTTCCATGTTCTCCTCATCATTTTCACCTCTGTTTCCAGCTCTCTTCTCCATGTGCTTCTTGGTCTACCTCTGCCTCTCTTGCCCTGAGGGTTCCAGAACAAGGACTGCCTTGTAATGCTATCAACAGGTTTCCTCAGTGTGTGTCCTATCCATCGCCATCGACTTCTTCTCATCTCTTGTTCCACTGGCACTTGTCTAGTTCTTGTCATTAGTTCCACGTTGGTAACCTTGTCATACCATTTTAATCCCTCTATTCTACGCAAGCGCCCATTTATGAAAGTCTGTAGCTTTTTGGTTGTTGTCTTTGTTGTTCTCCATGTCTCCGAGCCATACAATAGGACAGTTGGAAAATTATAAAGTTTCAATGTCTTTGTTCATCATTCATGGCAATTAGTGACTTCTGGATCTTTTTTCTTCAAAGTAATGAGTACTTATCGAATTCAGGTCATTTCACTGCAGCCCTTCCCGTCATACACCAGGTGTTGATGTCCGAGATATGTAAATCACATAGATGGGTAGCCGCAATGCTACTATCCGGCGAATAGAAGAGGTGGTCCTTGAATCACATACTGCAGTCTTTTATGCTTCTTACCAGAAGCTTTTTTTTGTGGCTCTCTCGGAAAAGAACCTTTCAGACACAGTGTTACGGATTTGAGCTTATCACTTATGCAAATCTGCTCACAAACAGATCAGCTTTGCTTTTCTCGGCTATAGGCTGCGATATATGACTTCGACAAGCGTGTGTCAGTCCGCTGGACGTCTTTTCAACTTTGAAATTGTGAGGAGTCCAGAATTTTTATTTTTTATTTCTTTTATTAAGGTGTTTGCTACTTTTATTTGTAGCTCGCTCCTTTCAACCACCCTCCAAATACATGGAGCGACTGGTTATATCAGGACGCGTCTCATTCATTGTAATATTTTATTGTTTGTATTTATTTTATGCCCTATACTATATTATTCCTCTAGTTGGTATTTTTTTACTTTTTTGTTGCAGTTCCTATTGTTACATTGTTTAAAAAAAAAATAATAATTTTAGTCCAGAATTGAATCTGAGCGGGCTAATATGCCCAATCTAGATCTCACCTTTTCCTTCTTTGAGATCCGCGCGTGAGTTCACTTTTGCTACTTGCAATTTTATGATCTTTTAATGCTGTTGTGCGATTTTCCCGACAAAATCATGATTTCCTCGTCAATTACTAAATGCAATGAATTCCCACTGCCCTAATTACATGTATTTGTAGTTTCTGTTCAAATCCCAAAAATAATTTTTCCGTTCGGGGCATTAATAATAAAGTTATAGCAAACAATACTGGTGTGCGATTTATAATTTATCATAAAGACACTAGTGCACGTGGCAATTCCAAAGTGTCTTGCCCATTTCGCCACAGACGGCAAAGGCAGCGAGGAAGGTAACCAGCCACCCCCAGATCAGAAAGCTGAGGCCTAGTATAGTGATTTCTCTGACATTTCCATCCCCTATTATAGTGTCTGAAATGGGACTGTTTTTTAACAGCAGATCATAAACCGTATCGTAAGATTGAGTACTATCTGAGCAAAATTCATATCTCTGCTATAATAATACCGATAAGATAAGGGAGAACTAAAAAACGAGTAAATTATGTGAGCCACAAGACAAGAAAAGGAGTACGTGCTGACGAAAACAGAAAGAACGAACGAACGAACGAACTTTATTTTCAAAGGGTTAGCAATTGGGCACGCAGGCCCGTCTAACATTCTGCCCTTCCTCTCTCTCTCATCATGTATACTGTATCCTTTCATCTTTAAGCATTATTAAGGCATTTATCATTATAAAAGTAATATAACATCATACATTTGCAATAATCATCATAATTAAAGTATGTTTTTAAAATAAATTTAAAAAAAAAGGAAAATACAGAATTAAAAAAAAAAAATTTATAAAATACTGTCAATTAATGAAAATGAAAAAAAACATAAATAAAAAAATAAAAATAAAAAAACAAACAAACAACAAGACTGATAAAAATCGAATTCCTCGTACAGTAAATTAGTGATTTGAGACATATTCAGAGGTGTTTTATAAGAACTCGTGAAATATTCAAACGGTCTGCTACTGAATGACTCAGGGACTCGGTGTTTTTTCCAGTGTGCGCGAAAAACTTTACGAGAGGTGAGCAGCTTTGAGTCTCATAGCAGATACTGCTGCAATGAATGCAATGATACTAGGTTCATCAAGATGAGGTGGGGTAAACAGTTACTTTCCTCTCTGTCTTTGCCGTCCCAAACTCAAGACCAGAATCAGACTAGGTAGATAGTTAGATGGACATATACGAAAGCAATTAATTTGCCAAGGGTTGAAAATCCGGCACAGTCCCCTCTTGCATTCTTCCTTCCTCTTGCTCATCTTTTATTACTGTTACTCAAACATTCTCCAGCGTACTTTAAGTATTAATTTAAGGGCAATACAACATTACAAGGTAGTATAACAGCATACATTAACAGTACCTGATCACAAAATTAAGAATAAGTATATTGTAATGAAAAACTAGATCATCAGAGCCTCCATAAAGGAGGGAGGATAAAAGAAGAGTGGAGAAGAAAGATAAGTTAGAGGAGATGAAATATGCAAGAACAGATGGAGATGAAGAGAGGAAAACTGCTGAGAAGTGAAATAAGGTGGGAGAAAGGTCAACGCGTGGGATATGAAAGAGAAATAAGCAAAGTACAGGTAGAATTGAGGTATTGAGAGAAGAAATAACTGGTGTAGGTTAAGGTAAAGTTAGAGGTGACCTCAAAGCAGATACTGCCGTAAAGAAGTTGTGTTAAAGACTTCACCATACAAGATCCAGCAATTTTAAAGAGGCGGGGTGGACGGTTCAATTGCTCCGTGCCTTTTGCCGTCCCTAACTCAAGAGCAGAGTCAAGTGCCCATTTAAAGTTGGGTAGACTGAAACGTGACGCTACCAGGTGTCGATCAAAATCCTGGTAACTTTGCCTCGAGAGGGAAGCAATCTAACCGCTCAGTCAATTGGACGCTAACGGGTGCAGACAGAGGGGTAGTGCAGGACAAGACGCGAAATGCACGCGCGCCCAGTCATGACGTTCCCGAGTTTTAAAATAATGACGGGTCGTAAGGATAAACATGTTGCCTGGAGTTGGAACTAAAGTGAGAGATCTGGCAGGTATTATGGAAACAATCAATTTCAAATACCGACGGTTTGAGAATTATATGTGTAGTCAAGTAGCTGGAAGACAGGTAGATGATTAGGTTGTGAATGTAAACAGCGAGAGAAACAGGGGGTAGAGGATTAGGCTGTGAATGTAAACAGCGAGAGAAACAGGGGGTAGAGGATTAGGCTGTGAATGTAAACAGCACGATGACTGGGGGTAGAGGATTAGGCTGTGAATGTAAACAGCACGAGGACTGCGGGTACAGGATTAGGTTGTGAATGTAAACAGCGCGAGGACTGGGGGTAGAGGATTAAGTAGTGAATGTAAACAGCACGAGGACTGGGGGTAGAGGATTAAGTTGTGAATGTAAACAGCACGAGGACTGGGGGTAGAGGATTAGGTTGTGAATGTAAACAGCGCGAGGACTGGGGGTAGAGGATTAAGTTGTGAATGTAAACAGGACGAGGACTGGGGGTAGAGGATTAAGTTGTGAATGTAAACAGCTCGAGGACTGGGGGTAGAGGATTAGGTTGTTAATGTAAACTGGACGAGGACTAGGGGTAGATGATTAGGTTGTGAATGTAAACAGCACGAGGACTAGAGGTAGAGGATTAGGTTGTGAATGTAAACAGCACGAGGACTGGGGGTAGAAAATTAGGATGTGAATGTAAACAGGACGAGGACTTGGGGTAGAGGATTAGGTTGTCAATGTAAACAGCACGAGGACTGGGGGTAGAGGATTAGGTTGTGAATGTAAACAGCACGAAGACTGGGGGTAGAGGATTAGGTTGTGAATGTAAACAGCACGAGGACTGGGGACAGAGGATTAGGTTGTAATTGTAAACAGTACGAGGACTTGGGGTAGAGGATTAAGATGTAAATGTAAACAGCAAGAGAAACAAGGGATAGAGGATTAGATTGTGAATGTAAACAGCACGAGGACTGGGGGTAGAGAATTTGGTTGGGAATGTAAACAGCACGAGGACTGGGGGTAGAGGATTAGGTTGTGAATGTAAACAGCACGAGGACTGGGGGTAGAGGGTTAGGTTGTGAATGTAAACAGCACGAGGACTGGGGACATAGGATTAGGTTGTAATTGTAAACAGTACGAGGACTTGGGGTAGAGGATTAAGATGTAAATGTAAACAGCAAGATAAGCAAGGGGTAGAGGATTAGATTGTGAATGTAAACAGCACGAGGACTGGGGGTAGAGAATTTGGTTGGGAATGTAAACAGCACGAGGACTGGGGGTAGAGGATTAGGTTGTGAATGTAAACAGCACGAGGACTGGGGGGTAGAGGATTAGGTTGTGAATGTAAACAGCATGAGGACTGGGGACAGAGGATTAGGTTGTAATTGTAAACAGTACGAGGACTTGGGGTAGAGGATTAAGATGTAAATGTAAACAGCAAGAGAAACAAGGGGTAGAGGATTAGGTTGTGAATGTAAACAGCACGAGGACTGGGGGTAGAGGATTTGGTTGGGAATGTAAAAAGCACAAAGAACTCGGGGGAAAGGATTAAAGCAGTGTATGCTGACAACTCGAAGAATTAGCTACGAGGATTAGGGTTGTAAGTTTGGGGTGTTTCAAGGACACTGGTAGATGATAATGGTTGTGAATCCAGACAACATGAAGAACTGTGATAGAAGATTACCGATGTGAATGCAGACAACTTGACGGTATATGGTAGAAGATTAGGGATTTGAATGCGGACAACTCAAAGTGATGTGATGGGGAACATATTGCGGTGCAAGAGCTGTAAAAAGATTAGGGTTGTGAATGCTGACAACTAGAAGCACCATGGTGAAGATTAGGGCGTAAATGTAGACATTCAACAGCGTGAAGGACTGTAGTGAAGACTAGGGTTGTGAGTGTGGACAACTTGTAGGAATGTGGTGAAAATTTGGGTTGTGAATACGGACAACTTGACGGATTGTCGTGAAAATTTGGGTTGAGAATGCGGACAATATTACGGATTGTAGTGAAATTTTGGGTTGTAAATGCAGACAACTTTAAAAACTGGTGAAGCTGAATCTAGTATAGTGAAGTGAACACTTCGCTACCCTACGTCAATATGCTATAGGACTACCTTTTCCTACAAAATGTCTAATAAGAAAGGTAGAAACTAAAGTATTAACTCTGAGTGTCCTAGTAGTTTTTAGATTACACCCAGGAACGAAAATAAATATACATTTTCTGGCCACATGCTATGTTTTAAAGCAAGCAGTAAGCACATATATGTATGGAAAAATACCGTATGATATACACATAATATTGTTACCAATTCATTCATTCATTCATTACTCTTCTGTTCCCCAAGGAACATAGGCTTCCAACAAACCTATTCCAAGTGCTCCTGTCACGTGCCATCGGCTCAAGATTTTTCATTTCTGTCTCCAGCTCTCTTCTCCATGTGTTGTGCTGTCTACCTCTGCTTCTTTTACACTGGAGATATAAGGTCTGCTGCTATCTGTGCAGTTTTCTCTTGTTCGTCCAATGTACGAACATTCTATGTGCCTAATTTGGAAATGTTCCTAGAAGAAAAAAAAAGGCGAGTCAGCAACTCAGATTCCTTTCGGCTTTATCTGGGTTGCGTCATGGGCCATCTTACCAGAGAAAGACCGTCTTCTGTCTTAGATGGCTGAATTTTCTTTTCTTTTGCTGAATTGTCCACATTGTTTGTTGAAGTTTATTGAAGTGATGTTTGTTGATGATGTTTCTACAAGGATGGGGTACCCGGATCCATGCCCAACCCATCTTAGTCGCATTTTACGACATGCATTGTAGGTTACAGTGCTGCTGTTCTTTGACCCCCCTCTCGGGTATCAGTAACATATAGGTTCATTTTATATGACAACAATTAATAATGGAAAATAACTTCATTAAAGTTAGGGAAATAATCAACTGCGAATATAGATTGTTTCGTATTTAAAAGTGGCGGGTGTCGGATGGTGAACGGCGACTTGCTTTTTTAATTAAGGTATTTTCTCAAACATCTAGATCATCCACAAGATCAATGCACTAGAGAATCCTTCGTTTTAAACACACCGCTAGCACCTGTCTCGTGAGCTTTACATGAGCGACTAAGTAAGAAAGTATTTTATTCAGAGATTAATTTCACTTCACGAAGTTGGCAACGATTCCGAAAAATTAATATTTAGTTATGACTTAAAATCATAAAACAAGTAAATAAGATAAAGCAAGTTGTAAGGATTCTTATTTTTTTGTCTTCGTACACTTTCAGACGTTAGCTAGAAGTTTAAAGAGAGCGGTAATCATCTTGAGATTGTCGGCATCTCCACAGAGTTTGTCGAGAAGTGTCCACAGAGTTTGTCGAGAAGTGTCCACAGAGTTTGTCGAGAAGTGTCCACAGAGTTTGTCGAGAAGTGTCCACAGAGTTTGTCGAGAAGTGTCCACAGAGTTTGTTGAGAAGTGTCCACAGAGTTTGTCGAGAAGTGTCCACAGAGTTTGTCGAGAAGTGTCCACAGACTTTGTCGAGAAGTGTCCACAGAGTTTGTCGAGAAGTGTCCACAGAGTTTGTCGAGAAGTGTCCACAGAGTTTGTCGAGAAGTGTCCACAGAGTTTGTCGAGAAGTGTCCACAGAGTTTGTCGAGAAGTGTCCACAGAGTTTGTCGAGAAGTGTCCACAGAGTTTGTCGAGAAGTGGTACTGGTACCCGCCATATGTGCTTTCTCTGTTCTTCATATGTTGAGCACTATTGCAGCAGATGTTCAGCTGTCATTTTATCCGTACCACAGCTATACTCATCAGTAGTTCCTAACTTTAGCTTGTTGAGCAGAACTCAATCTGTTGTGGCCAGTGCGGAGTCTGAAGATAACCACTTGTTCACTTCTGTTAAACTGGTAATATGCATAGTTATTCTGGTGGCCTGGTTGATGCTTATCAACACCGATTATCTACACCCATAGTAGCAGCCTTTGTCTGTCCACATCTCGTCTATATGTCAACTGTTCTTTTCCTCTTCCGCTCGTTATTGTCTATGTGAATAATTTATTTTATATCCATGTAGCATTACTATATAATGTAATGTATGTGAGAATGTGCATGCATAGCACTGTACTTTTGATATTTGTAATGTATTTGTTTGCTTAAATGTGATGATGTGTATGAAAATGAGCAGATATACATTTTTTTACTGCTCGAAGATTTTTTCCTGCTGCAGAAATGCGTAAGAAATTATTATTATTATTTCATTTTCTCTCAAGAATGTACGGATATAAGCGAGAATGTGTTTATGTAATTTTTGTATTGATGTTTGGTAACACATTCAGAAATGCAGATTAATTGTTGATTACCGCATGAGTGAGTGTCGGGATACAGAATGAAAGATAAAGGGCTGGATAGTCGGACAGACCTGGGTCCCTAATTCTTTATCCTTTTAAATAAAGTTATGTCTATCTATCTCTCCTACTGATTCTGCTCTTGGGTTAAGGAGGGCAAAGAAATAACACCAGGTCTCACCTCCTTCATTAGCAGACAGTCAAATACTTCATGAGTTCTGATACCATGCCACCTAATCTTATTATGTTCGAATTCATGATTTTCTGTTTTTTTTTTTTTTTGTTTTTGTTTGTTTGTTTGGTTGTTTTTTTTTTTAAATTGTATTTCATTTTTATTTTATTTTATTATTTTAACTTTCTTGTTTGTTTAAAGAAAAATACTTAATTTTGATTATGACTGCATACTGTTAACGTACGCTGTTATATTGCCATTATAATGTTGCATGCCTTCATATTACTGCTTTAAGTAATATGTGGGAATGAAAAGATATAGTATGCAAGATAAATGAGAGTGGAAGGGCAGAATGTTAGACGGGCCTGCGCGCCCAATTCTTAACCCTTCGAAAATAAAGTTCGTTCGTTCGTTCTCACTTATTTCTGTATCTGCTTCTGATAAAACCCTTGGTCTCCACACACGTTACTCTTGTGTCAGACTGAGTTAGCTTTCCACTTTTTGTTGCCAATCTGTCAGCCTCTTTGCCAGGGATGTTGTAATCTGATTGGATCAACTTTTATTGTTCTTACCATATGTACTAAAATTTAAAAATATACAGACAATGAATTGTATGGAATATAATAAAAATGTATGGTCAGTAATCATTAATCAGTAATTTTTCATGTGGTCAAAAATGTATGGGGGATAGAAAGGGATAGAGAAGACATGGTAAAACCTTGAATGAATGGCACAGACAGGAGAACTTAGCATGTTTTTTTTTACGAGCACCTGTCCTCCAGGGTAACGAAGGACAATATAAAGAGATATAGTGTACATATCATGTTAATAATTTATGTGAGAAATACAGCGTTTGTACGTACTCGAACTTTCAACCAGCTGAGTCATTGATTGATTTCCTATACCAAGATATTGTCAACACGTGTGTGTGTGTGTGTGTGTTTGTATTTGTGTGTGTGCTGACACAGATTTATCAAACTAGTGGTTGCTACACTTCCAAATGAATTTGATCTTTCAACCAACGTCCTTTTCAGGACGAACGAGGAAGAAGAAGAAGAATTTGATCTTTGAAGAATAAAGGAACGCCTTTTGATCTATCTATCTATCTATCTATCTATCTATCTATCTATCTATCTATCTATCTATCTATCTATCTATCTATCTATCTATCTATCTATCTATCTATCTATCTATCTATCTATCTATCTATCTATCTATCTATCTATCTATCTATCTATCTATCTATCTATCTATCTATAAATCCGTCTGTCTGTCTGATATCTATCTATCTGTCTTTCTGTCTTTCCGTTTTTCTGTCTGTCTGTCCGTTTTTTTGTCTGTCGTTGTGTCTACTTAGACTTAATTTTCTTATCATACTTTCACGGATAGGTGGAGCAGCTGCTGAACTGATCACACCGTACGATACTTCTATCGATTTCGTTGCATGATGGGTTTCATTATTGATCTTGTCCATCTCAAACAACTCGTTTTTGCTGCTTGATTTGAGATGTATGTCACACGTCTGCATTCTCATGTTTTATTTATTTGATATTAACTTTCTGTTGATCTTCTTCTTCTTCATTCGCTCCCAAATAATCACATCTATCTCTCTTATAAAGCACGCAGTCGCCTCAGGCTTCTCTCGTCACCATACAGTTTCTCCCTCAACTGGGTTGACCAACCTGCCGTCCTGATCGTCTCGTGGAGCCAACACTTTTGGAGTAGGTATTGTACTATTTGTTTGTCATCTACACATGCACACATCTCAGTCTGTCTGATTTTCAATTGGTTGAACAGATGGTATCTGAGTCTGAAATAGTCTGAGTCTTAGTCTGAAAATTATCACTTGGTCTCCTTTTGGTAATGTATAGTATGGTTCTGCAGTATCGTATAGTATGGTTCTACAGTATCGTATAGTGTGGTTCTGCAGTATCGTATAGTGTGGTTCTGCAGTATCGGCTTCTGGGCGTTCCTAATGTCATTTTTCTCTAAAGCTGTTTCTGTTTATTGTTTTTAACCTCATCATATATAGTCCTGTCTTTTGTTTAGATTTTTCTTCCTCCTTCTTTGGCATGTCCTTCTGCCTTCTCATTTCCAAATATATATTGCAGTGGGCAGGGATCCATCATCTCATACGCTAACTAAAGTGGTTTTCAACTATTTGTCTTATGTGCCACTTAGGAAAGCAGTGATAACGTATATAATGACCGCTATTTAGGCGTGCGCAAATTGAGATAATTTTCTCCGTAGACATTTAGTACGTTATAATTAGGAATTCTGCAAAGTACAGGATGGCCAGAAAGTCTGGATCCATAGGCTATTTGTCTTATACAATTTTTTCTCTCTCCGTTAACTTAAATAGGAGTACGTCAGGGATGCCTCTTATCACCAACTTTATTTTTGACAGTCGTAGACTGGGTGATGCGCCAGACAACAGATGGCAGTCCAAGAGGAATTGGATGGACAACATTTTCTACACTGGAAGACCTGGAATATGTAGATGACATTGCACTACTAGCACATTCACATTAACACATCCAAGAAAAACCAAAAGATTGAATAAGTATAGCCAGCAGGTGGGTCTGAACCTCAATCTGAAGAAGACAGAGGTCATGACACTCAATGTGGGCAATCCTGAGGCATTAACAATAAGGAACCAGGAGCTAGAACAGACAGGCACATTTACATACTTAGGATGCATAGTAACACCAGACGGCGGAACGAGCAAGAACATCAACAACAGAATGAATAAAGCGAGAACAGCCTTCGCTAGTCTCAACAACATCTGGAAGTCTTCCCAGTACAACACAATCACCAAATTAAGATTATATGAGAGCTGTGTACTTTCTGTGCTTCTCTATGGTGCAGAATGCTGGAGAGTAACAGAGAAGGAAATGTCGAAACTGTCCTCTTTCCACACAATGTGCCTATGAAAAATTCACCACATCTTTTGGCCGAATAGCATCACCAACCAAGAACTTCTTATTCGGAGTAACCAAGAGGACATGCACACCATCATAGATGGCAGACGCTGGAGTTGGGTTGGCCACGTCCTCAGAAGGGACCCTGATGCCATTACAAGAACAGCTATGCTATGGACCCCCGAAGGAAAGCGAAAGAGAGCCGACCAAAAACAACTTGGCGCAGAACTGTGGAGGCTGAGATGCAAAGAATGAACCAGAGTTGGTGCACTGTACGAAGGATAGCCACCGACCGAACAAAGTGGAAGCAATTTGTTGCTGCCCTACAAGACTCAACCAGGCGTGATGGCCACTGACTGCTTTGACAGTCTGCGGCTAAGGATCGAAGAAGAAAAAGAACTTAAATAATCATTTTAAAAAATTTATTTTTCAGTACCAAAATGGATTCGAAACTAACAATAGATGAAAGCACAGAAATTTTTCTCATGTACGCAAGAAGTTAACTGTAATTTCGGACATTTAAATACATTATGAAGCTTATTGCTCTATGGATCCAGACTTTTGGACCACCCAGTAGATTAAAATACTTACTTACTTAGTCGTTCCCCTTCTACCGTGAGGTTTAGAGGTTTGGAAGAGAGAGCGCCAGACCATTCTATCAGCTGTCTTCTTCCTGGCCTGGTTCCATTCTAGTCCTCGGTCCTTCAAAGATTGTCTAATGTTGTCCTCCCAGCGGACTCTGGGTCGTCCTGGAGGTCTGGATCCCTGACTCTTTGTTTCCCATGCTTGTCGTGGTTCTTGTTACTTCAACCACTTTCCTCAGATACCTCATTTCTGAGGTTTGGATCTGGCTTTTGTGGGTTGTAGTCATTGCCCACGACTCGCATCCATATGTCAAGACTGGGACATAGGTGGAGCGGTATACAGCCATCTTCGTTTTCTTACCAACCTCTTTCTTGCTGAGGAATCCACGATTTATGGCCTGAAAAAGTCTCCCAGCCGCTGCTTTTCGAGTGGCCAACTCTTCTTTGATGCCTCCCTTTCGGTCTATAATAGCTCCGAGATATCTAAAGTGGTCGACCTGCTCCAGGACCTGTTCTCCCAACTTAATCTGATGTTTTCTTTCTTCTCGTGATATCACCATGGATTTTGTTTTAGAGCTGCTTATGACCATCCCTCTCTTCTCCAGCTCTTCCTTCCAGACTTGCAGGTTGGATTGGAGATGTGCCTCTGATTTAGCAATCAGGGCAACATCATCAGCAAATGCCAGCTCCGAAATATAGACCTGTCTCATCTTCCAGTACCCCACTGAATACTTTCTTGTTCTCTCCTTACATGCCTTGATGACATCGTCCATAAGGAGTATGAAGAGGTAAGGTGATAGGATATCACCTTAGATTAAAATAAAAGTTAATAAATATTTTAATTGAAAAAAAGGAAAGCAAAACAAATATAAAACATGAGAAACAAAATAAAAACATGAAGTTACGAATTTACATCAACAAGTACACACGTACATGTAAGTAAAATAGAAGAAAGCTGCATGAACGAGAGAGATATCATATAGTAGTAGCGAATCTTGTTGGCATTTTTCATCAGCTCATGTTAAATCGAATTCTTATAAATTGAACTCGCGTTAATCAGGATGGCAGTATACCGCCATACTATAGAAATTATTAACGCTTTTAGTTTTGAATACACGAGCCGCATAGCACGACATGATGTGGTAAATGTTACTCCTAAAGGTCGTCTGGTACACACGTTGGTTACAGATTTTCTCAACATCAACATTTCGCACAATAGAGAACACACTTTTTTCTTGCGTGTACGAGCTCACGTTATGGCGAAATTTACGTCACAGAGAGATAGAGTATGTGTGGATTCCGTATCGATTAGACGTCCCATCTGTGTGGAAATAATTGCATAGATCTGACGAACCAAAGTGAAGTACATGCATGATTTAATGAATTTATGAAGTATGAAAATGGACCAACAAACATAAGGATATAATGTATAGAGGTTATAGTTAATTTGTGTGCCCGACTAGTCATCGTTATATGTATTTACGTCAATATTATGGGACAATCATTATTAATGGCATGCATGTTTCTAACGTTACAATATTCTTTAGCCAATTGTCAACAAAGATTAGGTCCATCGACACCATTAAACTTATATGGAATTCAGTGGACTTTGTCAAAACAGCTTGTCGATCTAGATTTTTGCCGACGATCTTGTTCTTTCGTTCAAAACAACAGTAATCATTTGCAAGACGCCATCAATATACTTGATGGTCAGCTCGCATCGAGTCGGTCTTAAAATACACAGGTAAAAGGCAAAGATAATGAGAAATAATACTTACTTACTTACTTAGTCGTTCCCCTTCTACCGTGAGGTGTAGAGGTTTGGAAGAGAGAGCGCCAGACTATCCTATCGGCTGTCTTCCTCCTGGCCTGGTTCTATTCTAGTCCTCGGTCCTTCAAAGATTGTCTAATGTTGTCCTCCCAGCGGACTCTGGGTCGTCCTCAGGGTCTGGATCCTTGGCTCTTTGTTTCCCATGCTTGTCGTGGTAGCCGATCTTCTCCCATTCTGCAGACATGGCCAAACCATCTTAGTTGGGACTGTTCTACTTGGGTCTGTAGGGGGGTGGCATTTTAGGCCTTGACGTATCGTCTGGTTGCGTACCATGTCTCTTCTTGTTACTTCAACCACCTTCCTCAGATACCTCATTTCTGAGGTTTGGATCTGGCTTTTATGGGTTGTAGTCATTGCCCATGACTCGCATCCATATGTCAAGACTGGGACATAGGTGGAGCGGTATACAGCCATTTTCGTTTTCTTACCAACCTCTCTCTTGCTGAGGAATCCTCTGTTTATGGCCTGAAAAAGTCTCCCAGCTGCTGCTTTTCGAGTGGCCAACTCTTCTTTGATGCCTCCCTTTCGGTCTATAATAGCTCCGAGGTATTTAAAGTGGTCGACCTGCTCCAGGACCTGTTCTCCCAGCTTAATCTGATGTCTTCTTTCTTCTCGTGATATCACCATGGATAATGAGAAATAATACAGGAAACAATACCAAGATTGCACTTGAAGAAAATCTCCTACAATATTTGTAGAATCATGCATTTATATTGGCAGCAATATAGACAAAGTTGGAGGGACAGACAATGGTATCAAAATAAGAATACAGAAGAAGAGAGGACCTTTTTCCATTATGAAATATAAGGAAATCAAAAGAAATCAAGTCCAACCCAAAAATAAAAATCTTCAAGTCAAATATCTAGTCAGTTCTATTGTATGGCTGTGAAACATGGAGAACAGCAAAAATAGCAACCAATATTTTACAGACTTTCATAACTCGGGGTTTGAATATGATAGAAATGTTGAAATGGTATGACAAGGTCATTAATGCGGAACAGATGACAAGTGCCATAGAAGTGCCTTAGATGTGCCACTAGAACAAGAGATGACAAGTGCCATAGAAGTGCCATAGAAGTGCCAGTAGAACAAGAGATGAGAAGAAGACGCTGGTGATGAATTGGACACACACATAGGAAACCTGTTAATAGCACTACTGTCACAGATGAAAATAGTGCAGCAGTAATCATCCACTTTTGCCCCTCCCCATCTAGAGTATACTTTTGCTACATGAACGAAGGATTCACCAGTTTAATTAACACGGGGGCCATCTGGCAATCAAGCCCTATGTGAAACAGAGAGCGAAGCGCGGAGCATGGCGTAATAGATTCTTTGATCAGGGGAACACACGATATTCAGTGAGACGGACCTTGGATTGTAAAACTTTCAGGTGAAAATTGCGTAGCTGATTTTCGGCAAGGCGGAGATGATGAAAGTCAAGAGGTGGTAAAATTACCTTTGATTCAAGAAATCGAACGGCAAATTGGCTCGGGTCTGGCAGTGGTATGACTTTCGCATTAAAGAACGATAGTACGGAACATATCAATATATACCATGTCTCTCCGATATCCATGATCAGTTGCCAGAAATCTATCTGAATTCACTAGCTCGTTATTTTAAGATTTCTCGTACAGAGAGAAAATTAATAGATTCCGTGGAGTATTTCATTTTTCTGATTGCGGTAATTTATATACTAGATTTGAAGTGATTTAGTGTGTTTAAAGTTTTCAATATATATTTCACTGAGATTTTCTGTGCTAATTAAATAACTTGTAGCTAACTTTTCAGCCGTAAAGTAAATTGAATTACTCGCTATTTTTCCAGTAAAAGATGTTTTAAATTGACTAGTACATAAATTAAATAACTGTCTACTGACGGCATATATTATTTACTTTTGTCCATTTTATGTAATTTTTTTAAAGGACTAGTGCTCATATCACGCGTTAACAGAATGATAGGATAAGCTAGACACGTGTGTTTTATATCTAATTTATAATAGAGTGGTGTAGAGGTCCTATTTTTAACACGTGTTAGATATGATATTGATAATTTGATTAAATGTTTATATGTTCTTTTCCTAAAATATAGGCTGATCAAACCTGAGTACTAGCGGCTTGTTTTCTTATGGCCATATGAACTTATGATCATACGAACTTATAATATTATAAGCATCCAAGAATATTTAATATTGATGAGCTTCTTTCTGTGACCTGTGCGGTCCAATTTTCCTCATTTTCCTGAGAGAAACCAGAATAGAACCATTGAATTACAATATTAACTTGGCCAGAACTATTACCAGATTTACTTATATATATATATATATATAGATTATGCAACAGCTTGATCTCCATATAACTGTGCCCAAGCTCGCGCCTGGAGAGGACACTCCAGCTTCACCCTATAGGTGTCGGCAAAACACGGGAAGTAGCAGTTACCGGTTATAAGCATTTTGCCCAATTGGCGTAGGGCATGGCGCCAGGGGCTACTTCCGACAGTGGGAGAGGTTCTAGGATCTCACTGGAAAGCTACCGCCCGCTTCAAGCTGGGCAGCCCCCAGTCAATAAGGTGTTGTCCCGCCACTGTCTGCTTTCCCCATTGGGTGCATGGGGATTAGGGTCAAACCCGAACTGTGGACAGAAAATTTTGCACCAAGCAATTATCGAAAAAATAGAAATAAGCAAACTCTCAGATTGGGATGCTGGAACGTCCGAACTATGTTGACTGGACTATCCGAAAACCTACAGGATGTAAACGATGTAAGGAAGACAGCCATAATTAATGATGAGCTTAAACGACTTCAGGTGGATATAGCTGCACTTCAGGAAACGCTCCTTGCGGGCTCTGGAACGGTGAGCGAGAAGGACTACACATTTTATTGGCAAGGGAAAGATCTTAATAAAGCTAGAGAACACGGAGTAGGTTTTGCGGTCAAAAAATCGCTAACTAAAATGGTTGAACCAGGCGAGAATGGATCAGAACGCCTGTTAACGCTCCGCCTGCAAACTAGCACAGGTCCCATCACCCTTGTCAGTGTGTATGCTCCTACTCTGTACTCTGCCTCAGAAGCTAAAGATGAGTTCTACGAGAATCTAACAGCAATTATCAAAAGCATACCTAGGCAAGAACAGCTTGTTCTCCTTGGTGACTTTAATGCTAGAGTGGGTGCCGATAATGTTTCATGGCCTTCATGTCTGGGCAGGTTTGGTATTGGCAAGATGAATGAAAATGGACAACGGCTCTTAGAGTTGTGCCTCCACCATGACCTCTGCGTGACCAACACCTACTTTCAGACAAAACCCCAGCATAAGGTGTCATGGAGACACCCACGATCCAAGCACTGGCACCAACTTGACCTGATTCTCGTCAGAAGGCCACTTCTCAGGTCTGTGCTCTCCACGCGCTCGTACCATAGTGCAGACTGTGATACAGATCACTCCTTGGTTTGCTGCAAAATCAGAGCACAACCAAGAAAACTCTATCGTGTCAGACATGAAGGGAAACCACGCATTGATACCAGCAAGATGTCAGACCCTTTCATGATCGCTCAATTCACTGCGACCTTTGAGAAAGTGCTCAGTAGCCCTCAGCATGGTGATACTATTACAGAGAACTGGGAGCATCTACGGAACACCATTCAAAGTACTGCACTTGCCACCTTTGGTAAGAAAACAGCAAAGTCAAATGACTGGTTTGATGCTTCATCAGATGTGATGGCACCTGTCATTGAAGCTAAGCGCAGTGCTATGAATGAATACAAACGTTCACCGAGTGCCAGAACCCTACAGATCCTGAGGGCTACGAGAAGCAAAGTTCAACAAACTGCTCGACGCTGTGCAAATGACTACTGGCTCCAGCTCAGTGAGAGCATCCAGATCGCATCGCAAACAGGCAACATTAGACAAATGTATGACGGTATAAAGAAAGCACTTGGCCCCCATAAAAGTAAGACGGCACCGCTAAAAACCATCAGCGGAGAGAAGCTAACCGATAAGGGTAAGCAGATGGAGAGGTGGGTCGAGCACTACTCTGAGCTTTACGCTAGAGACAATACCGTTACGCCTGCAGCCCTTGATGGTGTCAACAGTCTGCCAACTATGGAGGAGCTGGATGCCGAACCAACATTAGAGGAACTCAGCAAGGCCATTGATAGCTTGGCCTCTGGCAAAGCACCAGGCAGTGATGGGATTCCTTCTGATTTAATCAAATGCTGTAAGAGCACGCTATTACATCCCCTGCATAGGATGCTGTGCCAGTGCTGGGAAGAGACAACTATTCCTCAAGACATGCGAGATGCCAAGATTGTAACACTGTATAAAAATAAAGGAGACAGAAGTGATTGCAATAACTACAGAGGCATCTCTCTTCTTAGTATTGTTGGTAAGGTTTTTGCCAAAGTCATCTTAATGCGACTACACAAGTTAGCTGAGCGCATATATCCAGAGTCACAGTGTGGATTCCGAGCTGGCAGATCAACAACAGACATGATCTTCTCTCTCCGCCAGCTTCAGGAAAAATCAAGAGAGCAGAAAAGACCATTAAATATCGCCTTTATAGACCTCACAAAAGCATTCGACCTGGTTAGTAGGGATGGACTCTTTAAAATCCTCCTGAAAATAGGCTGCCCTTCTAAAATGCTGGAAATGATAAAGTCATTCCATGACGGCATGAAGGGAACAGTCCAATATGCTGGAAGCACGTCACAGCCCTTTGATATACGAAGTGGCGTTAAACAAGGCTGTGTTCTGGCTCCGACCCTCTTCGGAATCTTCTTTGCCTTACTCTTGAAACATGCATTCAGAGATGCAACTGAAGGAATATGCCTTCACACTAGGTCAGATGGCCGTCTGTTTAATCTTTCAAGGCTGAAGGCAAAAACAAAAATCAGAAGGGTCACTATAAGAGACTTGTTGTTCGCTGATGATGCTGCAGTCGTCACTCAAAGCCAACAGGAGCTTCAGAGCCTGATGAATTGCTTCACTAAAGCATGCAAGGACTTTGGCCTCACAATAAGTCTAAAGAAAACGAATGTGCTGAGTCATGATGTGGGTGCTGCACCAGTTATCACTATCGATAACTATGAATTGGCAGTGGTGCACCACTTCACATACCTAGGGTCTACCATCAATGACAAACTCTCACTGGATACAGAAATCGACAGCCGCATTGGCAAAGCTGCAGCTACCTTTGCCCGCCTCACATCGCGTGTTTGGGGAAACTCTAAACTCACAATGAAGGCCAAAGCTGCGGTATATAATGCCTGCGTCACCAGCACACTCCTATATGGCAGCGAGACCTGGACGACCTATGCTAAGCAAGAAAGAAGGCTCAATACCTTCCATTTGCGGTGTCTACGCCGCATCCTCGGCATCTCGTGGAAAGATAAAGTGACAAATGTCGAGGTGTTGTCACGTGCTGGCCTTCAAAGTATGTATACGCTTCTTAGACAGCGCAGACTTCGCTGGCTTGGCCATGTTCGCCGCATGGAAGATGGTCGCATCCCAAAAGATATCTTCTACGGACAATTAGCAGATGGCAAGAGAACAGTTGGGCGACCACAGCTGAGGTTCAAAGATGTGTGCAAGAGAGATATGAGGGCACTGGACATGGATCCAGCAACATGGGAGGATGAAGCTGCCGATCGCATTAAGTGGCGATGCTATTTACGGCGCCACCTCAGATTGGGCGAAGAGAGGCTCACACAAGAAGCAGAGGTGAGGAGAAAACGTCGAAAGGAGCACCAGGAAAATAAGCAGCTGAGGGCTGTCACCTCAGGGGCGCATTCCCATAGTCAGTTATGACTGAAGGGGCTATTATATATATAGATATAGATATATCCCTTCAGCCAACTGTGGCAATATATTGTCAGCAACATTTGTGTAACTTAAACCTAGCGTTTCAGCCACCTGAGGCTAAACATCCTAGGGACTGTATATGTTCTATTTATTCTACATCGGCGATCACCATGCATGAACCTTACTCCAACCAACTGAAGGCATAGATAACTTACTGTATCCAGTACAAATTTAACACCGACTCTAGCGACTCCTGTGAAATTTGCAGTCAGTAACTACGGAGAGTCTGGGGCTGGATTTGGTAAACTTAAATTTGACACTAAATATATATATTACTTATTAGTGTATTTCCTTGGAATGCCTGCGACAACTACTGGGGTAAGTGCATCTGAAAGTGGCCACTGCGTGTATGTGAATTGAATGAACAGAGAAAGAAACTTATGTCTTTTGTTAACATCATATACTTATATGGTTTCTTCTTTCTTTTTTTTTATCTCAATTATCTGATTAGTCACGGGATAGTTTACATCAGGAACCTATTCTTTTCCCACACTGACTATTTCATAACTTATTGTTAACCTTTGATCTTTTGGGTTAATTAACCTCTGTTGGGATCGTCCTTTCTTTTCCTTTACCAGAGGGGAGAACCTATTTGATTAATTTTCATTTTGTCTGTAAACCATGATCTCTTGATGCATATGATTTATGTCGTGATTTTCTATTTATAATAAACTTTATTAAAACTTTAGTTATCGTGTCGGTCAACCCTTATCCACTATATGAAATTCATAGTTTGTTTTCACGTTCGTGCGTATTTGTCACAGAATTGTGTGCATTTGAGTGCAGTGTAACTTGTTTTTTCGTACAAGGAGAGAAAGTGCGTCTGATTTAAAGTTGGTCGTCCAGATAGGTTGGATTAGATAAATTATTCTATCCAGAGACTGTCCTTTCTCTTACACGATCACCTCGTGATAAAACTATATCTTAACCCTTACTTTCACATTGTCATCACTATCACCTCTGCTCAGACAGGGTTATAAACATATATTACCTATCTGTTAAATTATACACGACAACTACCCAGCAGTCCTCATTCTGGAATCCCTGTGCTAAACGAGCACCAAGTCTTATCGCTCTCTTTCCCATCATCTCTCATTTCTTTCATTTTCAACCACCTTTGCTTTTTCATCGGTGTTAAAGTAATCTTTTAATCACGACTGGGCTTTAAACTGTAATCTTTATTACTTGCGACTTGTATCTAAAGTGTAACTTAACGCTCGTTTGATTCAGGTTCCCATCTTTTTAAACACATCTGGTTTAATCATAATCTTGGTCTCGAGGCATAATTGCCTTTTGACATTTCTGCCCTGCAATACAATTTTCAGCGTTTTAAAAATTAAAATATTAACAACTTCAGACAGGATCAATTAATATTATCATCACAATCAGAAACTTAGCACACACAAGTACATTTACTCATAGTAATTCACGTACATAGAGAGAGAGAGAGAGAGAGAGAGAGAGAGAGGTCAAGCAATAAAGCTACTTAATATAAAAAAATCAATTTAAAATGAAAATATTACAATGATAGTTAAATGCTCGTGGAAACGTTGAAATAACTGAAACAGAATTGTCGTTAAATGTGTGTACAAGATTTCATGACACGTGAATGCAGATGTCTTTAGAATGTGGTGTAATTATCTGTTTTGATAGACTTGGATAGGGAATTCCATGCTAAACCACCTGCATAACTAAAACAACTTTGGAAGAGGTCAGTTCGAGGTTTTGCAAGGTCCAAAAGTAGGTCGCCACGTATAAAATATGAGCAGAACTTATAGCGAAAGAACATTTGCAAGTATGAAGGTGTTCTGCCGTGTAAAATTTGATGCACAAACAGGAGATCTTGGAAGAGGAAGAATTTTTTAACAGGAAGAACATTCAGCTGTGAAAATAGCTGAGCACTGGGAATGTTATCATTCAGGCAAATAAGTCGTAGCGCTCTTTTATGTAGGGATTCTAGGCGTTTCAAAAACGACAAGCCACAGCGACTCCAGATATTTGAGCAATAAGAAAGGTGACTTTGAATATGTGCAAAATAGAATATAAGTCTAGAGTGCGGACATAAAATAATGTTTGATTTTTGAGAGTTGAAACAATTTTTGTGAGATCTTATTTCCGATGAAATAGACATGTGACTTCCAGCTTAGAGACTGGTCGATGACCACACCCAACAGGCTGTGGTCCGTAACTTGCTTAATACGTTCTCCGTCTAGAGATAAAGATAACGTATTTGGTTGACAGTGCAGAATCTTTTGGCGGGTTGAGATAATCAAAGATTGAGTTTTGTTTTTATTAATGGACATTCTATTAATAATACACCAAGCTTGTACAATGTCCAGGTGATGCTGTAAAAGAGAGTGAACAGTGTTAATGTCTGTGCCAGCCACTGTTACTGTGGTATCATCAGCAAACATAAGACAATCGTCATGTGGCAATGACAGGGCAGGTCATTGATGAAGATGCTGAAGAGTAAGGGTCCTAGTATCGAGCCATGCGGGACACCCATTGTAGTGGTGTATGATTTAGAGAGCACATTATTGTATAAGACTCGTTGTGTTCTGTGTAGTGAAATTGACAGAGATACAACGGTAAAATACCTCCAAAGATAACATGTAAGGATAAAAACATAATGCGTAGGCTGCTGATAGTACATGATCGCCCAGACCGAGGGTCATCACCCTCCATAAAAATTGACTTGCTAGACAGGAGGGGAACGGCGGATAAAAAGGAAAAAATATGACTGGAAAGATTGCGTGAGACTAGAAAGGCTAAGGAGACGCAATTGGGGGGGAAACGGAGAAAAGTCACGTTTCCCAAGTTGACATAAAGTAAGGAACTCGACAGAAGGGACCTTGGATATGTTACGCCACAGTCATTTATTGGTCGCTTTTGCGATACCAAGCCTTTGATTTGAATTCAGCGGCAGAACGCAGATGTTTGGAATATTACAAAAATTAAAAAGTAACTTTTTCGTAATATTAATGTTAGGAATATAAAAATTAGCTGGCCGGATGGCCCATTCTGAGCAGTGAACTAATATGTTCTTAATTTTACAGACGGATAGATAATATTGAAGATAATGACAAAAGACAGTGTTGTTCACATCAGCGACAGACTGTATGGAATAAAAAGTGTCGCTATTTGCACAAAAAAAACACGACCTTGAGACGCAGGTGTTCAAATCTACTTAGTAGGGAAGCGAAGGGACATTGGTGGGAGCTGTGTCTAAATATAACTTTTAACGACAAAATTTTGGAGGGGAGAGAAGGTTGGTTCAAAAATCAAGTACGTTTTTGAAAAAAAAAACAAGTAGAGACGGACAGACTAACAGATAAACATCCATACTTGACTGAAGCATGACTGAAATGACTTTAGGGTAGGAAATTTGAATTTGAAATAAACCTAGGCAGTGATTGGCCACAGACAATCATTTTATCGGCGCTCAGACGAGAAGTGGGGCCATTCCTCAATAGTTGTTCGATGATAGACACAGTATTTTAAAGTGTGGTGATTTCCAAATGAAAGAAAGTGAAATAAGTTCAGGGACGCCATACTATAGCCAGCAGCTCAGCTGAGTTTTGCTAGCATTTCTGTGTTCTTTATTCATAATCTGGTAAGATTGAAATTATTTCTTTGTATATTTTGAATATTGTTTAATGTTCGAGTGATTTGATACTGCCATATCATAATCTAGCCTTACAAACAAGTAGGGATTTGCTCTAGACCCCCCGCCCAAGTCAGGGTCTAGGGACCAACAATATATATAAACTCCAGCAAGGGTTAGGAAAGACAGATCAAGTGTTGAGAATAATGAAACATATTACCTATCCACTTTTAGGGAAGGAAACTAATAAATATTTTTCAGAATCTATAGTCTGGGAGGACCTATCTGATGTAAAACCACCATGGTAAATGTGCTGTTTGGTCAGAGAGATCTGACCTGTCTGTATGATGTGGTTGTTGTGTCCGTGTTGTGTCCAGACGTGGGTAGAGAATAGAATTTTGACACATAGCCAATACTTTGATTGCAGAGCTGTGAGTTTCAGTTGTCAACAAGGCGGTGTCCATTCAGTTGGTGATTTTACTCGAGTGTATCTGTGCAGTACGTTGTGACAGAGACCACTATTATTGCCCGCCAGCACGGAGAGGTGGGACCACCAGATTTCAGCACCAGAGCTACATATGCAAGTTGAGTGAGCCTCTGGTCTGCTGGAAGTTCACCAACGCCTTTTAGTTACTAATACCCCATAAAATTCCTGTAATTTACTGGACACTGTGTAGTCAATATAGACAGGTGTGATGAGGCCACCCCAACAGCACAAGCATTAACTATCCTCCCAAGTAGATGACTACTAGAACATTTTAATAAAACTAACTAGTCTAGTACTTATATATGTACACTCTTGCATTTATTATGTAACATTCCATGCATTTCTTTCATAATTTTTAAATCCTTTTTTTTAAAAAAAGTTCTGGTCAACATAAAACTTGATCCAGAACAAATAAATGTAATATAATTCTATCAAAAATTTTACACTCTTGAGTTAGTTCAGTGTATTATAATATTTGTTAAATATTATTAGTCTGCTTAAATATCTGTGGGTGTATCCATAACTATCACACCACATTACATATCATTACCCTAGACATTTTACATAGCTACATTCATTAAGAAAAAAAAAATTGAGTGTGAGGTCGTAGTGGTAGCAAGAAAGGCCTTCTGACAATTCACAACTACATTTTATCTCAGGAGCCTTCACAGCTGGCCTCATACATTACATTTAGTAATATCACCATCATACAATACCATCAAACCCACTACATTGACGGTTACGGGTTGAATGATGAATATATATATATATTAATATATATATTGTATATATTATATATATATAGCTTATATATATAGCAACGATATATATATTATGTAAATATTTATATAAGGTCGATATATATATATATCCATTTACGAGGGAAGGTAAAAAAGTAATGCCTCGTAATTTTTAATTTCATTCAATAGGCAAGAAAACAGATAAAATTCACATTGAAATGTAGCCCCAAGTTTGAACTTCAAAAATTTATTACTCAATGTAGTCTCCGTTATTTGTTACAGTTTTTGTCCATCTTCTCACAAGGGCATGTATCCCCGCACGGTAAAAATTTGTGTTTTTTTTTCCTAAACCACTGGCGTACGGCGCGTTTAAGGGTCTCGATGTCCTCAAAGTGATGTCCGCGAAGATCTTCTTTCAGTGGTCCAAACAGATGGAAGTCAGAAGGTGCAAGATCGGGACTGTAAGGGGGGTGTGGTAATAATGTCCAGCCAAATTCTGCAATCGCATCAATGGTGCGTTTAGCGGTGTGTGGCGTGGCATTATCGTGAAACAGTAGTGCAGTTCTCTGATCTTTTAATGGGTAAAGTCGCCGAAGACGACCTCTAAGCTTCTTCAAAGTTTCAATGTAACGGTCTGCATTCACCGTGTTTCCCTGTTCCAAGAAGTCGAGAAGAATCACACCCTTCTCATCCCAAACACGGAGGCCATGACTTTCCCTACAGATGGTGAACTTTTGAACTTCTTTCTTGTCGGCGATGTTGTGTGATGCCATTCCATTGACTGCCTCTTGGATTCTGGTTCAAAAAAATGAACCCAAGTCTCATCACCTGTCACAATATTCGATAAAAACTCTTCTCCTTCAGTTTCGTAACGGTACAGGATGTTGATGGCTATGGTTTTCCTTGTTTCTTTATGTCTGTCTGTCAACATTCTTTTTTCGCAGTTGATATTAGAATGCCAGATTTCGGTAATCTTAGTCAACAAGGATTGACAAGAGTGTTTGGGTCGAAATCCAGATTGGTTTTCATGTATAAGATTGTAGCTGTTCAGTGAAGAAAGAATATGTTTATACATGTGTCGTTCAAGAGGCTTAGTTATGACTGATAGTAGGGAAATCGGCCGGTAGTTTGTGACGACATTAATATCACCTTTTTTAGGTACTGGTACCACTAAGCCTCTTTTCAGTCGTTGAGGAAACACTTTCTTTGTGAGGCACAGATTGTAAATGTAAGTGAGTGAGTCGCATACAACAGGCTCTGCAATCTGAAGTATCCTCGAAGATATTCCATCTTCACCGCACGATTTCTTCTGAGGTAATGATTTAATTAAAATAGAGACCTCCGAGATTGACAGTAAAGGTAATTCAGGAAGGTGGGCTTCGTTTAACCTCGATTGAACGAAATCAGAAAAATAGCAGTACAATTCAGTTGCTGATGATTTATCCCGGATGTTCGTGCGATCGACGAGAAGAACTGGCAAAATTCATCAGCATTAATGTTTGTAGCTTGCTGTCGGAGGTTATGCCGGCGTACATTTGAGAGATGGTTAATAGCGCTCCAGATTATAGATGAGCTCCGGCCGTCGTCAATAATGGATCTGAGGTGCTGTCTTTTAGATTTCCTTAAAATGTCCTGCGCTAAGTTTTTATATTTTCTATAGCTTGCATGGTCTCCAATCTTCTTGAAATAGTCTCGCTGTTGCCTAGTTTTCAGGTATTCCAAAGTTATCCATGGAGGCATAATTCTTGACTTGACACGTTTTATACGTTTGTTAAGAACTGAAGTGAGTGCTGTCAGCCATATTTCTAGGGCTTCAGTCGGGTCAGATACTCCATAGATATTATCAAAAGACAAGAACTTGGAGCTATCAAAGTTCTTGAATATTCGTGCTAGTACAACCTGGTGACAGAGTTTAGGAATTTGAACTCCCTTTTTGGTCCATTTGCAACATATGAGGTTGTGATCGCTTAGACCACATACGGGAACGCAGACTTCAATGATGTGAGCAGTGTTAGTAACATACAGATGATCTATGCAGGTTGATGACTTGTCTGTGACACGGGTTGGTAGCGATATCAACTGGTTCAGGTTGTACAGGGCATACAAATTATCCCAATTAACGTTTCGCTTCAAGGCATCCATATTGAAGTCTCCCATTATTAATAGTTCCAAAGAAGTTATCCAGACTTTGTCCATCATGTCCGAGAACTGATCTAGCCATTCTATTCTGTCATCCGGATTGCGGTATAAAAAGCCAATTAATATAGAGGTAGTGTGTGGGAGTCGGACTTCCAGCCACATCCATTCAACTTCAGGACATTCGAGATCACAGCGTCTTATAGCTTTGATGCTTGTGTGCACATAGGCAGCCACATCAGTTTCAAACCTAATTGATGGATCCCGACGGAAAATTTCATAATTTGCAAAGTGCAGTTCTTGGTTAGAAATGTGTTCATTAAGTTTAGTTTCTGTTACACCAAAAATATGAAAGTATGCATTGTTATTATAGAGTATGGAAGTAATTTCAGCCAATTTACTCACATTGTAGAGATGACAAACATTCAGATGTCCCAACCTGAGTCCCTGACGATTTGGGTATTCCGTAGTGATTGTGGGAGCCATATTTTGTGAAATTGATGATCACTAAAATTTCATTGATAACAGGGCTGTTGAAAGTATAAATTTGGTAGATTAGGACGGGAAGGATGATGCATGGGGTAGAATGTGGTTGCAGGATATTCATGTGTTCTTGTTGTGGGATCGGAGTATGCTGACCAGTATGATCTCCCGGCAGAAGGTAAATAGTCCAAGATTCTTTGTTGTAGCAAGAAATTAGAAAAGGTTGGGCACAGATGTTGATACATAGGAAGATGGTACAAATGCGGTGACGGGGGGTAGGCTTCTTGTGTCTGTGACATTGATGGTTGGAGGTAATCAGGACATGAAGACTGAGTTTGTTGAGTTGCTTCGTTTGTACACTTTTGAGGATAGAGTCTATCACATCGTTCCTGTTGAGTAAGTGCAGAAAACATAGGTGGTTGTTGCTGTAGGGAGACATTACAAGCTGTTCCCTGCACTTCGCGATTTATAAGAACAGGTGTGATTTGATGTTCCTGCTTATGAGATGATGTTGAGTGGGTGTTGTTAGAAGTAGTTAGTAATGGTGGAAAGTCAAGGTCATAATTACTATCCGAGAAGCAGGTATTCACTGTTGATAGATGACTGGTTGGATCTTGGGATACTGTTGTGTAGCTGACTCCTTTATAGGTGCGTTCTGGGTACTTGATATTTGTTGCCAGCTTGCTGATTCCTTCAGTAGATAAGGCAATATCACCGTTGTAAAGATGTTTTTTAGGGGCTCCTGATTTCGCAAAGAAGTACGAGGAGTGATCAATGAATTTATAGTTGTGTCTGACACAGTGCTTCTTAAGTTTAGAATTGTTGACATCAATGGATTTGCGGTAATGGGCTCTGACTGGAGGAATAATGGACGAGAAGTAGATTTTCGCATTAGGGAATAACGAATGGAATTTTGATGTGATTTGGTTTAGATCAGCTTGGGACATTTCAATATCTTTGAGCGAGTCTGATAGACCTATATGAGTAGTTACTTTGGTGACAGTGGGATCAGACGGAAAACGTTTAAGGGGTGACAGCAAGTCCTGAGTGGATGCCAAGTTCTTGAAGCGAATAGTGACCGAGTCCATATCGTTTGTTAACAATTTAGATTTTTGTAATTCCTTGACATTCTGGTCCCCGAAAATAAGGTGCTTCCTTTTATTCTGAATCCTTGTGTTGGAGCCTGTGATAGGACGTGCCCGTTATTGTGTTACCTGTGTGCTTGTCGTGAAATGACGTCTGTTTCACATCACGAATTCTAATAACTCTGGTCCTACGGCGCGCCATACATTGTAAAAAGATATGATACACCGACCAATGAAAACGCTTTTTTGGTCCTGTGTTTACAACTGCTGGGAAAATAAAGATGGCCAGACCCTATTTTGCGTAACATGATTAACTTCGGAATTTTGCTACAGCAGTATAGAAGAAGTACCTCTTGGCAGAGGTTATCAAAACAATATTAGGGATGTTACTCTACCCGTAAGTAGTAATACTTTTACTAATACTATTATAGGACAGGATAAATCTTAGGTTAAATGCATTCGAAGCTTCAGATTGGCCTAAGTTTAGCTCTTTAAACTATGCGTAACAGAAAATGCGAGTAGCAATCAAAATAATTATTATATAGATATGTAAAGCCTAATTAGAAGTATAAGGTAAACTTTAATTGACTAAAATCGCATCAGGAATAACGGAGATAATTAAAAAGTAGTTTTCCTACATTGTACAAAAGGCCAAACGATACCAACATTTTAGGATAGTTATTGCTTTCCTAGGGGGATTCCATCTCGTACATCCGAGGTCAGACTATAAATAGACTTGCCTAACAAACTTCGGTCAGTCACGATTTGAAAAACACAGAGAGCGGGGAAAGCAGAGCATATATTAATGCCAGCGTTTGCCTTCTGCAGTTGTTAGCAGGCCTTATTCAACCAATGAGGGCTAGTCTGTGTGTGTACCTGAGGGTAAGAACGAATATATATATATATATATATATATATATATATATATATATATATATATATATATATATATATATATATATATATATATATATATATATATATATATATATATATATATATATATATATATATATATACTACTACTCGTCAAAAGTCAAGGGCCACCCTATTATTTTCAATACACTTTTATATAAGCGCATAGAATGATTAAATGAAGGAAGTTTTTAGTAAAAATGGGTGCAATATCTTCCTCTGACAGTCCTCTATGCATGTTAAGCATAAAAACAACTCACCAACAACCATGGTGATCACGTGCAATTTGGTTTCTTCTTCTTCTTCTTCCGTCCTTAGCCAGAGACCGACCAAGCAGTCAGAGGCCATCACGCCTTGTGGCGTCTTAAGGGCAACAGCAGATTGATTTTCTCTGTTGTAGTTTCCCATCACGCCTAGCGGCGTCTTTAGGGCAACAACAAATAGATCCATCTGCCGTTGTTTCCGTAATCGGTGTGACAAGCCAACGGGTGATCAGCCCATTGGGCGCAATTTGGTTTGCTGACCATAAATTCACATTTTTAATCTGTTTTTTTTTCAAACTTCCGTACAACCAAACAGGTGAAGTAATCGTGCTGATTGACATTCCACGTGCAATGGCGACTTTTTGTGAACAGAGTTCACTCTTAATTTGTTTTACAATCAGCAGACTTAGGGTAGTTTCATCACTTGCAAAAACCATGCCACCGAGAAAAAGTCTTGACACCTTACAAAGAATGAGGGCTATAGCGTGGGTTGAAAGTGGTTTATCTGTCCGTGAGGTTGCTAGACGGCTTGCAGTGTCACACTCTACTATCCAAAGAATTTTGGAGAGATTTCAGGCCACAGGAAGTGTGGAGGATCGCCACCGGCCAGGTCGCCCTAGATGCACCAAAAGATATGACCGGTACCTCTTGTTGTCAGCCCTGCGCCATCGAACAGTGACTTGTTCCACTCTAAGATGTCAGCTGAGACAAACTGTGAACGTTAATGTCAGTCAAAGCACCATTCGCAGACGTTTACACAAATTTGGACTGGCTGCTCGATGTCCTGCAGTCAGAATCCCTCTTACTCCTGCTCATCGCAGAGCCCGTGGTGTCGAGAGCACATCCGATGGACAAGGCAACAATGGAGTCAAGTTCTCTTCAATGATGAATCTCGCTTCACTGTGTCATTCAATGATGGCAGGATTCGAATTTGGAGACGACCAGGAGAGCGATTTACTGATGACACAATTCGAGAGGTGGATCGTTATGGTAGGGGTTCTGTCATGGTCTGGGGAGGCTTCTACAGACACGGCAGGACCCCACTCTACATCATCCAAGGCAACTTGACCGGCCCAAGATACCAGAACGAAATCTTGAGACCAATTGTTCAGCCTGCTCTTTAGGCCATAGGTGATAATGCCATCCTCCAAGATGATAACGCTCGACCCCATCGAGCTCGTGTGGTGAATGAGTTTATTCAGCAACATGGGATCATCAGGATGACGTGGCCAGCTCATTCACCTGACCTTTCTCCGATTGAGCACCTCTGGGATGTCCTTGGTCGAAGATTATCAACAGATCACCCCCTGCCAATGGATGTTGCACAGCTGACTGCATTTCTGCTTCAGGAATGGCAAGCTGTTCCTCAGGATACTCTTCGGACCCTTGTGGACTCGATGCGTCTACGCTGTCTTGAATGCCTTGCTGCAAACGGTGGTCATACCCGATTTTGAAATGTCTATTTGTCCAATATCTATTGTGTGACTTTTGAAAAGGTGGGTGACACACTTCACAGCTTCATTGCGTTTGAATGTGTGTTTCCATTTCTTTACGTGACATGTCAATTTGGTATTCAATAAATGCCGTTTTGACTGATACCAATTACGTTTATATCAGATTTGTTTTATGGTTTCAACCAAGGTTTTTCTAAGTGGCCCTTGACTTTTGACGAGTAGTATATATATATATATATATATATATATATATATATATATATATATATATATATATATATATATATATATATATATATATATATATATATATATATATATATATATATATATATATATATATATATATATATATCTTCTTCTTCTTCTTCTTCCTTCCTTAGCCACCGACCGTCAAAGCAGTCAGTGGCCATTACGCCTAGTGGCGTCTTAGGGCAACAGCAGATAGGTTTTCTTTGCCATTGTTTCCCATCACGCCTAGTGGCGTCTTTAGGGCAATGGCAAATCAACCCATTTGCTGTTGTTTCCGTAATCGAAGTGACTGGCAAACGGGTGATCAGCCCGTTGTGATATATATATATAATTGTGTGTAATTATATTGATTAATCCAACTGTGCGATACGATGTGTATAAGATGTGTTATGAATGGACTGTGTCTTCTGATGAAACTTACAGGCTCACGTGTACTTCTAGAGGCAAAGCCCACCTTCGGAGATATTTAATATATTGAGACAGATGGCTAATTGTGTCTGTAAGTTGGGAAAGGTATTTAAAGAAGTATTTCTTGAATAGAATGAGACACCTATCGGGAACATAAAGAAGGATGAGAGGGATTGATTCACAGTATCGTTTGACATATTATTTAATAGTTTTACTCACAACCAAATTATTGTATGGAGGCGAATCATGGGAAAATGCTTATAATTAAGAAGGTAGAAGTAAATTGTGATCACTTAGAATTAAAACGATTGTTGATAACTATGCTATACCTGGTGCATCTGCTAGCACGCTTATCTGAAACTGTCTATCGTCCCCATCTGTGTCATAAGAGGGGTATGGATAGAAAAATACAGGGATTGCGTTTGAATTCATTGCAGGTTTAATCCTTTAACAAAAGTCTCAAAATCAGAAGAGGCTGCTCTTACACAAGTTGCAACGAATGCAGTGCCAGTTGATGATAGCAGGCCCGTCATCACGTTCTTCTTCTTCTTCTTCCTCGTTCGCCTTCAGACTTCCACATTTATGATTCTAATAAAGGCAGTAGTCAACTCAAGGCTCCCAACATCTCCAAACAGTTTTTCGTTGACAGAAGTTCGTAACTACTGGAATGAGTTCATCTGAATTTCATATCCAGCATATAAGGGAGCCATCTGCAGTGACTAAGATAAGTTGCTTAATGCAACTGTACAGCTTATCCAGATTCAATAAAGACGTATACGCTTCAGTTTGTGATGACAAAACTAGTAGAGTGTTTCTATAAACTTATAGTAATAATAATAAACAATCCTACAAGTAAATGATCAAGCAAGTGAAAGTTGTCTACAAGATGATAGACATTTTGACCCAAGAGAAAAACATTTGTTAACTATTATTATTTATTTAATGTTGTAAAATATTTGAGTTTAACACTTTTCAAACAGAAAAGAGAAACTGTTTAATTAAATTGTAAATATACACCAGAAGACTTTCTTAGATTCTTTAAGTTGAATTATAGTTCTTGTTGGTGAATATCGTAGTTATATAAATTACCCCTAGCAGAGTCAGAAACATATTAAATACCATAATCACAGAGGCGGATCAGGAGAGATAGCAGTTAGGGACTCAGAGTACTACATCACCATCTTCTCTGGGAACTTACATAGCTTGACCCTACCTTTGTGTCTATTCGCCCTTACTCTCTTCAGAGAAGGGGGTATTACTGATAAGACCAGACTCTTATCTGGCACTATCCTGGTATCATCTGATACACCTTTATGTCCAGGATATCTTATTCTTTATAACATCTCAAACCTCTCGCGACAGTGCTCTGATTACCGGATTTCTGATAATAACGCACGCTGTGAGTTATTCGTCTTGGCGGAGAGTACCGATTTGAAATTGTTACAGGGATTCTGCAAACATTATCTGCATTGTCTGTAATTAATTTCGGAGAATCCAGGACACTTTCTCGGCTGTGATGGAGTTTTAGTTGCGTAATGGTTTGCTGGGTTTCGTTGCTAGTGTTTTTCAGATTTTTGACACAGTTTGTCCGTTTTCTCCGGTGGTGTACAAAGCTCTACCGTATACTGCTGGCTTTTTTCATAGCTACTTTTAAGTACCGTATGTTCTGCCTGAAGCTTCTCATACGACTGTCTGAGGCTGTTCAGCTCTGCTCTAAGTGAATCTATCTCAGACATAATACTTGTAAATAAATCATGATGAAATGCTACTTATAAGGGTTGTGGTGATGTTGGTACTGGACCGCTAACAACAAATTCAGTGAGTGAATGGTGATCTGCCTCTGTGATTCCATATTCTGTTTCTGCTGTAACTGGTGTTTTCAGCCCAGTTTGAGATAACGTGTCGCGTTCATCAATACATGGCATATGTAGTTTTACATTTTTGTCAACGGGTGTCTGACAACGCGAAGATATGTCTGGTAAGTTGGGAAGAGCTAAGTTGGGTGATATGACCTGTCGACTGACTCCAGCAGTGGTTGCAGTTATCCATAATTTGTTTAAATCTTTCTGTATCCAATTTTTCACAGCAGTCTCTGATAGAGATGACTAGTGTGTGTATGTGTCGAAACAATGCTTCGAAACAGCATCAAGTCCGAAAGATCCGACACACAGCCTGCTTGTTGTTTCGACACAGTTTCAGTTCCTGTCTGCCTCGCTGTTTTGCAGAGACACACTGTCTCACTGTCTCACCTTCCGTGGGCCTTTGTAAAATTTGAATCAACCGTTCGGAACATTAGTATGGAATATCAAACATGTCATATTTTTCAGGGATGTGTTATGATGACTTGATTTTACAAGTGATATTATTTTTGCTGAGAAGTTATAGACACTGGAAATTGTGTCAGTGCTGCAGTTGTCAATGTTTTAGGCACTATGTTAAAGTTGAAAGTGTCCGTGTGTTCGTATAAATGTAATGGACACTTTATTAGCTCTGCTGATATCTGTGTACTCGGTGTGGATTTGAATCATTGTCTACCAAAACTAGCTTACTCTAGTTTGATATCATGTGTTATTATTACTGTTATTATTATTGTTGTTTTTTAATATTATTTTCACATATACTGCAGCTATCATCATATCTCCGTTTTATTTCATCATAATGAAGACTTGTGTAAAAATATTGAATTGTGGTCACACGAAATGCCATAGATTTTCACACACGACAGTAGCGCGCAAGTAAAAACAGTTCATGTATAGTAATGTATACTGTCTATTAGAGACTTCTTTCTCCCCGATAGGAGCAATAGTGCCGTTGTGCCGTTGTGTCGACACACTGTTTCGACACAGTTTAAATCACTGAGCCGACTGTCTCGAAACAGCGGAGTGTGTCGATTTGCCCACCTCTAGTCTCTGAACCTTGAATCATGTTTTTGTTAGAAGTGTTGTAAAAATGGAGGAAAACATCTTCAGTGGAAATAAAATCTTCCACATATGCACCGCTAGCATCCTTTCTTGATTCAATATGTGCATTCGATTCACAGTACATCTTTGAAAGACTTCTCAGTGCCTCATACTCAAGCAATGTGGAGAAATTTAGTATGGCACACTGCCTGTTGTTTTTATAAGTTATATTCAATGAAGGCGTGTACAGGGTGTTATCTTTAGGGATCTTGGTCGTTTACTTCACCGCTCTTGTCACGTTTAATGTGTAATTTTTTTGTTTTTTGGTTTTAGGACGAATAGTTGTGACCGAGCTCACGTGTGCCATTGTTCCTGATAATTAGCTATAATGTGACATGTGAGTTATTCTAGCTGACCAATCAGCAAACACCGGGCAGTCGTGCAAAAACTGACAGGCAACGAGAAGGAAAATTGGTCGCGAATAGCCCACCCACTTTTAGACTGACAGGGGACAAGAGAGATCCAAGGTCTGAGCCACAAGATAGATGCCTCGCTATTGGTTTAGAGGCGGAATTTCACGTCACAGGCAAGAATTTGGAACATATGGGCGATTTAAGAATATAATGTACTGCGGAATTCATCAGAGATCAGTACAGTTTCAGTACAGCGTGGTGTACCTAACCTTATTAGACGTGTTAGTTCCTGTGTGAATATTGAAATTCATATATCTGGAATTTATAGTGTTCTTAAAGAAATTCGCGAAAGGGAAAAAGGGAGTTAGCGAATCTTTTGAAAACTATTAATAATTTTCCTTAGTCTTAAAGTTAAGATTTACTTTTGCACTTAGCATCATAGCTAAATGTGCGGAAGACAGTTTTCAATTAATTATTCTCGTAAATGATTAATTAAATCAAAAGATTTTCATCTAAGATGATAGGAGGTAATTGATAGTTCATACTTCACCTCCATCTAAATTGATAGATGATCATTTTACATATATCATAAGCATTTCATGTCACACATAATTAGAGAATTGAACTCATTAGCGAGGAGTAGTATAAAAGAAAGTCAACCATTGATATTAAGTGTGAACACTTACGAAGACTTTTGTGTGTCTTCAGTCCAACAGAAGTCTGAGTCGACATATTACATGTTGAACGTCTACCCAGAAAGAAACTAGCAAAGTGTACGTCTGGATAGCAGAATTCACCTTTAGAACATCCTTAACTTCCTCAGTTAAGAAGGAAGAATTCTCACCCACGTTTACAAGGTGGTCGCAGCATTTTATTCACCTTTTATCAAGAGTGCATTTTGGGAATCAAGATTCCATATTTACAAGTTGATTACATATTCAAATATCCAGTTCAACTCACTCACAAAAGCGCATTTTGAGAATCAAGATTCTATATTTACAAGTTGATTCTCATATTTATACCAAGTGCCACGCACTCTAAAGCGCATTTTATGAAGTAGACTCTATACGTCTGTATTACATTTCATTTCGTGACAATCTCAAGTCTGGCCAGTACCCTTCGGAGACTAGACAACAGACATTATTTCATACAAAATTGTCAAACAAACGTGCCATACATTGTAAGAAATGCTAGATACACAGACCAATCAGAACGCTCCGTTATGCCGTGTTTACTACAGCCTTGTATAAATAAAATGGAAGTTCAAATATGTGCAAACAAGTATCGAAGGACAATTAACTACATCGTTATGAAAGAAGTACCACCTGGAAGAGGCTACCAAAACGATATTAGGGATGTTGCTCTACCCGTAAGTACTAATACTTTTACAAATAGTGATATAGGACGGGAGAGATCTCTAGTTGAATGCTTCGAAGCCTCAGGTTAGTCCATTATTTAGCTGTGTAATGTACGCATATAATAAAATGCATTTAGGAATGAAAAAGGTTGTTACTAGAAATATGTAGAATAATATAGGGCGTATTTTAAACTTTAGAGGAATAAAATCGCTCCAGGAATAACTTAGATAAATAAAATCTCAGTTTTCCTGATTTGCACGATAGGGAAAATTTACCAATATTTTCTGAACACAAAACACATTCGTTGGGGAACCACCTCGGACGCTCGAGGTCACCCTATATATAGTGCGTGTCTAACAGAATCAGGTCAGTCACAAGATTTGAAAGCGACAGCGAACGGCAAAAGAAAGCAAGTGTTAGTGGAAGCGATTTGCCTTCTGTACTTGAAAGCAGACCTTAAACATCCATTAATAGCTCGTCTGTGTGTGTACCTGAGGGTAAGATCGAATATATATATATATATAGATATATATATATATATATATATATATATATATATATATATATATATATATATATATGTATATATGTATATAATTATGTGTATTTCTAGTGATTAATCCACCTGTACGATAGGAAGTGTGTAGATGTGTTAGAAAATTACAGTGTGTTGCTGGTGAACTTACAGGCTTGTGTGTAATTCTGGAGGCAAAGCCAGCCTTGGGAAATATTTAAAATAATTGAGAATGATGGCCAAAGTGTGTCTGTAAATTTGGAAATGTATTTAAGGAAGTATTTCTTAATGGAATGAGACACATGCCAGGAACATAAGAAAGGATGAAAGTAATTGGATTACTGTATAGTTTGATATATTACTTAGTAGTTTTATTCACGACCAAATTATTGTAGGGAGGCGGATCATGGGAAACGGATTATAAATAAGGATGTAGAAGAAATTTATGATCACTGTGAACTGAATTGATTGTTGCTACTATATTATATCTTGTGTATCTGCTAGCACTCTGTCTGAAACTGTCTATCATCCCCATCTGTGTCATAGAGGGATATTGATAGAGAAATACAGGGATTGCATTTAACTTCGTTTCAGGTTTTATCATGTAAACCTAACAAATATTCAAGAGGCGTCTCTTACTGAGGTTACGACGGATGCAGTGCCGGTCTATGTCAGAGGGCCAGACATCTCGTGTACACCACTTGGAAGAATTTCAGCACATATTTCTATCCAATATCAGAGGGAGCCATCTTCAGTGACTCAGATAAGTTGCCCACAAAGGCAACTGTACAGCATATCCCAGTTCACCAAACATAAAATAAAACATTTTATGATGACTATAGCAGTGTAGATTTTCAATCAGAACTGTGAAATTAACAAATATTACTTAATCAGAGAGAGATCAACCAAGCAAGACTTTCTCCATAGTGATAGACATCTTAATTCAGTGAAAGACTTTGTTGAACATTTTATTATTTATTTAATGTTGTAATATGATTTCTTTTAAAATTTTTCAAACAGAAAAGAGTAAATGTACAAATGAATTGTAAATATTTACCAGCAGACTTACTTAAATTATTTAAGTTAAGTTACAGTCCTTGTTGGTGAATTTAATTAAATAATTACCCGAGCAGAGTTAATAACAATAATAACTACCATATTAACAGAGGAGGATCTAGAGAGGTAGCACATAAGGACTCAGAGTACTACATTACCATCTTCTCTGGGAACTTATACAGCTTGACCCTACCTTTGTTGTCTATACACCCTTACTCTTTTCAGAGAAGGGAGTATTACTGATAAAACCAGACTCTTATCTGGCACTATCCTGGTATCATCTGATACACCTTTATGTCCAGGATATCATATTAAATTCTATAACCATCTACCCTCTCGCGACACAAATGACAACTTTTTATCAACGCTACAGAGATATTGTCAACATTGAAGGACTGTATATCGTCAACGTTCTCAGTGCCACAAGTTTACATCAGAACTCCTCGTCTTAGAGATAACCAACTCAACATAACTTATAACTGCCTGGGACATTCTGTGCATGCATTTGAATCATCTTACTCGGGAGAAGCATTTAGAGACACATGGACTGTGTAGATTACTCATCATTTTGGTAACAAGCATCATATCACATCATCATTTCGCTTCACATAGGTTCATTCTTCTATTTAACTAACTACAATATTAATATCTCATCTGTGTATTTTTGTGTGAATCGTCTTTCACCATCATCACGTTCTTATTACTACTAACCCTATATGTGTAGGTATTTAATTAATAAACCCAATAATCGTTGGTCATTATCTAGTTCGTTAATGCATCACTCGTGCTGTCGGTGTTAATTTTTGGGTAAAGTTCTACATTCAGATGAGGTTGGGGGCTCTTTCTGTTACGGGATCTAAAGGTAGAAAGCAGTGTCCAGTGGAAAGCATTCGCATTCTCTACTTCTTGCCCTTATCTCGATTAGGTCTCTATTCTTTCTTAACGAGCCAATTTCTGGAGACCTTCATAATATTTCATAAGCTATTTCCGGCGAAAACTACTGTCGTAGTTGCCCCAATATACACCATACGATAAATCCCTAAGGGAAGAGAGGCGGAGATAGACAGAAACACACACGGAGAAGAGAGCTAGAGACAAAACTGAAAATAATGAGGAAGACAGAAAGACTTTGAGCTGATGTTACGTGACAGGAAGACATAGAAAGACCTTGAGCTGATGATACGTGACAGGAAGACATAGAAAGACCTTGAGCTGATGATACGTGACAGGAAGACATAGAAAGACCTTGAGCTGATGATTGTGGTGGGTTTAGATGTTAAGAAGAATGGTGTGCGTATAGTTGTACTTGAGTGAGATCAACTGTGAAGGTCTCTGAGGTAAACAATGGACAACTGTGTTACAGAGTACCTTTCTTGTTACCACCCTACGATCTCACTCTAAGTTATATTCTTTATTGACTAGCGTGACTGAAAGCTACATAAAGTGTCTAGGGTATTGTAAGAGTGTTGTTAAAGAATCTCAATACAAAAACATATACAAACATATACTAATTACTATGATAAACTCAACTAACTCCAGCTGTTAAATTTTATATTTAAAATTTCTTTTGTTAAACTTTATTGGTCCTGAGCCTAAAGTTGTTTTGGTCAGGACTACAGTTCAATGAGAATCAATTTAGATGGATAGATATATTTACAAATATATATAAAGATATTTACATACAACAGACAATATGTCCATAGTACATTGTTACAAATTTTCAAGTTGATGTTAATCACTCTATTTAACTACTGGTACTGAGAGGCAGGGTGGGGATTTACATCATCCCACCGTTCTTTTGTTTCACTAGAATTGTTTATGTGAGTCTTTTGGAGGAACGTTTTTGTCTATACATGAGATTTTTCTTTAGTCGTGATAAGTTGTCCCAGGCCAGATATTGCACTTATCTGGATCCTGGAATCACAGCAGTTGTAGTTGGTTTGGCCAAACACTTCAGTCTCCTCTGGTCTTGAACTTCTCTAATACCAGCAGGTACCAGAGACTCTTATAAATCGTGCTGAATTTCTCTATCATCGAGTACCAGCACCAGACAAGTGCCAGCAGGAACCCCTGTCAATGCAAGTTATGGTTCTGTCTTAATATCAAACTAATTCCTCCTAATTTACATGCAAACATACATTCAATACAAAAGAACATGGTCAGCTCTCTCTGACAACCCTGCTTCTCCACTTTAGTTTGATGGAACAAATGGTACCAGTTTTCTTTTCTCTTCCCTAATGGATGCTACGCCTCTGTCATTCCTGCAGTAATCTTTTCCATGCAATAAGATAGGTGTAATGTTCCTGGATGACCATCATATATATAGTCCTGTAGTTTTAAACTTCTTATATAGTCCCTTATATGATGGATCAACATCTAGGCCATGCCTAAGTCTGCCATGGAACCATTTAATTACAATCTTTTACATGGCCTTTTCTTTTTTCACTCAACCTTTTTTTAATTAAAAAGTCAATAAAATCAATCTTACCACATATCAAGGTGGAGCCGCGGTGGCATAGTGGTTAGTGCACTGGCTTCCTAGCGCAGTGGTCTATGGTTCGATCCCCAGATGAGGCGGAAAAATTTTTAGGCCACAAACGGCTCCTGGGTCGACCCAGCCCCAAATGGGTACCAGAGCTACTCTGGGAAGGTTAAGGCGGCCGGCGTGATGCCGACCACATCACCCCTCGTGTGCCGACGGTCAAGATAATATGGGCCTAACACCATATTCCCAAGATGCCTCAATGGGCGTGTAACGGGTTCCTTTTTTTTTACATATCAAGGAAATATAAACAAGTAACGATGAATTAGGCAATAGAATATGGCACACTTTCATCACTGCCTCTGTTCAGACTGCTTTCTGTTGTTAGTTATTTTAAAACAAAGCACAAGTCTGCTCATCGCTGCTTGCTCCTCTGAATATTTTGGAAAAATGGCAGCGAGCAGCCTACTTTTCCTATCATGTAAAGACGCTTTGGCCAATGAGACCAAGCATCTCTTTTTTTGAATGAAACCTTTAAAAAAAAATATCTCAAACCTCTATGTGTTACTATTACCAACTAGATTTGTATATTTAGGTTAGCCAATAATATTTCGGCTTCCTTCAAATTTCATCCAATCCCTTTCATCGTACTATCTTAGCCTTTCTTTCACCTAATTTTTTCCCCCAAAAATATGCTATCCAATCTAAGCAGACATGATTTGACCTGACAGTATCTCCGATTCTCTATGTATTATTATCAATATTTGATTGTTTAATGGACTATTTAGATAACTAACAACATATTCTTGGTCAGCAAGTCTTCAGGTACACGAATATATGATTTTTATGGGGCTAAGTGGCTTGGTTAAAAATTCTATCTTTTTTCCATGTTAGTTGTTTATTTTTAAACTACCTCCTGTTCAATTCTTTTTCCATGTACTTTCAAGCTAAATACGAGAGTCTTTCGTAATACACGAGAATTACGTCATTCGCAACAAGAGCTAAGCGTGTTTTCCTGACCGTAGTGTCCACATTTTCCAACGTTTACATCGTAATTTGAAAACCGCCTAAGGCAAGGCTAGCAAGTAAGTTTTATTTTTAGAAACAATGTGAGACGTGATTTGCGTTGGTTATCTATCCGTGCCCCTCATCTCTACAATGTATTTTAGGCAAATACTTAATTGAACTTGGAAAAGTGGTACGTTTGTCTCAAGGACGAATTTGAAAAATAGGGTACCCTTTTTGGTTCGGCCAAGGCGTTATCAAATAATACGCTGAAGGCGTAGGCGACGACTACGATTCTCGCCGAAAATTTGTAGTACTATCCTATCTTTGACTTTATGCACTATACTGTTATAATCTAATTTAGATATTGTATTTAGAAGTTCACCACATATCTCCCCACTTAGAACAGACTATCATATGTCAGTTCCAACTTCTAAATACACATAGATAAATTTACTACCTATGCCTGGTGACTACTCTAATGTGCGTCGTACGGATGTCTGGTTAAAAAATCTGCACCTACATTGGTTTTTATTATTATTATTTATTATTATTCCTTTGACCGCCGACCGACTAAGCAGTCTTCGGCCATAACACCTTGCGGCGTCATTAGGGCAACAAGAAATCGTCCTTGTTCCGTCACACCTAGCGGCGTATATTGGTACAACAGACTTTTAATTGTTGTTTCTGTGATCAATGTGACAAGCAAGCTCTTTTTAGATCAATCCCTCAGTGCCCCGAACTTAGCTCATGTGGCATACTCCTGTCGCTATAAAGGACATGACCAACCCATGTCTCCCAGACGCCCGTCCAGCCAAAATCCTTTCGGGACCGAAGGTCCTCGAAAAAGGGCAGTCTGGCACAGACACAGTTCCCACTCACTGCCTCCACTGCGCTGGGAGGACCCGGCAACCGGGACCACACACAGCCTTGAGAGGACAAAGATCGCCTTGAATAACATTGGTTTTGCCTGGAATATATTCTATGGTTGTTGCGCATATTACATACACATATTCTTTTGTATGGAATTATGCGACACACGGATTACTTCGTCTATTTAATATGGAAAATAGATAGTTGTATTTATTTGTGTACGAAAATGCTTCCCTTGGTAAAGCTAGATAATCCATGATTGATTTATACGTTTGATTATATGGATGATCTCTCTTGATATTGATTTGGCGTATGAATAATTGAATTCATGTTAGTTCTTGTTTGTTAGGGCCGGAAAATAGATTAATTTTGCTTAGAATGTCTATGGCCTGAATTCATATGTATTACTTGTCCCGTGCAAGAAGATTCAGTTTTATATTGTATATCTTTGTATGTTCAGGTCGGACTATATTCTTTGTGCCGGAATCTGGCGCAGGTATTCGTAGTCCTACTGGGTTGTAGAGAGTTCCGAAGAGGCCGGTCGAAATGGCCGTATGTGTGATTTTCTAGGGCTGGTCCTGTTATGATTAAAAAGTGATTTGTGGATGATTTTTTCCATAAGGATGGGAATGTCTCTGCGAGAGTATTGTGTCAGAGCTCCTTCTCATGTACTTTATTATGTTTAAATTCGGACTCCAGGTAAAGCCAGACCCTCTTTTCTTTGATGACCTTCTTTTTGGTTAGGTTTAGATGACAACCTAGTTCGAACGTCGTTGGTCGTCCATATGCACAGTTGAAGATGACAGGTTCCACTAGTATTCCTATATTCCATGAGATAATCTTATGAATATGGAGCTGGGTGGAAAACTCTATGAAGTTTTACATAAATTCAAATGTTGAATTAACTTTGGCTTTATTATTATCCTTCTGTTGGGCGAGTGAGCGAAAACTCAAAGAAGGTGGCCATCTTTGAAGTACTGTCATTATGGATGCATGCCACTGAAATTCTATGTGAACAGAATCTAACTCTTATTATCAGACAGTGGATCGGACATCTTACCAATCAAAGATCTCCGTTATTATGAAATAACATTATTATTGTCAAGAAAAGGTTTAGCAACGAACCGCTATTACTATTCATGTATGTACATTTTACTGAGTCCCCGACGACAGACAACTAGTGTCACCTACTGGTCGTCCCATAATATTCTGCTATTTCATATGCTGCCTGAATACACTACTGATGTTGCTACTCATTTAATGCAATATGATGATGTCCTGTCAACCATCTACTTCAAATGCCCATTGATTTGCTGTGTGAACTTTACTCATGACTGTATGTTTTGTTCAAGTGTGCGTCCAATTAAACAGTATGTAACGACTACAGCAGTCTGCATTGGTGACTTATCGTAATGAGTGAATGAGTGCCTTATATTGGTCAACACACGAACAGTCCACCATTCGCCTAACTCATACTTCACACTCACACTCCATATTTGCATAACCCTGCGTCGGTTGAGTTGACCTTTGCTCCCCCTGGAGCCTCCATCATATTCACCACTGGTTTGCGTAAGGAGAATGAAAGCAGTACTTTACAGCATGCCTGGTAACACTGCAGAAATACGTTACACCTGCACTTTACAATGGTAAACTGGTATGGCTGTAGGAGCAACGACCAACGTAATAATCTAGCATTTTCATGCCTTGCTTGTGACAGACACAGGAGTGGTTTATGATCTGTTTGGATCTTAAATGATTTACCATAGAGATAAATCTGGAACTTTTTTATAGCCAATATGACAGCTAAATATTCTTTTTCACTTGTTGAATATTTTTGTTCTGCTGAGTTCAACTTACGGCTAGCATAAGCTACTGGGGTTAATTCCCCGTCAAGTGAAGTTGACCTTTGTAATATAGCTGCACCTAAACCTATATTACTAGCATCCGTTCTCACAATGAATTCTTGACTCAAGTCAGGTAATTTCAAAATAGGCCTGCTTGTGAGCTTTTCCTTCAACTCTTGGTAGGCTAATTCACACTGCGCTGACCAAGTAATTCTATCAGGATTTCCTTTGCGCGTTAAATCAGTCAATGGAGCACATATGGAGTTAAAGTTTTTAATATACTTTTGGTAGAAACCACATAATGAGACAAAAGATCGCACATCTTTCTTTGTCTGTGGTCTTGGTGCTCTTTTCAACTTCTCCAAGTTCTTGGGGTCAGGGGTCATGTTTCCCTGATGTACTGTGTGTCCCAAGAATTCCAGCTCTTTACATCCAACACAGCATTTCGTCGGTCTAGCTGTCAAATTTGTCTCTCTAAGTCGATTAAACAACATATCCAGAGAGTTAATGTGTTCCTCAAATGTTTCAGTCGCTATGAGAATATCATCCATGAAGTTGGTGATGCATGGATTATTCAGGGGATCCAGTAATTTTCTCATCATCCTCGAAAACACACTCGGTGCATTTTCAGCCCGAATGGCAACATGTTAAATTCATAATGTCCTTCCGAGGTGCTAAAGGCTAAATAAGGTCTAACCTCTGGCTTTACTGGAATCTGATAGTAGCCTTTGCTCAGATCCACTTTAGAGAAATATTTAGCTTTATTCAGCCTGGCAAACAGCTGATTTGTATCAGGTAATGGATCCACCTGACCTTCTGTGACAGCATTCAGTTTCCTGTAATCTATACACAGTCTGTGTTCTCCAGAGGGTTTTCTTAACAGAACCACACTGGAGCTGTAAGGAGATTCACTGTGCGAGATAATTCCTTCTCTCAACAGATAATCTATCTCCTCCTTCAAAGCTTTTTCCTTAGCGAACGGAATCGAATAGGCTCTCATACAGATTGGTGTTGGGTCTATGAGTTTCATATCATACTCTAATAAATTTGTATGCCCCGGTCGGTCCGTTAACACATCTGTATGATCATTCAGAACCTGTTGAACTCTCTCCCTCTGATTTTCCGTTAAGTGCGTACTGATTTTTACCTGTGCAGCGGTCTCACAGGGATGTAAAGGATATTCATGAGAGGTGAGTGGTTCCTTTTTCATTTCCATTGCAACAGACAAGGTCAGTAGATGTGTCTCCTCCTGGTTTTCTCTATCCAGATATTTTTTCAGGAGATTCACATGATAGATTTTCTCTTTCCCCTTCTTATCTATCTTATAATTTGTTCTAGACACCTTCTCTAGAACTGTATATGGACCTTGCCATCCAATTTGCAATTTTTTATGGCTACCGGGCAGTAGAAGAAGCACCTTCTCTCCCACAGCCAATTCTCTGTCCTTCGCTTTCTTATTGTAATAGGCAGCATGCTTTTTCCTGGCTTGTCTCAAATTTTCATTGGCAAGTTTCCAGCCAGTTTTAAGACGAGTGGTCAGCTCGTTCACATATTGATATGATGAGGTAATATTTTCTTCTGCCTGTTCATCGGTCCATGTCCTTAACAAGGCTACATATGGACCTTTAATATTTTTGATCTATTTTTCCAGGCACCGGTATGGTCTCTTCCATTAGAAGCCTTATAGTGAGGACTTTTCTTCCTAGAATCATCACTCACAAATCGACCACTACCAATTTTTTTTTGAGGTTTTCTCCCCACTTTAAATTCCTTGTGAGAGATCTTCTCTCTCTTTTATCTTCACCCAGTTCACATAATTCCGACCGAGGGATTGTCGGCTTATTCTGGGGTAAAACATCTCTTTGTACTCGTCGCATAGTGGCCATTGTAAAACATTCGAGTGAAGACTGTCTGTGAAAAGGGGGTTCCCATTCCCCTCTGTCCACTTTATTATAATTATTTTTCTTTCCAGGCCTACGTTTGCCCCGTGGCGTGTCTAGGTCCTGATCAATTTTCCCACTTGTGGGTGTTCCCTCATGTAATATGCCACATGCTTCTACAAAATTCTCAATGTCAACCATTTCATCGGGCCAATAATAATTTTGAGCAACCTTTTGGATGAAGGTACCTATTTTCTCATGGTCCCCATCTTTCCCAACATGTAAGCTCCTTATTATCTCTGCCCTATACTTTTTAGGAAGTACCAGCTGTCCCTGACCATGGTATCCAGTTCCGGCCTTCCTATATATCAGTTTGTTCTTCATATAGAAGTCTCCCTTGCCTGGAGGTGTATGACATTTGAACAATTTCTTAAAACAAGGCTTGAGGGTCTTATCATCAGCCTGTGCCTTCCTCATCTCATCTGGAGGGGTATTTATCGGATTATCCTCCTCCTTTTTAGACTGTGATCTGGTCTGAAGCGTGGCCATGATCACAGGTCTCCTTTTACACACTTCGGTGTTATGGTTGTCCATCCGACAATTTTTACACCACCTCTTTCCTTGGTTAAAAGATTTTCTTTCATCATATTTCCTTTCATTGAATTGTGGGGTTTTATTTTTATAGTCATTGCGTGGCCTATCAAACTGGTGCTTACCTTTGTTCTGTTCTCTATGGTCAAGCCTATTAAAGTTTTGAGATGCCTTAAAATTGTCTACCTGTTTCTTTTTATTACTAACTACCTCTGCTTGGGCTGCCTGATACCTCTCAGCGACATTGAGTAACTCACCCAGCCTCTCTGCACCTTGTTCCATGAGAAACTTTCTCAGGTCTGGAGCCATGGACTCTCTTAGCTGCTCAATAAGGATCATTTCCTTAAGATCTTGGGTTTTCCCCAGAGCAGTCCATTTCTCCAAGTAGGTCTCTAACCGTGCAGAGAACTGGTGATAGATCTCACCCGACAGTAGTTTGGCATTCCTAAATTTTTTTCTATAAAATTCTCCGTTCTTTTCATATCTTTATAAAAGAGCCTACTTTAACATGTCATAATTGTCTTGGTCATCTCTGCTCATCTTGGCAAAAACTTCATAAGCCGTTCCCCTAAGACCCTGGGATAACTTGAGGCTCCACATCTCTCTCTCTAACCCATATGTAGTAGCCAAAAGCTCAAATCTACTTAAATACCCTTCTATGTCATCATCTTTCTCAACAAAATGGTCTACATGAAAACCCATAGCTGAGGTTGAGGCGCCCTGACTAGCAGTGGCATCTGAGGCAAAGGAGCTGGCACCATTTTCAGGAGCATGGCCTTGAAATTTCAACTCTCTTAGTCGTAGCTCATGCTCCCTCTGTAATCTCTTCTCCTCCTTTTCTGCTTCCCTCTCTGCAGCTTGTCTCTTCTCTTCTCTTTCTGCAGCTAATCTCTTTTCTTCTCTTTCTGCAGCTAATCTCTTTTCTTCTCTTTCTGTAGCTTGTCTTCTTTCCTCTGCTTCTCTTTCAGCAGCCTGTCTCTTTTCTTCGGCCTCCAACTTCTTCTCTTCATACTGGAGCCTTTTAATCTCTTCCTCCCTATCTGCCTCCAATGCCTTAGCCTCCTTGTCAGCCTCAATCTGCACCCTCTTAAGTTCTTTGTCAGCCTCAATTTGTAACTGTAATTTTCTTTCTTCTGCTAACTTCCTATCCTCCCATTCAATATACTTGTCGCATTCTGAAATTACATATTGAACTAGCTCTGGTCCATCCATGCCCATCTCTTTAGCAGTCTGCACAGCGGCAGATCTGAACTTGGCTAAATCAGCCATTCTAACTCAAGCAGGTCTAATCAGGTTCTAAGACAATCTTAAACTTAACTAAAATAAATCATCATCATCAGTTGCCATCTCCACAACGAAGGTTGGCTGTAATGGATCTCCAACGTCTTCTGTCTCTTGTCTTGATGGTGCACTCTGATAGACTCTTTCCTGTCCATCTCTTGATATTGTCTTCCCACTTATAGCGCTGTCTTCCCCTTGCACGTTTGCCTTCAACTCTCCCTTCTGTTATGGTCTTCTGTAAGGTGTTATGCCTTTTTATGTGGCCAAAGTATTTTAGCTGCCGAACTTTGACCTCCCTCATTAGTTCTCTTTTCATACCTAGATTTTCTAGGACCTCCTTATTTGTTTTCATCTCTTTCCATGAGATACGCCCCATTCTTCTATATATCCACATTCAAGAGCCTCAATTCTTTCTTCCAAATGCTTATTCATCGTCCATGTTTCTGCACCATACAGAAATGCAGAATATATATAACACTTTATGATTCTCAGTTTTAATTTGTGAGATAACTGTTTGGATGTCAGTATATGTTTCATGTTGTTGAATGTAGCTTTGGCCATTCCTATTCTCTTCTTGATTTCTGTTTCACATCTGCCATCTTCTGTTATTATATGACAGAGATATACGTAGCTCTTGACTTGTTCCAGGATTTCCCCATTTACGCTTATCTTTAATTTGGGTTTATCGTCTGTTTTGCTAATTATCATAGTTTTTGTTTTCTCAATATTAATGTCGAGTCCACATTCATGACTTATACTGTTCACTTGCTTCACTAGTTCTTGTAACTCCTGTTCGCTTTCAGCTAACAACACGGTATCATCTGCATATCTAAGGTTGTTTATTGACCTTCCACTGATGTTCAGTCCTGGTATTTCCTGTATCTATTTGAAAATTTTTTCGGTGTATAAATTAAATAGGCAGGGGGACAGCACACAACCTTGTCTGACACCTCTTTTTATGTCTATGTATGGTGAATAATTCCTTCCAGATCTTACTGTGGCAGTTTGCTCCCAATAAAGGTTACTGAGTATTCTTATATCTTTTCCATCAATACCTATGTCTTCGAGGCATTCAATTATTTTCTCATGATGGACTCTGTCAAAAGCCTTCTTATAGTCAATGAAGCACATATACATACTTTTTTGGACCTCTGTATGTTTTTCTGCTAATATTCTTAGGCAAAATATTGCCTCTCTTGTTCCACTGTTCCGTCTAAAACCAAATTGTTCTTCCTGGATTTCGCTGTCTACTTTACTTTTTATTCTTTCCTGTATGATTTTGAGCAGTATCTTAATTGCATGACTCATCAGGCTGATTGTTCTGAAGTCTGAACATTCTGTTGCATTTGGTTTTTGTGGGCAATGTTATAAAAACTGATGTCTTCATGTCGTGTGGTATATATCCTGTATTGTATACATCGTTGCATATTTCTGTGATTGTATCTATACCAAAGCTCTCCAGAGCTTCTATCATTTCAATTTTTATGTTATCCATGCCTGCTGATTTTCCTTTTTGTATCATATGAATGGCATTCTCTACTTCTGATCTGAGAATGTTTGGGTCTTCATTAGAATCTGGTGATGGTTTTTTACCTCTGTTGTCCTCGAATAATTCTTTTACGTATTCTGCCCATCTGTTTGATATGTCTTTCTCATCAAGTAATATTACACCATTTTTGTTCTTGATACAGCTTCCTCCTTGTGCAAACCGTGACCGATTTGATAATTTCCTTATTTCTTCATGCATATCTCTTGTCCAGTGCTTTGCTTCCAAGTCTTCTATTTCCTTGCATTTTGTTTCTATCCACCGTTCTTTTGCTTCTCTACACATAGTACGTATGTCATTGTCTATTGTTTTATATTCTGGAGTGTTTTTTGCTTTCTTTCTTTCGGCCATTTTATTCAAGATGTCATCTGTCATCCAAATTTGATTTTTCTTAGACTCCTTTTTAGGTAAATTTGCATTTGCTGATTGTATGCTTGTTTTTAAGCATTCCCATTTTGCAGTTGCTTTTTCTTCTGGGTTTTCTCTTCTATACTGCTCCATGCTTTCTGTCAATAACTGTTGATATTTATTTTTGACGTCGATTAAATATTTCTGTTTTATATCTGGTTGTTTCAGCGCTGATATTTCTATCTGGGGTTCCTCCTGTCTTCTGTTTCCTGCTCTTTTCAGCTTTATATTTACTTTGATGACGACTGGATTTTGATCTGAATTTATGTCGGCGCCAGGATGTGTCTTTGCACTTGTGACACTGTTCTTAAATCTATGTTTTATCATGATATATTCGATTTGATTTCGTGTTATATCTCCTGGGCTTTTCCATGTGTATAATTTCCTTGGGTGGTGTTCAAAAAAGGTGTTACATATGACCAGCTGGTTTTCTTCACAGAACTGGATAAGTCTGTCTCCTCTATCATTTCTTGTCCCTAATCCATACTGTCCTACTATTTTCTTGTATTTTCTTTTTCCTACTTTTGCATTCATATCACCCATTACTATCAACACATCTGTTGATTTGACTGGTTTAAGTGTGTGTTGTAGCTCTTCATAGTATTCTTCTATTTCTTCCTCGCTGTGATCTTTAGTTGGTGCATAAGTTTGTAAGATTGATATGTCGAATGGCTTTGCTCTCATTTTTAGTAACATCATTCTGTCATTGTGTGTCCAGTATCCACATACGTATTTTTCTAACTCCTTCTTTATCAACATTCCTACCCCTCTTTCATGTTTTTCTCCGCCTGAGTGTATAAGCGTGTACTGGTCTCTTTTTATGTAGCCTGTATCCAAAAGTCTTGCCTCTGCAACTCCCAGTATATCGAGTTTCATGTCTGTTGCTTCTAATATAAGATTGTCAAGCTTTCCTTCTCCGTTCAGAGTTCTAACATTCCATGTTCCTATTTTTAGGCTTCTCCTACTAGTTTTAGGTGGTCTTTCTCAGAATGCTCCCTTTCAACAGAATTTAAGGAACACTCGTCATTATGTACTTCCTTACTCATTAGAGGAGTTGCCTCTTCCCTGTTAATTTGTACAGTAGATTCTTCCCCAGGGGACAGAGAGTTCTCTACATATCGTTTCTTATCTTGTTGTTGTGATCCCATTACGTTCTGTAGGAAGTACGTGGTAAAGCCCCAATCTCTTCCACGGTGGCTAGCCATTGTCTTTTTCTATGTCCGACACGCCTCTAGTGCGCCACACGCTTTGCTGTTTCGCTTTGCGAGCCGTTGATCTTCTCAGATTCCTCCACCTCACTCACCGTCTCAGTCTTTGTGTACTAGGGATGGACATTCCCTTGAGTAAGATTGCTCCTACTCCACCCATGTAGTTTAGCCAGTCAGCCAAGACTGTTGCCCGGGATGTGGCCACCGCCGTACACAAGCGGTATTCGAGGAGCCATACATGAGCTAGATAAAGAGAGGAGAACCAAATAGGATCCTGACTATCCTAAAAAGGACATGGCTGTCTCTCACCGTGATATAATAATAAAATAATAATATAATAATATATATATAATATAATAATATAATATATATAATATAATAATAAAATAAATACTAACTATAATTAACTAATTACTACTGGCTGTGACAAACTATCACTGTAAATCTCCTCTTAATTATTTTTATCTTTCTTAGGGGGGTGTTCCTAACCTCTGTGACGTACGTCTAGTTCGACAAGTGAATTTTCCCTGATTTGATGGATGATTAAAGGGACGTTTAGCTTTTCATAACATTAGAACCCCTGAACATTTGTTGTAACTTTTTGGTTTCGCCAGAGCGAACCGATTCCACCGGGAATCATTTAGTAGGCGGCATGAGATCTAAAGAACCTGAGACGATCCCCGAGCAGAGAAGCTAGTTTCTCGCAGGTATTTCTCATCTCCGCGCGAACACTAAACCGCTCGCAAGACGGACCAGAGCGGTCAGAAGAAAGACACTGGGGGAGATCTCAGGAAGGACGGGCGGCATGCTATCAAAGACAGTAGTGGTCCCTGACGAGCGACGCAAGTTCCCTGCCAGTATTTTCGCATCTCCGTGCCAAACGCAGAACCGATCGCAGTGAAAGCGAACGGGGAAAGCCGAAACGAACACAGCGAACGGCGATACAGGAATCCAGGGGCGGCATATCTCTTTAGTTTGGCGGTCAGATCCCCAAAAGTCTTCTGAGATCAAAAAAGCTGTCAAGTTTCTCATGTCCTACTCATCTTGCATTTCATTCTAGATATATACAGACTACGTAGAAATACACTTTATCACTCGCTGGCCAGAACTTAACAGAAGCACTAGCTATATTTGAAATCTTGCTAGATTATCCCCTGGATTTTATACATATTGGCAGTGAATTCTATTCTGTGCAAAGCGGTAATATATATATATTGTGTAAAGTGATCAGTGGCCTAGTTCATTCATTCTATTTCACTGGATTTTGTGTTAATTTAAATCTATTAAATTAAACCATCTCAATAGTTCCAGTTGTAAATGTAATGATATACCTGCTATATTATTTCCAAAAGATAATAGATGTTAAATGCTTAAATTAACTTTTAAAGTCGCGAAGGAATTTATAATTAATAAATTTAGTTAAGTCCTATATTTATAAATAGTCTTAACGGGAAATTTATCACGCTTTAGAAGATTATTTGTTTTCGGTATATTACATGTCTTTTTTTCTTTCATACAGAGTGATCGTAACCTGTGCGATCCCAGCATTAAGAAAGCAATAAAGAAATCATCTTAAAAACTTTCCAGACATATTGATGAAACATTTTTTAAATTTAATCTTGTGGCGGTTCAATGCGACCTAGCTATCATAATTATATGAAAGAAAGCCTACCCAAGAATATTTCAAGAACAATCATCATATTAAGATTACAAATCTGTAAGATAACCTGGAAGTTGAACAGTGCCAGTAGCGATACCTGATTTACTGCCTTACTGTGAGAGAGTACATACTTTCCTGAACGGTGACGGCTTAAAGTTTTTTCCTCCCTGGATTAATAAACTTTCCGGTCAATTTCTATCATCACGCATTGAAGGAATTTTACCATAGCGGAAGATTAAAGAGACCACTTCATTTTCACCCTTGCGTCGAACTGTGTCAGTGCCATCCCATAGACTCCTTTTTATATAATAAAACACAATAACTCTTAGGCTTCAAGTCCAGCGATATAGTGGGAATAGTTGTTATCAGCCAACCTCGCTACATCTGGGGCGGGACATCGAAGTACTAGACAGTTCACATGTCAAAGTGTAATTGTTGTTTATATAATTCTATTGGATTGTCTGATGCTGCAATCGGTAAGTGTGTGAATATATGAGTGTGGATCCTCACGCGTGTGCATGAATGACAGGAAATTTAATCTTTTTTTGTAACCATTTTGTTAACTTGCTTACCCGGTAATATAATTTTCTGTATACCCTACATTGTTCCTTTAAGCGGGATAGTTGATAATTTGTTAACTCTGTTTAAAAACCCCCCTCCTTTTCATTTGCTTAGTAAAGGGAAGAACAATTGGGAAGAACAGGATTCTTTCTACCACCTATACCTAATTTTGAAACACCTCTTTCAGAGTAATTAACTTTACTGTTAGGTTAACTTACCTATGTTCCTGATAACTATCTATCTTTGGACTGGGTTTATCTTTGTCTAATAATCGGGACGGGCTTAGTCGATACCAATCTTCTTCACCCCCTCCCTACCTTGTTATTTGCATTTCTCTGTAATTTTGATAATTCTTGTTGTAAACAAATGATTTTTTTGTAGTGATTGTCTTTTTTACCTTCAATAAACAACATAAACTTAATCGTTATTGTGTCGGACTACCCAAAGCCCATAAAATTTCCCCTATTTGTTTAAGATAGTTGTATCCACGTCGTCTGTGTGTTTGGAGCACCAAATCGGTGTGAGCACAGATGTGTGTCTGGAAAACTGGCAAATAATTGTTTGACCAGGAGAGTGGAAGAGAAGATTGAGAGAAACGATTTGTCGTAAATAAGTCTGTCTTTACTCTCCTCCAGCACTCTGTGGAGCATCATATTTAATCTCTACATTTCTATCACTGAGTTTTTTTCACCATCATTCTACACTCTAAACCGGACTACTATTTCTAAGACTCTTTCTCTCAAAATAAATTTACGACAACCTCTAATAACAATAGTAATACAATCTTGAATTTATATCCTACTGCTAATTTTTATTCCTGGAGTTAGTTAATATATGCTGTATGAGATTCCTATTTCAAACATTCATCTAACTATGCCAAATTCGAATCCCGGACGAGCCCCCAATATATGTGGTGGGTTTAGATGTTAAGAAGAATGGTGTGCGTATAGTTGTACTTGAGTGAGATCAACTGTGAAGGTCTCTGAGGTAAACAATGGACAACTGTGTTACAGAGTACCTTTCTTGTTACCACCCTACGATCTCACTCTAAGTTATATTCTTTATTGACTAGCGTGACTGAAAGCTACATAAAGTGTCTAGGGTATTGTAAGAGTGTTGTTAAAGAATCTCAATACAAAAACATATACAAACATATACTAATTACTATGATAAACTCAACTAACTCCAGCTGTTAAATTTTATATTTAAAATTTCTTTTGTTAAACTTTATTGGTCCTGAGCCTAAAGTTGTTTTGGTCAGGACTACAGTTCAATGAGAATCAATTTAGATGGTTAGATATATTTACAAATATATATAAAGATATTTACATACAACAGACAATATGTCCATAGTACATTGTTACAAATTTTCAAGTTGATGTTAATCACTCTATTTAACTACTGGTACTGAGAGGCAGGGTGGGGATTTACATCATCCCACCGTTCTTTTGTTTCACTAGAATTGTTTATGTGAGTCTTTTGGAGGAACGTTTTTGTCTATACAGGAGATTTTTCTTTAGTCGTGATAAGTTGTCCCAGGCCAGATATTGCACTTATCTGGATCCTGGAATCACAGCAGTTGTAGTTGGTTTGGCCAAACACTCCAGTCTCCTCTGGTCTTGAACTTCTCTAATACCAGCAGGTACCAGAGACTCTTATAAATCGTGCTGAATTTCTCTATCATCGAGTACCAGCACCAGACAAGTGCCAGCAGGAACCCCTATCAATGCAAGTTATGGTTCTGTCTTAATATCAAACTAATTCCTCCTAATTTACATGTAAACATACATTCAATACAAAAGAACATGGTCAGCTCTCTCTGACAACCCTGCTTCTCCACTTTAGTTTGATGGAACAAATGGTACCAGTTTTCTTTTCTCTTCCCTAATGGATGCTACGCCTCTGTCATTCATGCAGTAATCTTTTCCATGCAATAAGATAGGTGTAATGTTCCTGGATGACCATCATATATATAGTCCTGTAGTTTTAAACTTCTTATATAGTCCCTTATATGATGGATCAACATCTAGGCCATGCCTAAGTCTGCCATGGAACCATTTAATTACAATCTTTTACATGGCTTTTTCTTTTTTCACACAACCTTTTTTTAATTAAAAAGTCAATAAAATCAATCTTACCACATATCAAGGAAATATAAACAAGTAACGATGAATTAGGCAATAGAATATGGCACACTTTCATCACTGCCTCTGTTCAGATTGCTTTCTGTTGTTAGTTATTTTAAAACAAAGCACAAGTCTGCTCATCGCTGCTTGCTCCTCTGAATATTTTGGAAAAATGGCAGCGAGCAGCCTACTTTTCCTATCATGTAAAAACGCTTTGGCCAATGAGACCAAGCATCTCTTTTTTTGAATGAAACCTTTTAAAAAAATATCTCAAACCTCTATGTGTTACTATTACCAACTAGATTTGTATACTTAGGTTAGCCAATAATATTTCGGCTTCCTTCAAATTTCATCCAATCCCTTTCATCGTACTATCTTAGCCTTTCTTTCACCTAATTTTTCCCGCAAAATATGCTATCCAATCTAAGCAGACATGACTTGACCTGACAGTATCTCCAATTCTCTATTTATTATTATCAATATTTGATTGTTTAATGGACTATTTAGATAACTAACAACATATTCTTGGTCAGCAAGTCTTCAGGTACACGAATATATGATTTTTATGGGGCTAAGTGGCTTGGTTAAAAATTCTATCTTTTTTCCCATGTTAGTTGTTTATTTTTAAACTACCTCCTGTTCAATTCTTTTTCCATGTACTTTCAAGCTAAATACGAGAGTCTCTCGTAATACACGAGAATTACGTCATTCGCAACAAGAGCTAAGCGTGTTTTCCTGACCGTAGTGTCCACATTTTCCAACGTTTACATCGTAATTTGAAAACCGCCTAAGGCAAGGCTAGCAAGTTAGTTTTATTTTTAGAAACAATGTGAGACGTGATTTGCGTTGGTTATCTATCCGTGCCCCTCCTATCTACAACGTATTTTAGGCAAATACTTCATTGAACTTGGAAAAGTGGTACGTTTGTCTCAAGGACGAATTTGAAAAATAGGGTACCCTTTTTGGTTCGGCCAAGGCGTTATCAAATAATACGCTGAAGGCGTAGGCGACGACTACGATTCTCGCCGAAAATTTGTAGTACTATCCTATCTTTGACTTTATGCACTATACTGTTATATTCTAATTTAGATATTGTATTTAGAAGTTCACCACAATGATACGTGAAAGGAAGACATAGAAAGACATTGAGCTGATGATACGTGACAGGAAGTCCTGGCGTGTGGTTGTTGAAGGCCTATGCTGCTTGAGGGGCTCAAAGGTAATGATAATATAAAACCGGCTTGGTCACTGCCGGTCAAAGCGTGGTATATTAAAATAAACCACGATAGGGAATTGTATGCCAGCTGTCGATCTTTGAGCCGCGGTAGCGTAGTGGTTAGTGCACTGGCTTCCTAGCTCAGTGGTCCATGGTTCGACCCCCAGTTGAGGTGGGATTTTTTTAGACCGCAAACGGCTCCGGGGTCGATCCAGCCTCATGAATTGGGTACCAGAGCAATTATGGGAAGGTTAAGGTTGCCGGCGTGATGCTGACCACATCATACCTAGTGTGCCGATGGTCATGAAAATAGGGGCCTAACACCATATTCCCAATATGCCTCAATGCGTGTGTCTGTTATGATTAAAATTCCTAACGATTGTGCCTATAATATAGTTAGCTCAACAGGGCTCCTTGTTTGTTTATTTTATACGGGGTCACTGATAAAGACGAGTGAGTGACCTTAAGCCGATATGCTTGGCTGGCTCACGTGAAACTAGAGGAGCAGAAGTGCGGGGCCTTATACGATTGTGTGCCATAGCGAGTGGACGTATGTGTTTGAGCTCCTTAGTGTTGAAATGTTTATAATGGATTTATGTTTTCACTAATACATCAAGATCTTCGGTGAGATGTTTCTAGTTATCTAGTCATCGGTATTGACAAGAAGTATAATTGCTCAGTGTCGAGTGTTAAGAGATATAAATCATATTGAGAACAGAAGGACAGCTTTCCTGACATAGACTGACTGCCTACGGTATTTCGTCTACTGCATATTATCTGCCATTATATGTTGGCCTGAACTATTGTATGTGGAGCTACGTGCAGTCTGAAATAAATTGTATATTGTCCACTTCGTCAGTTGTAAATCAAATAATTCTAAGTGGTGTTGGCTGGTTGCGGTGTCTGAGAGATTACTACCCTAGACGTCATCTTGGCCACAGGAACCATCATGTTATTAAATATTAACATTAACAATCTAAAAAGACATGTAACAGCGTCACGAGATCCTTCTTTTCCCTTCCGATCTTTAGTCAAAGAGAGAGAGAGAGAGAGAGAGAGAGAGAGAGAGAGAGAGAGAGAGAGAGAGAGAGAGAGAGAGAGAGAGAGAGAGAGAGAGAGAGAGAGAGAGTTTGAGCGTCAACGATTTGAAACGCGACAAATATACAAACATCATATCGAGTTAACACAAACAGATATTTAAACCACCCTTGCAATAGGAAATGAAAGTCTTGCGATGCCTTTTTAGCATGTGAGTCAATTGTAGCGATTTTCCCATGCCCTCGAGAAGTGCAAAGGGACATTAAATTCATATTCTATGTTGTGTTGTAATTTTACGCAAGGGGTCGCTGTCCGCTGAATTAGTGTTACCTGTCAAATTATGTGCGATTCATAGAAGGAAAGGAAATGCTTGGGTAGGCTGTAGGTCAGGGATCGGTAACCGGTCGAGCATAATCTACAGGTAGATCACCAGGAATGATTACGTAGATATTTAACTGACGGAGGGGACCAAAGAAAGAATGTTTAAACTAGGGAAATTCTGTCTTCTTCTCCGTTCGCCTTCAGACTTCTACATTAATGACTCTCATAAAGGTATTAGTCAGCTCAAGGTTCCTGACACCTCGTTCGCCTTCAGACTTCCACATTAATGACTCTAATAAAGGCAGTAGTCAGCTCAAAGTTCCTGACATCTCGTTCGCCTTCAGACTTCTACATTAATGACTCTAATAAAGGCAGTAGTCAGCTCAAAGTTCCTGACATCTCGTTCGCCTTCAGACTTCTACATTAATTACTCTAATAAAGGCAGTAGTCAGCTCAAGGTTCCTGACATCTCTAAATAGTTTTTAGTTGAGAGAAATTTCAAACTATCTTTCTCCCGCCGACATTTAAAAGCACGAATCCATATAACTTAAAGTTGCTTTTCCCTCGTTTCCAATGAAAACCCACAAACTAGGGTCCTAAAGTTCAATTCCTTCGTGAAGAGAGAGAGTTTGACTTTTCCACCGCACTGATGATGAAATGCAAGAAGGAGATCGTTCAGCAGAAATAAAAGTTACATATAGGCATTTCATATTTCATACAGTCTGAAACTTGAAAACATACATGATTGTATCAAGTAGATCTTTAGAGATCTCCAGGTTTCTACAGTAGATCCCAGCAGACCTTGGGTTGCCAACCACTGTTATAGGTCTTGCCCCCCCCCCCTCTTCCCCCCACCCCCACAAAGGTGTTAAGCTATTGTCAGTTGCACATGACGTAAAATAAAACGTATTAACCACTCAGATTATTTTCAGAAAAGAGAAACAGTTCCGCTGTTTTTTTAAAATAATTTTTGTTTAAGGTTTTATAACTTTGTTAATTGTCCAATAGCCAGACACATCAACCAGGTGGATTGCCGATTACTTCTAGATATATAAGTTGGCTGTAAATACCTAACAAGCAACCGTGGACCAAAGCGGAGGCAAAGTGAAATTATTTACTATGTGTGTAAAGCACCTTAAAAGCTTTATGACAAGACAGCCGAAGAGAAGGAGGCGCCTTATCCTCTTCCCCTCCACCAATCGTTTTGTAGGTTAGACTTTTTAATAAAAAGCTATCGGAAACTCCCGTACACAAACTAGCGGAAGGTAAGGGTAAACTACCGTCCTTGTACATTCATGAATCCTGGACATACAGTTGTGAAGAGACGATCAGCTACGCCAGCTTGCATGATAACTGAAGAAAAAAAATCTAATTCTGTTTTTATCGTCTGTTAAAACATTTGCTGAAGAAGCCTCCGCAGTTGTCTGTTCTTGCTCATCTGTAAAACTAGATTTCTGTTACCATTTTATGTCCTTGCTCTTCCTGTAGCTGCTTCATCTTTTTTATATTTTATTTCGTATCTTTTATTTTTCGTTTTTTAACTTGTTAACGGTATGTATCCATGCGCCATATGTCTATTCCGGATGATTCTGAGTGGCTGTTTTTTGTCCGGACTGAAATGGGTGCCAGTAACGTTAAACTTTTCCATTTTCAGGTCGTATCATTGTTATTCATTTTTAAACGCTTTTATTTAACTTCACTAGTATGTCACTTTCATTTCACTTTCTTTCTCTTCTATTTTTGTTCGTTTGTTCATATCGAAGGGACTTACGGTCGTAAAGTAACATTTTCACTGTTGTTTGAAAAGTAAGACCATAACCTTTTTTTGTTTACCTACTGTAATCCTGAAATTTTTTGTCTTTCACCCGTGACTCATCTGGGTCAACGCCACTGCAATTTGGACCTCCAGCAAGGACGTGACAAACCGTAGCCCTAGCTGCCTTATCTCGTTGAGCGATCGGTCCTATACGTTAACGTGACCTATCTCAGGTCTGAACGACCCTAGGCATAATATTATATTTGTGTGTGTGTGTGTGTGTTTTTTTAAGTGTACCCAGGCGTTTTTCTGTTCCTGCGGTTGTCCCTGTGCCTGGCAATATTCAAGGGGAACACGCAAACGTTAGATGGAGGATGAGGGATTGAAGGGGGGTGAGCGGGGATGTAGGACAGGTGTATATAAAACAGGGATTCTTAAACCTTTTTGCCCACATGCCTTCCCTGAGAGTGAACTTAATGTTCACATATCTCACCCTTCTCCAAAATAATCAATGAACCAATCAATTCATTAATATTTTACTACAGGGATTTTATTTATAGCCAGTTCCTCCCAGCAATCAATCAGTCAATAACCTTTAGCTCCCCGAGAAGCATAGGCCAACAAACACATGCCTAGTCCTCCTGGCCCATTGTTATCCGCTCAAGTTCTTTCCATGTTTTCCCCATCATTTTCAGCTCTGTATCCAGTTCTCTTCTCCATGTGTTTTTTTGGTCTACCTCTGCCTCTCTTTCCCTGTGGATTCCAGAACAAGGACTGCCTTGTAATGTCATCAACAGGTTTCCTGAATGTGTGTCCTATCCATCGCCAGCGTCTTCTTCTCAACTCTTGTTCCACTGGCACTTGTCTGGTTCTTGCCATCAAGTCTACATTTGTGACTTTGTCATACCATTTCAGTCCTTCTATTCTACGCAAGCACCCGTTTATAAAAGTCTGTAGTTCCTCCCATACAGACAGAAAACCGTCGGTAAGAAGAAGAATTCTAGGGGCAGTCTTGGACAACGTTGGGTGAATGTCATACCTAGAATCCAATAGATGTCTAGCCTTTGTCTTCACTGTGACGGTGTTGCCTCCCCTGCTTTGCAGTAGTGGTCCAACAGTGGCCAAAACTCAAGAGTATCTAATATGGACTTCCAATGTATCTACCTTCGCACAAGATTACTCCTGGCAGAGATGTAGATAGAAGGGTGATGACACTTCTATTACAAAGGTAGTCTTCACAAGATATTCAGAATAAGTAAGAACAATCCTGCTTTGGCTGAGTATGTTAACTCTGTAATTCTGCCGACGCTTTTGTGAAGGATTTAAGCACTTATTACTTTCAGCTCATTTAAGCTCCCACCCCTGATTTACTCAGTTTTTTTTCATAACCCTCCACTCCCAAAGGAGCATAGGCCTTCAACAAACACATGCCAAGTCCTCCTGTCACGTGCCATCATCTCAAGTTCTTTCCATGTTCTCCTCATTATTTTCACCTCTGTTTCCAACTCTCTTCTCCATGTACTTCTTGGTCTTCCTCTGCCTCTCTTGCCCTGGGGGTTCCAGAACAAGGACTGCCTTGTAATGCTATCAACAGGTTTCCTCAGTGTGTGTCCTATCCATCGCCATCGTCTTCTTCTCATTTCTTGTTCCACTGGCACTTGTCTAGTTCTTGTCATCAGTTCCACGTTGGTAACCTTGTCATACCATTTTAATCCCTCTATTCTACGCAAGCACCCATTTATGAAAGTCTGTAGCTTTTTGGTTGTTGTCTTTGTTGTTCTCCATGTCTCTGAGCCATACAATAGGACTGACTTCACATTTGAGTTGAAGATTCTTATTTTCGTGTTGGGTCCTATTTCTCTTGATCTCCATATATTTCCCAATGCAATGAAAGTTCCTCTTGCCTTTTGTATTCTTATTTTGATATCACTGTCTGTCCCTCCAACTTTGTCTATATTACTGTCAAGATATGTGTATGATTCTACATCTTGTATTGGTGTTTCTTCAAGTTCAACCCTGTTATCATTACCTGCATTTATTCGCATTATTTTTGTCTTTTGATTTACTCAGTGGAATTCTATTATTCTAGTATAGCTCTGTTTAGAGTGTGTGTAGTAATTTGACTGAGACAAACATGCAGTAACTTTAAAAGTTATCCTCACAGTCTTTAGGGAATGTGAGATATTACAAGAAGTTCAAGTGGCAGCATAAATTTGAACTTAGCTGCCAATGACGGTTTTGCTCCTTCTTATGGGTTGGTTCTTTTCACTCTGCTCACGCTCGTCTCTGATCAAGGTTGTCGGGGGTAGCTCGTTTCCCAGAAACGTCAAGGAGAGTCTACCACTTGGGTCCTGCGTCTTAAAGCTTAGGCCACGGTTCCCTTATAGTTCCAGAGATAGTACTTTCTGCTGGTACCACCAGTAACTACGGTAAAAGAATAGAACGAAACGCTTTTCTGAGTATGGCGTTTTCCACGCCATTGTTATGGGTTCTTATCTTCCCATACCACCATCCCAATTACTCAGACTTTACCCTCGATGAGAATTAAATTTAATCCCTCGGGATAAAACTTTCTTTACATTTAAATAGAATAGCTTTCATAGTTACATTATACTTAGTTACTTAGTCGTTCCCCTTCTACCGTGAGGTGTAGAGGTTTGGAAGAGAGAGCGCCAGACTATTCTATCGGCTGTCTTCCTCCTGGCCTGGTTCCATTCTAGTCCTCGGTCCTTCAAAGATTGTCTAATGTAGTCCTCCCAGCGGACTCTGGGTCGTCCTCGGGGTCTGGATCCTTGGCTCTTTGTTTCCCATGCTTGTCGTGGTATCCGATCTTCTCCCATTCTGCAGACATGGCTAAACCATCTTTATCACCGTGAGGTTTCGTAGCATAGTAATTTGGTTTTGTTAGAACAGTGGTGTATAAAAATGGTTTAAGAAATATAAATGATTTAGGAAATAGACTACTTATTCAAAAGATGGGAGATAAAAGTTTGCGCACTTGTGCTTGGATAGTAATGGTTTTTTTTTTTTTTTATTAATGTGTTTGCTACTTCATTTTGTAGCACGCCCCTTTCAACCATCTACCATGTACATGGATTTGTTGGTTATATCAGGACGTGTTTCTTTTATTGTAATATGTTTTTGTTTGTATTTGTTTTATATTATATTATCTCTAGTCGGTATTTTTCCTTTTGTAGTTATAGTTCAACATGGTTTTTAAAAAAAATTCCAATATATGCTATTTTCTAAGTTAGTATGTTTTTGCTTTTTACTGGATGGTTTATTTGGTTAATCTGTATGTTTCTGGGGCGAGTTTGGACTACTGGTTCAATTCCTTATTTGATTTTTATATGTTAGCTTTAGTTTTTGTAATATAGTGTTTTATTAACTTTTGCATTTCTGAAGGGCTCTTTGTGCCTATGAGATTTTCTACACTCATTTCTACCTTGTGGTTACTACAGTATGTCTTAATGTTTTGCCTCTGTTGGTCATATTTTTTGCAGTCCACTAGAAAGTGCCTAATTGTGTTTGGTTCTTGACACTCTTCACATGTGGGTTCCTCTATCATGAAATATCCAGTTCCCAGCTTGAGTCTCAGCAATTTTTTATTAATTGGTATTTTTAGTTCATCTTTTATTTGACATTTTTTGCTTGGTTTTTTAAGGATTTTATATGAGTGTCTTGCTTTTTTTACTTAGGTCCCATGCTGTTGTCCATTCTTTAGTTATTTTTTGAGCAATTAAGCTCTTAATTTCAAACTTCCCTAAGCCTACTTCAATTTGGTTATGGCTAGTTCTCCCCCCTTTGGCTTCTTTGTCTGCTAGCTCATTTCCTGCTATCCCCACATGTGATGGTATCCATGTTAGTGTTGCACTGCATCCTATATTTTGTAGATATGTATTAACCTGTAGTATTTCCTCTATAATGTCTGGCCTGCTGCCTTCTGTTCTGTTTCTGATTGCTAGTACTGATGATAGGGAATCTGTGAGAATGGTTACTTTTTTTTGGTGGATTTTCTGCAGCTATTTCTAAAGCTTTTAGGATTGCCACTGGATAGTAATGGAGAGAACTCTTTTAGATGTAAATATTTTCTGTGAGTACACAGTTGGGGTTTACAAAATTAGCATAACGGTCGTTTTTAATAAGCTGGAAGTAAAGGGAAATAGCAGTTAAGCATAAATCCCTAAGGGAGATAACTATGAATATTAACGCCCTTTAGATTTACTGAGCGAAGAGCAGGACAAACGCACGAGAAAATTGTGAGCGAAGGCAAAGAGTTATGGAACGGAGCTCACTGGGTTGTTATGAAGGAATTAACCATGAGTTGTGATCGGTGAGTGAACTAAACAACGGACCAATCGTATTGAAGGGATAACGAAGAATGGATCACGGGAATGAATAGAAGGACAGAGAGAAGTCAGTCCCACCAGAAAACTTAACAAGGCAAGACGTGCCTTGCTGGGCTCTCAAGAACAATGAAACCTGTGGTTTACAGGAGGCTCTACAGATGTAGCTAGACTTAGAATTGTAGCGTTAGGAATTCTGGAGAATAGTTTAGATTGTGGTTAACAATTTATGCTGAACAGATAGGAATAGAATAGGGGTGCATAGTAAGAATGGTGATAGGTGCTGGACTTCTGTTTAAACGGTAAGATGACATTTGTTCTGAACATTTCATAGAATTTCAGGCAACCATTTTTTTTAGAGGTTGACGACTCCCACATGTAAAAGGGATGTCCACCAAGAGAAGAACATGATATGTTCAACAGAGGTACATATTACATTGATTTACAAGAGATGCGCTCTCTCATACTTGTTGCTTGACAGATAAACAGCTGATTATAAAATAGACGAGGTATCGTCTCAGGCATGAATAGTTCTACAGAGGTATATATTACATTGATTTACAAGAGATGTCATGCGCTCTCTCATACATGTTGCTTGACAGATAAACAGCTAATGATAAAATAGACGAGGTATCGTCTCAGGCATGAATATGTTCAACAGAGGTATATATTACATTGATTTACAAGAGATGCGCTCTTAATTATTTGCTGATTGCCAGGCAACCCATTGTGTAAATAAACGAGAGGTCACCACTGGCCTGTCTAAGTAAGAGAAGACCACAGCAGTAGTACTTTGACGAAAACTGACATTATTTATATATTTATGAACTGTGTTTAGCTATCGATATCATTTTCAGAGTTAGGTTTGACAGGTCTAGGAATTTGGAAAGATATGACCTCGAGATATGGAAAAGAAAATGGAGTTGTTGAACCATGCTCAATTGAATGTGTTGATCATTGACATTGTAAATAAACATATTGTTGGTTTGAAACTTTCTCACACAAGTTGAGTTGGATTATTACAAAGGTGTGGAAGAGCAGGAGTGATAGCATTTAATTATATGACGAGGAAAGAAAACCACTAATGCGAGGCGGTCGCTGGTCAACAACTGGGAGGAAAGAGCGAAGCCTGGGAAGAATAGGAAAGAAAAGGCCATACTTCATCCAAGAATCACTGCCTCTGGCGGTGATGGCCAGTCAGTTAGAGGAACACTTGCTTGGAAGATAGGTCAAATGAATAAATTGAGTACTTATATTGCAACTGGGCCTGCCACAGTCACCTGGTAGTTTGCTAATAAAAGAAGAACCGGCACGATCACATATTATCAATTTGGTGCCGTAACAAGTTCTCAACGGTCACACTTAATTGGGACTGTTCTACTTGGGTCTGCAGGGGGTAGGATTTAAGGCCTTGACGTATAGTCTGGTTGCGTACCATGTCTCTTCTTGTTACTTCAACCACCTTCCTCAGATACCTCATTTCTGAGGTTTGGATCTGGCTTTTATGGGTTGTAGTCATTGCCCATGACTCGCATCCATATGTCAAGACTGGGACATAGGTGGAGCGGTATACAGCCATCTTCGTTTTCTTACCAACCTCTCTCTTGCTGAGGAATCCTCAGTTACATTATATTTAAATGAAAAGGTTAATAATACAGATTGGATCTGTTTACATATACATCTCCACTGATTGAAATGTGTTCACAATATAAATTGAATATGTTTTCATTTATGTTTTACACTGATTGAAAAGTTGAAAACTTACATTAATTTTAAAGTGACTATGTTTATAGGGACATTTACACTGCTTTGAAAATGTAAGTATTATACTTAGAATGTACATCATTTCTTTCATCTTTCTCTCCCTGCTCCATAGGAAACCTGGAACTACTTTATGCTTTTAGTTCTCTTTACGAAACTATCAATAAAGCAATCACCAGCCCGTGCAGTGGTGGTTCATGAATCATCATTCTATAACTGACGTTGCCAACCTCAAATGACTTTGACATCCAATAGCGAGTTTCACCCATTAAACTTCACATGGTAAGATATACATATATATGTTAGTTGACATGTTAGTAATAAAATATGAAGTGCAAATCACAACTTACGCTAATCCTGACTCACATACTATTTTCTCAGATGAATAAAAGAGACTTGAATCGGCGTCTTACACGCATCTGGGGTGTCGTTAATTTTAACTTCAATTCCCTCTGACTCCGTGTCTTTCTTCAGTTTCCAAGTCTCGGTTTTCCTTACTAAAATGTAGAGATTTCCTGTGCTTTGTATGTCTTATTTGGTTCTCCAATAAAAGGTCCGGTTAAAAAAGGAATTATGAATCTAATCTTCACTCTGGCGAGGTCTGATGTTGTCTTGGCGAGCGTGAAATTCACAGTGAAATAAAACTGCGAAATGGTCAGACTATATTCCTATCTTTCCACGCATTGTTGTTATGAATCTAATCAGTGTGATGAAATTTCTGAATCATTTCTTGGCCTCATTCGAAAACGAGACACCGTCCAAAAATTCGGCATACAGGTCAGCCAATGGGAAAGTATGTCCTTCACGAACTGTTTACTATATGCTTGGCATTCAATGTGGTGGACCGCAAATCTGTGTAACCAAGGAAAGTGTGGACAGGCAGTGTGTGCTTAAAGACGGAGTACTTCACGGATGATGTACACAATTCATTATTAGAGATCCTTATCTGTAAGTAGATGACTAGACTTTCAATAGGAGTGGTATAAAGCCGAAGAAATTCTGAGTTGGAGGCAGCGTTACATGAACCTAGTAGTGATAACCGCTGTTTAGGCTGCTCCAGTGAAATGTCGGATGAAGCTAGGAAAAAGATAGTTATTGTAATAGATGAAGAATAATCATAGAATTACAATAAGACCAAGATGGAGGAAATCCGCTGGGAAATAAGCCAACTAGAATTATTTTGGATTTTCCATACATGTACACATTGTCTACAATAGCACGGTTTTGAGGAAACTAATATCTGTGACGTCATTGCTTTCCGATGGGTACGCCTCTGACATATATAAAGAGGAACGTATGGAAGACGAGGACTCGCGCAAAATTTAAACTAACAGACTAGAGCAGAGCAGCAGTTTTTGTCTCAAGCTTCCATTGCCATCTGCAGCTGTGGGCAGACTGTATGACCATTGTGAGCTCGTCTGTATATTATTGAGGGTAAGCGAGAATGTATTTACATACATATATTTTATTAATTAATCAGAATGTGCCTTAAAAAGTGGATAATTGTGTTTCGAATCACTGTGTAATTATTGGAAGGAATCCAAACCTATGTTTAATCAAATAAATTGAAAATGGAAACGAATGAAAAAGGAAAGTGTGTTCGAAGTTTTTGAAATGCTTTTAAAGAATTATTTCTTGATGGAATGGACCACCAACTGGGAACAAAGGAAAGAAAGATAGTTACTGATTTATTGTATTAATTAAGGTATTACATAGTGTTTTTCCACAAGGCCTGATTAATGTATAGAAGCAAATCATGGACAGAGCTGTACAAAAGAAATTACTAGAATATTGTGCTACAAAGTGAAATAATTGTGTTATTACTGACTTGTTATGTCTCTTCCGACTAAATGCATATTGTCTGAACTGTCTAATATCATCTACTGACTAAATAAGGAGATAGTGAGCCAATACCATGTAGGTTAACTATTCCATTCCAGGTTATATCCTGCACTGAAGGGTGTACTCTATCTGAAGAGCCAAAATCAGCTGGAGGAGACTCTTGTTGTCAGAGCCCCTTGTAGTTATAGAGGGACATCAACAGGGCCACCTTTGTAGTAAAATCCCTGATACCCCGATCAAATAGATAAAATATTACTGCTTATAAATTCAAAAAAACTATAAAGATAAAATAGGGAGTTGTGTTCAACATCGTCACCATCGCCCGCAGTCGTGTTGGTTCTAACAAGCCGAAACGCCATAGTAAACGATACACAAAACTGTTAGCTTTTCCCCTCTCCGCAATACCAATTTCCTCTAAAATAAAAGCCTTTTGACAGACCGAAAATGCATAGTTAGTTTCAAACGGAGTGATAGAATAAAGAAAAGGAGGAGTGAATGAATGAGAGACGGAAAAATGCAGCCTTGACAAGCGTTGGTTTTCGAAATCTCGAACTAGGACGCAATGCGACAGTGTGACGTCACAGACTTGCTTAGTCTAACATTAAACGTGAATGAATGGTTGAAAGTTTGAAAAATACTACTAGGCCATGGAAACCGGTTGCTAAGGCATATTTTTTTCCCTAAAAGTTAAAGTGAAATAAAGCAGTAGTATCTGCCATTGAATGAGAGGAAACTGCACCGCCTTGTCTCCCACCCGTAGTGACAATTTAATCTAACGAAACCGTTTGCGTTAGGCAAAACGTGTACCAGCAAGAGAGAGAGAAAATGTAAGTGGGGGATTTGCATGGAGGCATATTTGAAAAGATAGCTTATGCAGTGTGATACTGAAAGTGAGAAGGGTAGAGAACGGGGGGACGTTACCATTTTGAAAGTGTAATTTATTTTTGAAAAAAAGAGGCTAGTGGGCATAACATAATTCGATTGGCTGCAGTAGAATAGACTAATAGGAGTAATAAAAACGATTTGAAACCAGCATTAGTTGCCACTCGAAGATTTAAATCTCACAAGTAGTGTTAGCATCAGAAGCAAGGAATACATGACCATTGCCTTCGCTGCTCTGTATCATTGGCGATCTGACTGTGCCCATTGATCGCCGGTTAACATACTTATTGTGAAATATTTCATTGATGTGGTAAGATAAACCTTTATATAACCATTATTATTATTGATATGTATCTGTATTATTGAATGTGTATGCATTATTGATGCGTAGAGGCACCACCAGAAAGGCGCCAAACTAAACCTTTGTGTCATGCCACAAATGTTATTAGGAAAGATTATCACCTTGTATTAAAGCCAGACAGGCTTACTTAAACTGTGGGAGTGAATGAAAAGACAGTTGAAAATAAAAATACATAAAAGGGGAAATTGATGAAATTATTATGATGTAAGACCAGAAAACCACTGGCCGTCTTCAGCAAGTCACAGTCTTTGTACATGACTTTATGTAAGTAACTATAAGTTCTTCTATGACAAGAAAGTTATCAAACGGATGTTTGAAGATTACCTGATGATGAATAGGGCACCAAATCAGATAGGAACGATAGCTATTTATTTAGCAACTTCACTGATCTTGAAACTGTTGATAATGTTTGATTGTTTAGAGATGGAGATAGGTGTATGATGTACTGAGGAGGCCTTAATCCTCTGATTTCAGGGTTCCATCTTGAAACACTCAGTGAGCCACATACCAAATATACGTACTCCAGAAGCTGCAAGCTCGAGGCAAAATTTACCTGATTTCCTTAAATCTAACGAGTTCTAAAGCAGTATTCAGCTGTTGCAGTCGTGAAGAAGGTGGTTGTGAGAGGGACATCACAAGGTTCCAGAAAAAAGTTAAGCCCAATTGTCCACGGGCGTGTGTTAGTTCATTTAACCATACTCTCCATCAGTATTATATCAAACAGTATTCTTGACATGATGATACAAGTCGGTCCTCCGAAGCGTGTCCATTCATAGGAGTTATTGCTTCATCAGAACACTTCCAGTCAGGGACACTTTAGAGTAATATAACAGACTCAGTGGTTGTTTTAAATTACTTTGATGTAAATAAATTGAAATATATTTTGATTTTAAACATTCTTGTATCCCAGCAATTGAGATGCAGGAAAATAACATTTAAAAAAAATATTATCATTGAAAATTTACCCAGAGACGTGTTTAATCATTTGTTCATTAAGTTATAGGTGTAGTTGTTGTCATTTTATTAACATTACATTGATTTTACCCTTAACACCTAGCCAGATAACATCCAGACACCATAACCTATAATTAGGTCAAAATATATAGCAGATTGAGGTCGTAGGGTGGTAGCAGACAGGTACCCTGAGAACAACTGCATCAACAATTAGACTCAGGGACTTGCATAGCTGATCTCACATTTGTAGACAATTAATACTTAACCTTTTAACATCTAAACCCACCACAACCTTTACCTTTGGAAGAACCTCATCTGTAGGATTCTCTCCAGTAACTGTTGTTCAAGCCTTCAGAGGAGAATTATAGGCTAAGTGGCCTAGTTTTGGGCTACTTTTCAGTTACACAAAAATTACCACAACCCAAATGACAGATTTGTAGTGATGATAAATCATTGTGGTCAGTAAAGACATATATCAGTTAATAACAGTGAAAGTATTACTAATAGCTCCAAACAAAGGCAGTCTACATCAAGATCATTATAAAATTATCAGAACTGTAAATTTGTGAGATAGTGAAAGTGAAAGATTACATATATATATTTATATATCTTTTTTGTTGGTGAACCAATTTGAGTTCAAGTGAAATTATTAAAAGAACACAAGACAATCTTGTATATAATAAATTGTACCAACAGTCTTTATTGACTTATTTAGGTTCAGTTCTAAGTTCTTGTTGGTTAGTTATTAGATTACCCTTAGCTGAGTCATAAATTTAATCATAATTATTATCCTAGTCTTAGTCTTGGGCAGGTCTGTGAGAGGAGCACTTTAGATAACTAGAATTGCACAGTACCACCTCACCTAGTGATCTATACAGCTGACCTTAACCTTGGACTACTATACACCATTACTCTTTTCAGAGAATGGAGTATTTCTTATAAGACCAGTCTCTTATCTGGCACTATCCTGGTATCATCGGATACAGCTTTATGTCCAGGATATCTTGTATGTAAATAATTAAAACCTCTCGCGACAATCAGAAAAGATCCAATCATTTCAAATCAGGCAGATAGGGTGTGATATTTTCAAAATAGTCCCACGTGAAATAATGTGCGTGCCTGCAAAAGTCACGTGTTACCATATATGGACATCTGATGCCTTGCATATACTTTCACAGGCAGATCGGTAGACACACATGACAACATGGGTAAGCTGTAATACTTATTACTTTATTAAAATGTAATGTTGGTGTATCAAGGCTGACCCGGAAGCGCTCATGTCACACTTGTCTGCCCACATGTGTCACACAGACAGTAATCTCGTTATCTGTCGAATGAGTACGCAAAAACTCCGTGTCTGCTCATCTGGGTTACCAAACGAGTCGTATTATGAGCGGTTCAATCTAAACACGCCGGCGACTATCTTATCTCAGTTGCTCACCGCAAGCCATGATGACCGGGTAACAAACAGGTGACATCACAGAGAGGAGTGTCGAATGATTTTATAAAATCAAATATCTGCTACTTAACAGAAAAATAACGAAGAAAGAAAGGAAAGAAAAGAAAGAAAAGTGCGACAATTGAGAGCAAATAATAAAAATCAGTACCACAAATGTACAGATACTGCCGGAGAGAAACAAAGATCGATAGCGGTAGCCCCGTTTTGTCACATTCACATTGACCAATGTTTAAGATTCCGATTCGCAGAGATAGATTGCATCAAATGAGATCAAGACCTGACCAGAACTGACCAGTCGGTAATCTTCAGACTCCACACATGCCACAACTGATAGAGATATTATCTATTCAAGCTAAAGATAGAAACTACCAACATGTGTAACTGTGGCACCAATAAAATTATAAGTGAAAATCTTCTGCAAAGGTGCCCAACGTATAAGGAACAGAGAGAGCACATATGGCCATCCTCAGCACCATTCCTGGACAAACTCCATGGAGATACCAACAACATCAGGCTGACCACAGCTTTCTTTAAACATACAACAGTTGACGTCTGGAAGTGCACAAAGAAGAAGTAGAATTAAAACTAAACAAGCATTCTTTGTCAAAACTTGGCAGTTATTTACATCTCATGCCAGTCCACGACTAAAGTTTACTAGCCAGCTCCAGAGTTTTCATTGGGAATGCAAAAAACGTACTTTTGATCTCAGGGATATCGCGATTTTAAAAGCCGGCAGAAGAGGTCTAGTCCAACATTTTCCTAATTTAAAAGTCTTTCTTTTTAATTGCCCGCGTTCGCCTAAAGATCTACCCAATCACCAACTGGGAACTACCGGTAGACCGGGAACGACTGGTTGCCGACCCCTGCCCTAAACTTTCAAATACAATATGTCTACCTCTCCTCAATAACTTACAGGGATGGATGTATGATAGGATGCACCCGGCGTGTATACAACCAGCACGCAACAGAAACAATTAGCAGTCATACCCTTCGACAGTTGTTGAAGGAGACTGAGCACCTATGGGTTTGCCTAGAGTGCCGTGATCTCGTTTCTGATCAACAAAAACAATCAAAATCTCTTTTCCTTTATTTATATATATATTTGTAGTCTATTATTTCCTTATTGTCAGACATGTTCGTGGTGTAAATTTCCCTGACAGGTAGATTATAAGAAGGGGTCCAATCTAATGGCCTGCGAGATCTCCTGATGTAACGCCAGCAGATTATCTTTTATGGGAATATTTAAGGACAAGGTATATGGTTGGAAATATAAACTCTTAGAGGATTTCAAAACAATTAAAAAAAAAAAAGGGACTTTCAAAGTACTAACCAAGATTTATGCCAAAAAGTTTGTTGGCATTTTCAAAACAAGAAAAGCAACTTTACGAATGAAAGCACATACACGTGCTTCGAATGACAAATAACTTTATAATTATCAAAACATTATTTGGGTGTTCTGTCATTGTTATGGCATATTTCATTATGACATACCATTACATATTAAAGCCATATGGTTTTATCAAAAAAGGTAGGGGACTTATGGCTCTCCCTGTGGTATGATTCTTAACTTTAGAATTTTATCCAGAGAGAAAGCTATTGGAATAATATTTCTGGGAGGCACCTCACATCTACCATGTTTCCTCTCTGCGCCGCGCCTGGGCGCCACAGCCCACAGGTTGAGAACCACTGGTACAGGAGATTATGTGCTGGGCTGGAACGTGACGTCAGAGGAAAAATTGATCTTTGTTGCAGGTGATCAAGAAAAAAACATGGGCACACACACACTCTCTCACACGCAACACGCACACACCACACAGACACGCACACACTCATTTCACGTGGATGTGTGAAAGAAAGTTGAAACAGAGTGTTGGAGTTGTGCATTTCTAGCGTAAATGAGCAAACGTTTGTGCAAGCAATGGGACCAGACTAACAGTGGCGTATTTAAATGCGGGAGGGAGGAGATGGAAATGAGGATTCCAGAACAAGGAATGATATACTCATATATACTCATACCAGGGACCCGCTATTCAAAAGAGGCATTTATTTTCCTCTAGTTTGAGGTACAAGCTTGTGGTAGAAGTTTTCAGCAGTCAACGCTAGACATCAACATCAGACGGGTCTTGAAGAAGCCTGACAACCTATGTGATTACCTCATATGTGTTGCATGAGACGTGTCACAGCCACCAGACTTGACGATTTAACAAAAGTACAGCGCAACGACTTATGTATCAAACACTAGCAGAACCAGAGGATCCATCCATCCATCCATCCATCCATCCATCCATCCATCCATCCATCCATCCATCCATCTATCTATCTATCTATCTATCTATCTATCTATCTATCTATCTATCTATCTATCTATCTATCTGTCTGTCCGTCTCTCTGCCTGTCCGTTTGCTTGCATGTCTGCCTACTTGCCAAATTGTCTGTCTGCCTGCCAGACTGTCTGTTTATATGACTGTCTGTCTATCCAATCACCGTTCCGCCATCCTACCATGCTAGCAATCTAATTTCCCAAACGCCAACAACATTCGTTCACATCTACTCACCTCATCTTTTGCTCACTTACACACAGACACAGACTTCTGTCTACCGGCACAGCCACGGCTATTGTTAGATTCAAACACGAAATGGAATGTCTGGAATGCAACGCTATGAAAATCAGCGAACACATCTGTCTGCACGTTGGACCAGTTGATTACACACTGACTGTCAAAATGATGTTATACAATATAACCACTGTTTATATTCAGTGTTTTCGTCCTTGTTGTGCCATAAGTGGTGGGGGAGATGCAATTTCTGTTCTCGCGTGAGGCGCACTGCATTGGACAGCTTCAGATCGCGCTCTTTAGATAGATAGATAGATAAAGAGATAGATAGATAGATGGTTGGATGGGTTTCGGGCGGACAGACAGACAGACAGACATATAAATAGATAGATAGATAGATAGATAGATGGATGGATGGATTGATGGATGGATGAGTTTCGGGCGGACAGACATATAGATAGATAGATAGATAGATAGATAGATAGATAGATAGATAGATAGATAGATAGATAGATAGATGAGTTTCGGGCGGACAGACATATAGATAGATAGATAGATAGATGAGTTTCGGGCGGACAGACATATAGATAGATAGATAGATAGATAGATAGATAGATAGATAGAAAGATAGATAGATGGATAGATAGATAGATAGATAGATAGATAGATAGATAGATAGATAGATAGATAGATAGATAGATAGATAGATAGATAGATAGATAGATAGATAGATAGACAGACAGATGTATTACAAATAGGATTTAAAAAGCACATCTATAATTAGTATTCCATTTTTCCCAGCATACCTTTCGTCTGTAGTCACCAACAAATCAATGCGCACGTAGACGATGAATTACAAACAACGTTAAAAATCTTCATAAAATCTAATTTACCTGATAGCTCTTATCCCTTCACGAAATGTTGATATCAGTAGGGGGGCCGTCTTCTTACCTCCATTGCAAAGTCAAACAGATCACAAACAGCTGTTTACTCCCCTCTCTCCTCCAGTTATGTCGTATTTTCATGGCGCATGAAACTAATATCATTGCAAACTTTAGTCTTAGACAGTGTCAGCATGGGAAGTAATCTGATTACTAGAAGCCGACCCAGTTGGTACGTGATTAGGCCCCTTTGGCTAGTTTATGGCCAGTGGGGGAGAAATGACCAAATTTGAATTGTGATTCCCAAAATGCTACCCTTCTGAGATTTGATGTCTTAATCTTTATAAAGGAAATAATGAGTGTTACTTTGATTTGGTTTGGTTTGGTTTTAAGGACTATCTTCAGTGCACACGGACTACTCCAGCAGTGCTCCTCCTCCTCCTCCTCCTCCTTCTCCTTCTTCTTCTTCTTCTTCTTCTTCTTCTTCTTCTTCTTCTTCTTCTTCTTCTTCTTCTTCTTCTTCTTCTTCTTCTTCTTCTTCTTCTTCTTCTTCTTCTTCTTCGTCCTGAAAAGGACGGTGGTTGCGTTGTGTCTGTTTGCGCCTAAGCTGTGATATCTGCACCTTTCGGTCGACACATCCGACTTCTGCACGGCATTTTTTAAGGACCGGGTTTGCCTTCCCATTTCGATCCATGCTCGCTCAGCCAGCCTGCACTGCTGCAGACTGTTTCCAGGACCACCACGTGGAGGTGGAGCACGGTCTTGACCAGCTCTGGTTCGCTGGTCCTGACGCAGGCAGTCAAGCTATGAGTCGCTGACTGCATTCACTATTGCTGCATCTTGGGGTCCCCAGCAGTGCTCCGATCTCCTCCCTTAGATCACACTCTGAAAAAACGAAAAGTACTGAAACGCAACTGGCCAATCGGTGGTGTTCCTGCAATCGAAAAAGACTAAAACGCAGTGAGCCAATCAACGAGTTCCCTTGCGCATTCGCATCTGCCTGCGTCTGCCTTTATATATATATATATATATATATATATATATATATATATATATACATATATATATATATATATATATATATATATATATATATATATATATATATATATATATATATATATATATAAATATTTTTGTTGTGAGTAGGTTTCTCATTTTTAAATTTTTGCCAGGGCAGCGGCCTGATAGGCCCACTCTTTACGATTTCCAACTGCCGTCGGATTTTTAACGTGCGCAACTTGCACACTGGACCTCCTATTTTTTCGCCCTTATCCGAGAAGGCTAGGCATCCAATCTCACTTTCCAGGAGAAAAAAAAAAAGGGGGGGGGGGAGTATGACATCATTAGGACCACTGGTTGTGAAACAATTTTTCCATAAATTATTTTCCTTCAGCTGGGAATCGAATCCGGTACCCCTAGAACTCGAGGCGGATGCCATACCTTTTAGCCACTCCGACCCCTCTTTCACTTACCAATATCTCCGAGCTTTTATAACTCCATACCAGGTCTATTACACGTTATCAATCTTTTTTTTTTAGACTCTCAGATTCACGTATTTGTATATTTATTTAATTGTTCCCTGATCGATATCCAGATATCCAGTTTAGTTGTTCACAACTAAGAAAAATATGCGTGGCAATCATCAGATTAGTTAAAATCACATTCAACGCAAATCAATCAATACCCCTTAGCTCCCCAAGGAGCAGAGTCCTTCAACAAACACATGCCAAGTCTTCCTGTCACGTGCCATCAGCTCAAGTTCTGTCGACGTTTTCCTCATCACGTTCACATCTGCTCCAGTTCTCTCAATCCGCCTCCTGGTCACAAATATTTCTTCCAAAATATATTCATGGAGTGCTGATGTGGCCTGGCTGTTGTTAAAGTCATTCCTGCCCTACGATCCTGACCGCGCATGACAAGTGACCAGAAGTGACTTAGATCTAACCTGGGATATATGATAGTATTGTGCAGTGTAACTCAGGGGCTCTCAACTTTTTTTTGCTCATGGCCTCCCCTTCTGAGACTCATTTACGTCTGTGGCCCCTCTCATAGTCGCTGTTAGCTAGAAAAAGGTACTGTGCCATCTTACTGTGGTCCCCTAGAAATGAGGCGTGGCTCCATAAAAGTGAGGCATGGCCCCCTGGGTGGCCATATGGTCCACGCCGAGAACCACTGGTATACGCTGTAAGTTTACCATATATTATTACATGCGCGCTAAATGAGACTGCTTATGCACTGTATGAGGACTGAAGTGTTACTAAAGTGCTTTATTCATGTCTTTGAGCTCCGCGTGGAGCACAGGTCTTTAACAAATACACGCCAAGCCATCCTGTCTTGTGCTACTGTTCGACGGCTTTCCATGTTGACTTACTACATCGCTACTAAACATGGCTAATTTTAAGCGGCGAAAATTTGAGTACAAAGGAAAGGAAAGGTAGTCCTATATGAGCAAATTCCTTATGGGAGTGAAGTGTTAGAGACTACACCATAGTAGGTCCAGCTTTATGAGGTTCATAAAGCGCAAAGTTACTCAGCGCAGCTGAGGTTCAGAGATGTATGCAGGAAAGACTGTAACAGGTAGTGTCGGTAACAGAAATCCGGGTGAAATTATATTTTTATGGGATCGACTTTTATGATTTGTAGTCAAAGGGAAATAATCCATTATACATCTACAAGGGGACAAGAGTAGTGTTGACATTCTGTGTGCAGTGTTTAGTTAAGCCGACCTTGATCGAGAATTATAAAGTTACGTTCGGAGTTTAGTTTGTCTGTTTTATTTGGGGAATTCAGCGAAGAGACCATGTACGTGATATTTATATTTTGGGTGAACTGTTGTGCTCTAGATTGTTCAGAAATAGTTATCGCTGTAAATCGTGGTTCAAAATTAAGTGAGTCAGAGTTGAAAAGCGATCGCGTTCAGTTGCTAGTTTTGGGCTTTCTCCCAAGTGTTAAAATGATTATGAAGTGGAAACGAAATTGAGAGTTTGCATCGAATGATAAGCCAAAGTGATTTTGGTTGATTTTCTGTGGTCACAGAAAAGATACAACTATCATTCAGACACTCAATTGTTTTGTACGCCACAATGATAGTTAACTGTATTTATTCGGTGGACAAAATTGTGGATGTTGCCAGTACAAGAAAATTGTATATTTCAAGACAACCAGATACGTTGAGTTTTTGCCAACATAAGATAAACTGTTTAGAATAATGATAAGAACAATGGGCAGCAGCTAGTCCTGGGAAGTAGGAAATAAGAAACTTGGGAAATCGTCAACCCTTGAGGTAGGCCAGTATTCTCTAAGATACACCAAGTAAAGACAACAGAAATTAAGCTGAACGGAAGAAATAATATCAGAACATTTTGAAGACTTATGAAGAATGTAGAGGGTTGAAAATATTGACAGCGGTAGTTCTCATGTCATGACCACCATAACCAATAGAGACAGCTAGAAATACTGAAGCAGCAAGAGTGAACGAGTGAGCAAGACATTGTATTAAATATTGATTTGAAATTATTGCTGTACCAGTCTGCCAACCTCATGGGAAGGTTGGGCACAGCATTTTTACACTCTTTGGTTTACTTTTCTGTAAATAAAGTTCAACGTTAAATTGCTACTGCTGTCAGAGTGGAGTCAATCATCGATCATCGTGATCATTCATCACTTGTCAGTTGTGAACTGTTGTCTTTATATAAAGATAAAGCAGTTATTCTAAAACCATCAAACATAAGCTGCCTACTGTTCAGGGTAGTGATCCGAACCACATACGATCAACACAAGATAGAAGTAGGGTATAGTAGACAGGAATGTGTATATTTCGATGGATAGTACCATGTTATGTTAAATTATAGAATAAAAGATACATCAGAGTATCTAGTGGTGTAGATATTTTCCTATAACTGACCTCGAAACCCTCGAATCGGTCGGTTGGATAGGAGGGTTGATCAGAGAGTTAACAAGTCACTATCGTAAAACAAGCGATTGTTACCGAAACAGAACCAGGCTCGACAGTAAACATGACTCACTCTAATATCTTGGGGGCTAAGGAGATTTTTAAAATTGGATACTGGAATGTAAGAACTATGTATCAAGACGGAAAATTGGAAGAAGTAATTAAAGAAATGGATAATTATAAGTTGGACATATTGGGTGTCAGCGAGTGTAGATGGACGGGGAAGGGCATAAAATATATTTCAGAAGAAAGCAGCAGCATCGCTTATCAGCTGGGTACCTATCAATGAGAGGCTAATATTAGCTAGATTTCAGACAAGATTTTTCAAGCTCTCAATTGTACAATGTTATGCACCAACTAACGACGCTCTTGATACCACAAAAGATGACTTCTATGAAGCACTTCTAAGTACCATCAACACAATACCCAAGCATGACATAATAGCAGTCATGGGTGATTTTAACGCCAAAGTAGGTGACAACAACGATGGAGTACAAAGATATCTCGGTACTCATGGCATAGGCTGTATGAATCAAAATGGCGAAAGACTTCTAGAACTTTGTGAAATATCAAACCTCGTTGTGGCAGACACCATCTTTCCACATAAGAATATCCACAAGATAACATGGAATTCACCTGATGGCAGAACTAAGAACCAGATAGATCACTCTGCATAAGCGCTAAATTTCGCTCATCAGTTCAAGACGTCAGAGCATACAGAGGTGCAGAGATCGGAAGCGATCATAACCTCTGCATAGCTAAACTGAGAATTAAACTGAAGAAGTTATACCAACCGAATAAAAATAGAAGAATAGATGTACACAGACTGCAATCAAATGATATAAAAGAGGAATATAATGTCAAAATGAACAACTATTTCGATGCTTTAGGCAAAATTGACAACGATATCACCACCAAGACAATCGATACTAAATGGGAACAACTGAGAACAGCAATGACAGAAGCAGCTGTAGCGACCACCGGATACCTAGTACATAAAAAGAAAAAATGGATGAGAGAAGATACTTGGGATAAAATACAAGAAAGGAAAACAGCAAAACTTAAACTACTAGCGGCAAGTACACATAATGCAGTTGAATCTTGCAAACTAACTTATAACTTGTTAAATAAAGAAGTGAAGACAAAAACTCGAAGAGATAAAAGACATTTCATCAATGAACTGGCCGTAGAAGCTGAAAATGCTGCAAGAACTGGTAATAGTAGGTGCCTTTATCAAATTACAAAACAACTATGTCACCAGCCTACTGCTATGGAAACACCTGTTAAAGGTAAATTAGGGAATTCAATACCAACAGAAAAAGAACAAATGAAGAGATGGGCTGAGCACTTCATGGAGGTGCTAAACAGACCACCACCAACAGTAACACCTGATTTTAATAATGAAACACCCACAACCACCTTGCCAATAACTTGCGATGAATTCACGCTGGACGAGATCAAACAAGCCGTTAAAAGATTAAAAAATTTTAAAGCTGCTGGAGTTGACGAAATTTCAGGGGAAATGATTAAAGCAGTTAATGACAACAACCTCTTGAGAATTTTAGATATTATAAATGAAGTATGGAGAGAAGAACAACCACCACAACAATGGAAAGACAGTATTATTGTAAAGTTACCGAAGAAAGGTGATCTATCAGACTGTAATAACTGGCGTGGTATATCTCTATTATCAGTACCTGGAAAATTATTATGTTGCATGATGTTAGAAAGACTTAAATTGCATGCTGACGAAAAGATCAGAGAAGAACAAGCGGGTTTCAGGCCGAAACGATCATGTATTGATCAAATATTCACACTAAGAACAATTATAGAAGAATCAGTGGAAAGGCAATCGCCACTTATTATCACCTTCGTCGATTTTCAAAAAGCCTTTGATAGTCTACACCGCCCATCATTGTGGAAGATACTTACAATCTATGGTTTTCCAACAAAATATGTGAATATAATCAAAGCGCTATATGACAATGCAAGATGTTGTGTTAGAACAAATAAAGGGAATACAGAATGGTTTACAGTAGAAACAGGGGTGAAACAAGGCTGTATTATGTCACCACTACTTTTTGGAATAGCTATTGATTGGGTTATGAGAAACTATACCCACAATGAACAAATTGGGTATAAAATGGACAAATGGAAAATTCCTGGGGGACCTGGATTTCGCAGATGATGTAGCATTCTTAAGTTCAACACCAAGACAATCCCAAGAAGCAATAAATAATTTGTGTCATCTCTCGGTTAAAATTGGTCTCCAAATAAATGCCTCTAAAACTAAAGCTATGAACTTTTCTAACGAGACCTTTGATATCATCTTGAACGGGGAAAAACTACAGAAAGTTGAAAGTTTCAATTATTTAGGCAGTAAAATGACTCAGGATGGTGACACAACAAGAGAAATCCATACTAGAATTGCTTTGGCAGCTAGCGCCTTCAATAGATTATCTAACATTTGGAAATTACGATCATTGAATATACATACCAAGCTTCGTCTGTTTAATTCAAATGTTATCTCAGTGTTCACATACGGCTGTGAGAGTTGGAAAATAACAAAATCATTGGAGAACAAGCTGAATACATTCGAGAACAAATGTCTTAGAAAACTCATGAACATCAGTTGGAAAGAATTCAAGACTAATCGACAAATAAGAGAAGACTCTAGGCAGAAATATGTCTCCGACTATATAAGGAAAAGACGATGGTCATATATCGGTCATGTCCTACGAATGCAAAACAACAGAATACCACTACAGGCGCTCACTTGGGTTCCTGAGGGTAAGAGGAAAAAAGGAAGACCAAAAGAAAACACTCAGAAGAACAATAATAAGAGAAGGAAGAACGTTGGGCCTAAATAATGTTGAGATACAGCGCGACCAAGTTTACCGAGATGCTGCCTATGTTTAGTTGAAAAGAACAACAAGCAGAAGAGAAAAGTGACACACCTAAAGGACCACCAGGCCAACAACAACAAAAAAAAAAAAAAAAAAACGGCAGATGGCTATCATCTCAAGGACGCACCATCCCCATTAGTAGGGGGATATGAGACTTAAGAAGGCGATCCTAGCTGATAGGGAGAGGGGTGGTAGAGACTTAATGTAGGGGTTTCCTCGGCTGTGGCATTTGCCTTGATCAATCGTAGGCAAGAGTAGGCCGCGTTCGAGGTATCCATTACAGCACGGTAGAGTGTCAGGGTTGTGGGTATGGGATCGACGGGGTATCTGTTCCGATTTTCACATCCTGGAACCCCGTAAATGTGATATTAAAAACAGAAATCTACAAATAACAGCGTGTCGACGATGGATTGCCTCCCCTTGCAGATGCAGCGATGTCCAACAGTGGCCCAAAACCTAGAGTATATGTGGTGTACATCAAATAAGTATAGCCTTCGCACGCGATAACTTCTTGTCAGTTGTAGATAGACAAGTATAATGGGATGCTTCTGGTACCTACGAAGGTGGGGGTTTTGGACAATATATTTCATGAGTGAAAGACCCAATCTGCTGAGGGAATTTGTCCTGAGCTTTGTATCGGTGACCCGCCCGCCAGCCTTATGTGGAACAGATAAAATATCAAGAGCGCCACAGCCACGGCGCGGAAGTGTGTTATAGAACAGGTTAGCGACATCAAGATTGCTCCCGCCCGGCGCGCAAATGTGCAAATAGAGCAGGACAGAGAAATCAAGACTTTACCCGCCCCGGTGCACAAATATATGTATAGAGCGGGACAGATACTTTTTTAGTCGTTCCCCTTCTACCGTGAGGTGTAGAGGTTTGGAAGAGAGAGCGCCAGACTATCCTATCGGCTGTCTGCCTCCTGGCCTGGTTCCATTCTAGTCCTCGGTCCTTCAAAGATTGTCTAATGTTGTCCTCCCAGCGGACTCTGGGTCGTCCTGGGTCTGGATCCTTGGCTCTTTGTTTCCCATGCTTGTCGTGGTAGCCGATCTTCTCCCATTATGCAGACATGGCCAAACCATCTTAATTGGGACTGTTCTACTTGGGTCTGCAGGGGGTAGGATTTAAGGCCTTGACGTATCGGCTGGTTGCGGACCATGTCTCTTCTTGTTACTTCAACCACCTTCCTCAGATACCTCATTTCTGAGGTTTGGATCTGGCTTTTATGGGTTGTAGTCATTGCCCATGACTCGCATCCGTATGTCAAGACTGGGACATAGGTGGAGCGGTATTAAGCCATCTTCGTTTTCTTACCAACCTCTCTCTTGCTGAGGAATCCTCGATTTATGGCTTGAAAAATTCTCCCAGCTGCTGCTTTTCGAGTGGCCAACTCTTCTTTGATGCCTCCCTTTCGGTCTATAATAGCTCCGAGGTATTTAAAGTGGTCGACCTGCTCCAGGACCTGTTCTCCCAGCTTAATCTGATGTCTTCTTTCTTCTCGTGATATCACCATGGCTTTGGTTTTAGAGCTGCTTATGACCATCCCTCGCTTCTCCAGCTCTTCCTTCCAGACTTGCAGGTTGGATTGGAGATGTGCCTCTGATTTAGCAATCAGGGCAACATCATCAGCAAATGCCAGCTCCGAAATATAGACCTGTCTCATCTTCCAGTACCCCACTGAATACTTTCTTGTTCTCTCCTTACATGCCTTGATGACATCGTCCATAAGGAGTATGAAGAGGTAAGGTGATAGGATATCACCTTGTCTTACACCAGTGGTGGTCCTGAACTCTTCTGACTTATGGTTTGCTGTCCTCACATAATTTCTGCAAGACTAGTAGAAGCTCTGTATAGCATGAATCAGAGGTGCTGGAATATTCTTCCTTGCCAAACAGTCCCAAAGTTTGCTCCAGGGGACCCTGTCAAACGCCTTTTTCCAGATCTATGAAACAAAGATGGATCTCACTCTTATACTCAAGGGCCTTTTCACTCAGCTGTCTGAGTGTGAAGATTAGGTCTTGAGTACTTCGGTTTGCTCGGAATCCGCACTGGACCTCATCCAATTGTGGCTCAGCTAGGCGTCGGAGTCTCTGCTCTAGGATTCTAGAGTAGATTTTACCAGGGACACTGAGAAGGGATATGCCTCTATGGTTTCCACATTGTCGATTGTCACCCTTTTTTGAAAATTGGTGTTATGATGGCAATCTCCCAATCCTTTGGTATGGTCTTGTTGCACCATGCTGCCTGTAGGACCCTTAAGAGTAATAGGTCGCCTGATGCTCCCATGTACTTAACCATTTCTGGTGTTATACCATCATGCCCTGCTGCTTTGCCCATCTTGATTTTCTCTAGTGCTGCCCTCAGTTCTTCCATCTTTATGTCATCTTCACCATCATTGGTTTTCTCTTCTGTGCTAGTGGTTATCATTTCTGATGCTTCACCATGCTCACCATCCAGGAGTTCTGAGAAATATTCTTTCCATCTTTCCATTACTTCCTTCGGGGCAGTAAGCAATTTTGCCTTGCTTGTCCTTTATAAATTTGAGAGGGCATTGTTTTTCCTTCCTCATGTTCTTTAGGGTCTTATAGAAGAATTTCTGGTTTTCTTGCGCATCTTTTTCTAGCTTTTCTCCAAATTCTTCCCAGGACTTCTGTTTTGCTGCTAGCACTTTGTTCTTTGCTTCTGTTCTGAGTGTCACATATTCTCTATATTTTTTCCATTTGTCCTGTTGTGTTTTTAGCTCCTAAGTATTGTTTCCATGCCATTTTCTTCTCTCTTATTTTCTCTTTGACTTCCTCTGTCCACCAAGGTGTCCTCTTTCTCTGGTTCCCAAGTCGGACTTCACCGCATGCTTCTGCAGCAGCTGTCTTTATGATATCCTTTGAATTTATTCCAGAGGGTTTCCAAGTCATCAGGTCGTTCTTCTGTGTTGCTCACTGCTGTAGCAATAAGCCCCTGATATCTGGTCTTAATTTCTGGCTCTCTCAGCTTGTAGGTCCTAATGCTCATTTCTCCTGCTCGTTTACTGGTTTTCTTGCGTGATGTTGGGCAGTTCCTAGGCTGAGCAACTCTTTCAGTTGTTCGTTTGATTGTTAGCAGGTAGTGATCACTTCCAATCTCTGGCCCCCTCCAGACTCTAGCATCTCGGACATATTTGAATGAGCTTCTCCTAACAATGGCATAGTCGATCACTGACTTCTCATTCTTGTTTGGTTCACATCTAGTGTATGCATGTATGCGCTTATGGGGGAACTTTGTGTTTGTAATGATCAGATTCTGCTCACTGCAGAATCTAAGGAGTCGCTTTCCATTGTCATTGAGAGTATCTTATACATATCTTCCGATAACTCAACTCCATCTAGCATGGTCATTTCCAACTCTGGCATTAAAATCTCCGAGCATGATAACTTCATCTAGGCAGTCATCCACTGTCCTTTGAAGCAGCTCGAAGAATTCCTCCTTGACCTCTGCTCTCTCATCCTCATTTGGCCCATACACTATGACCAGGTTGACTATGGTTTCTCCTTCTTTTAGTTTTACAACCATAATGCGCTCCGAGACAAAGTTCCATCCCTTGATACTATCTTTTTGATTTTGGGCCACAATGCAACCCACGCCCCCTTTAGCTCTTTCAGATATGGTTACACCACTGTAGAGCAACGTGTTGCCATCGAGATCCATGACTCCTTGTCCTTTTTTCTTTGTTTCCGTTATAGCCAGGATTTCTAGTTTTGCTTTCCTCATCTCTTCCACCAGCTCCTCTTCCTTCCCATTTATACTTCTTGTGTTCCAAGTTCCATAAGTCGTAGTCCGTAGTCCGTTCCAGTTCGTCGCCTTTAGAATAAGTCCGGTTTTCTCTCTTGTGTTGCTCGTAATCGTGATTTAAGGCAAACAGGTGATTGGCCTGTTGTGCCTTTGCATGGTGGAGGGGCTGCCCCCTTACGGCCTCCATGCAGGCCGCCCTCCTCCTTTTTTCACCGACACACAATGCACAAGTGGTATATAGAGAAGGATAGAGAATACATTAAAACATATGTTTAGACTTAGCCTGTATGACAAAAATAGACCTAACTGAGACAGACAAATTAACAAATACCATGCAGTTTTCTGAAGCCAATAAATTACCCTTTCCCTCCAAGCTCGATCTCGTGAAAAATCCGTATATTTTTTATAAAAAAAGTGTTTAGTAAACCAGAACGTACGAAATAGGGTCCTTGTTCTTAATAAGCATACACTTTTTTCGCGTGTGCCACAGAGCAGATGAACCCGGTTCATTACAAAACTCAGTAACCAAAAATAAAGTTAATATAATCGGAATGAGCAAGCTTAAATTCATGAATATATTTCCTTTTGCTAATAATGACGATACATACCGTTTCTTGATTGTATGAGAACATTGTCCGTCTGATTGCGTTCGTTATGCTTTACAACTAACCTAACATAAACACTTCCCTACGGATTTCCATGAACTATCTTCAAGCTGCCTGGTTACGTAACCTTGTGGTATTCGACAGAAGTAGTCAAACAACCCCGGTCGTTGTGAGGCACTTCTCACGGAAGCTATACCCAGACGCTTAAGCCGAAACTGCATATGTGCCGTCAAGCGCTCCTTAGTTTGTTGAGATCTGAACAGAAATGTGACACAGTGTACGGGTGTATTGTTTATATGTAGTTTTTGTCCTGACATATACTAGAGCCCTGTTATGAGTGGTATATATGTTTGTAGTACATTACACACAATTTACCTACCCCACCAGACTGTGGAGTCTGAAACTATTGTGTTGACATACATATAGAATCAGTGGTGAGACTGATAGTCCGTGTGTGGGAGAGATCATACATGCGAACTCCGCATTTACGACGATAATTTATCGTCATTCCGATCTCGACGCTCTACGCTCATACTACAGTATTAAAGTTGTTGATAGTAGTACATTAACAGTAAGTAGAATACTAACACTTATGTTTCGCAAAAATAAGATGAAGATACAATATATTGTATTTGCTTACTTTAAGTCTACAGTATGGGCGAAAATCGTGGCATAGCGGTAATGTTAAAATTGGGGGAATTATTGTTAAATTAATGTAATGCTATTAATAACGTCCAGTTAATGTGCAACATAAAATGTACAATCTGCATGTAGCAGTAACAGTGCAAGCATCTGACAAGTGAACAATAGGCGCACTGAATATCTGCCCTGACGAACGAAATATTCGAGCTTATAGCCAACAGTGGTAATGGAAAATAACCCATTTCGAAATGTATCGTAGAATTGCCTGTTAAAGATACTGTATAGTTGAGGGTGGTTGTGATATATAACACACGTGATAACATAGTACTAGTGAGATTGTTGTGTAAAGAGTGAGTTCTACATATTTGGAAGATTAATGTTAATGGGAATATAAGTGTGTACGAATCCATCGCAGATCGAGGACTGTAATGAAAAGTGTACATTTTTGTGTTACAGAAAGAAAACAAAAACAAAGAGAAAGAAGGCGCCATCATACACAAACAAGGTATACCAACATTCGAAATGTATTGGGCGAGAACGACGAGAGTTAATGCTAAAAGGGTTTCTGCTCTGACTCATGCTAATGATTGTCGACACGCCACATTCAGAAAGTCGTCTCCAACTAATTCATACCGTTGTTAATATTTCATCCAATAATTCGATGTATGAAATGAGTAACGACCCCTTTCTACCCAGCTACAAATAAGCATAATGTTAAACATAACCATAATGTTAAAACATTACTTATTTGTATAACTATGTTTCTCAAAAATTTCAAGGCAAACCAGTCATTATACTCCTGCTAGCTATCCACACATCAAAGGGTTGGGCTGATAATGGATCTCCCAGCGGCAGTCCTGTATCTCTTGTCCTTGTATGGTAGCACTGCACCCTAAAAGAACCCTTTACTTCTCCTGATGCTGTTCTTCCCACATCATAATATAGTCACGCTGTCATTTCCTCTTGCACGTTGTGCACTTACCGTCTACCTTCCTTTCATGGTTTATTGCAAGGTCTTCAGCAAGGTGTTATTGGTATGTCTTTTCTTTTTATGTTGTAACCAAAACTATGTTGGTTGTCTCACGCAGATCTCCTTCATATAATAATCTTTTTTCATTTCTATCGCTTTTCCAATAGACCACAAAATTTATAAAGCACAATACAACACCTACCCAACCCCCACCCCCCAGTAAAAATAATGAAACAAATTGACCCCTACCCTCCCCCCCGCCCCCCCCACCCCCCCAAAAAAAAAAAAAAAAAAAAATCTATATAAAACAAAAACAAACTAAACAAAAAGGACAAGCCATGACCAAGACGAACTGTCCTGTAAAAGAAGGCATGAATTCAATAACTGGCAAAAGAGATGGAGAGACCCAGTTATGGAAAGTATGGAACTGGCAAAAAGTGATGGAGAGACCCAGTTATGGAAAGTATCATCATCTCAACCCGTAACCCAGTTCATGGTCGAAGGGTGCCATGGTGAAGCACAGCAGACAGGTACCACCACTGCTCTCTATCCTCAGCAATGTCGTACAAGTGTGGAAAAACCCGTGACCTGCCCATTTATTTGATGTAATCAGCGCCAGGATTTTCTATGCCTTCCACTGTCTCGATTACTTCGACCTGTTCCCAGGAGGATCATTTTCCGCAAAAGAGGATCATGACGATGTTTCAGTGCCCAAACGCAGGCAAGCTATCGACGAAATCACTACAGACAAAATGGTTATTGTGTCCCTGCATGGATATATCTCACTCTAACATAGACATTTGATTGTAGCTCTTTAATAGCAAATTGCGCAATATTCTTCTATAACATTTATGCTCGAAAGCCTGAATCCTTCGCTCCGTATCTGCAGTGAGTGTCCAGCCCTCACACCCATACAAGAGAATCGATAATACAAGTGATTTCTATAAGTTGATCTTCACAGAAAAACTGATGAAACTTTTTCCAGATCACTTCAGTCTGTCATGGCAAGCCTGAGGCCATCACAAGACTTGTCATGAATTCTTACTTGATCACACCATCACTACATATCGTGGACCCTAGATAATTAAAAGGTGTTAACGACTACAAACGATTTGCAATTTAACGTAATTATTATGAGGTTAGATCTCTGACTTTTCCACAAAACGCAGATATAGCGAGCGATACAGTTCCAATAATCCAACAACAAAACTTTCTCTAGGAAGTTTCCAAATGACAGTGTTTGTACCGCCATTCACTGACTTATCCCTCACAAGGGCAAATAGAAGCTTGCGGTCATTGTATAAACCGGCCTCGGCGTCCGGCAAATATAGTTACTGAGTTGACTATCCCACATAGCAATTCAGTGGCAAGAGGTTTGCTTGGCGGTGCCCGTCTCCTCTCCAGTATCCTTTCAGGTACAAACAAAAAATGTACCTGGAGCAATCTGGTTTAATTAAGGCGCCCAGACACTCGCTCTTTCGCCTTCTCCTGTAAGTATAAAACGTAGCTGCAGCCACGAAAGCAGGAGTTGGACCATTTGTTGTCAGTAGGCTTTGTGTATAATCGCACGAGCCTTAGGACATTTGGTCAGAATATAGAGAAGCTTACGTCCTCATTCCACACCTGTCAATGACAACAATTGGCACAGTATTTTACTGGTAACAAGAGATGGAAGATCCCATTTAAGGAAGTGTATGTGAACATGGCAAAAAGAGATTAGAACCCGTTTATGGAAAGTAAGGTGAACAGGCAAAAAATAAAAAATTTTTATTTTTTACAATAACGATTTATACATTTAATTATTCATCTTTAAATCTGACAAACCACTAAC